>BLKR01002475.1:0-194214 GCA_011170035.1 Teleogryllus occipitalis | reverse complement strand
AAACCCTACGACGTGAGCGTTGACCGTAGCCTTGGCATTATACATTAATAAATCGTCATTAGAGGAGACGAGTTAAGATTATTCCATCTTTTCACAATGTAAAAAAATCGTTGCTTTAATTTATGAACAACTCTGAAATACTTACTTGGATCAAAATGGAGGGGGGAATTTATTTATAGTGTCATTTATTTGTAGATTGTAAAAGTGATAATAATAATACCTTATTATAAAATAAATAAAACCTCATTATAAGTGCAAACCAGAGCAAGTAATCAGAAATGATCGAGCTCGAATTCTGTGGGGTAGTATAATCATCACTGATCCAACACAATAACCAAATAGAGCAGATTTTGTTCTGTTTGATATAATACCTAATACATCTTACATCACTGATGTTGCGGCCACTACATACGACAGGCTTGTAACCACTGTTGCTGACAAAAAGAGACAATACCAACCCCTGGCTGTCGAATTGAAGGACATGTATGGATTGCGCGCTGTGGAAGTGCTTCGAGTAGTGGTATCAGCAAACGATTTGGTCAGCAAGGAATAGCAAAAGACTGAAGAAATTAAAACTAATTGAGAAGCATTTGCGGACCATTCCGACAGCTGCATTACTGGGAACAGCAAATACAGTCCGTAAATTCTTAAGCCTGAATTGACGGATATAAAAATGCAACCATCTTCTTGTTGCACTGTACGTGCAAACCATTATTGTCTTGAGTAATTTTGAGAACCCCGGTATAAGTGTAGATCCCGAGAAAATAATAATACTAATAATAGTAATAATAAATTATTATTATTATTATTATTATTATTATTATTATTATTATTATTATTATTATTATTATTATTATTATTATTATTATTATTATTATAAGCCGTCACCTAATGCGCGAACGGTTTCGGTAGCCGTCGTCAGCGTTGAGGAGGCTGCAGGTTCGAAATCTGCGTAGGCATGGACGTATTCGTGATTCTACCTTCACCCATCATCATTCTATCCCCTCATACTTCATAATTCAAGGACAACAACTTGTGTAAAACAATGGATGCAACCGAAAAGGTTGTTCCTCATAGCGACTAATGACACGTTAATCTCTCCAGGATAAATGGGACTGGACCTCCAAGAAACACGTGGTGCGTGGTCCGAGATGGCCGATATTCGCATTAACAAAATACGTAACGCAATCCTGAACGGCAAATAAACTGGTCGCCTATGACTTTATTGTTTACACAAAATTTATAAATAACGCACAAATAAATAAATAACATGATTAAAATAGTAGAAATTAATGGACAAAGGGCGTATAAGGGTTCTAATGATCGAGCGGTGACAAAACGGCCGAGGAATTTTTGGCGCACGAGATCTTTAGAACTAGTTAACGCCCGTGGTAATACGTGATTTTATTTTTTACCTATTTTACTGATTCAGATTTACTAATTAACTACATGTTAATTTGACTTGGTTTGCCTATTCATATTTCCCTCCCATACTTCCCTCCATAAGACAGCATGTAGCATCATTCAACGGTTTTCATATTTCCCTCCTAACCAAGATCCTTTCGATCCAGGTAAGTTATGCAGCGTATATTGAGCTCTGAATCGAAATCAATAACAAGTTATAACGTATCAATAAAAAACATAATAATAAACTAAATAAAATAAATAAAATAAATAAAATAAATAAAATAAATAAGATAAATAAAATAAAATAAATAAAATAAATAAAATAAAATAAAATAAAATAAAATAAAATAAATAAAATAAAATAAATCAATAATAAAAGCCTCATCCGTCTGGGTCGGCTAAATGTCTTCCGCCGACGAAGGTCGTCACGCTCTCTCTCCAAGGGTGCGCAGTGGAGAGGCCACCAGAGGCTGTCGAGAGTAGGTAGGTAAGTGGGCGGGCGGCGCGCCAGCGGTGAGACATCGCCTCGCCCACGCGCTCTGGCGGCCCAGCGCACCTGCCACGCCGCCAGGGATAGCTCCGCTGAATCATCCGATTCACACAGACTTCGCACGCGTTCTGCATTCTCTGCATCGCAGAGCTCTAATCTGCAAGAGATTTTTCCGCTATTCAGACGGAAATACTACGGTCGACTTCGGATACAGTGAACTCGGATATAATGAACTCGGATATAATGAACTCGGATATAATGAACTCGGATATAATGAACTCGGATATAGTGAACCCTCAGTTATAGTGAACTCGGATATAGTGAACTCGGATATAGTGAACTCGGATATAGTGAACCCTCGGTTATACTGAACCCTCGGATATACTGAACCCTCGGATATAGTGAACCCTCGGATATAGTGAACCCTCGGTTATAGTGAACCCTCGGTTATAGTGAACCCTCGGTTATAGTGAACCCTCGGTTATAGTGAACCCTCGGTTATAGTGAACCCTCGGTTATAGTGAACCCTCGGTTGTAGTGAACCCTCGGTTGTAGTGAACCCTCGGTTATAGTGAACCCTCGGTTATAGTGAACCCTCGGTTATAGTGAACCCTCGGTTATAGTGAACCCTCGGTTATAGTGAACCCTCGGTTATAGTGAACCCTCGGTTATAGTGAACCCTCGGTTATAGTGAACTTCAGTCTCGGGTCCCATTTCACTTACATTACAAATAAGTATAAGAAGACTCGGTTATAGTATTCCTGAACCTCGGCTATAGTGAACGTAGGAAATAAGTCCTGGAAATTAATTGGATCTCGTATGCTATTAAGCGCTTAAAGGGGCCTTCGAAGAATGGGATGGTGTTCCAACAGTCCAAGAGGCATCGAAAGGAGTCAAGACCTCATTACGATACTTAGAGACGGAGAACAATGCAGAATCAATTATGGACAGAGAACGAATTCAGGAGAAGAATCTACTGAAAAATGGACGATGCAAACAATTCAAATTAATTGATTTTTTACATACAAATAAAGATATTGATATTTTCAGTTCTTACTTTTAATGGATTTTGCGGTATATTAACACAACCAATCTTTGTGGAAAAATTCCATTCATTATTACATCATCGGATGCAGTGTACCTCTGATGTAGTGAATCAAACATGTTAATCCCCAGAAATTCACTATAACCTGAGTCGACTGTATTTGATTTTGATTTCGAAAGGTAGGGTGTGGTTCGTAGCCTATTTGTTAAAGGCACTGTTCCGGTATTCGCCTGATATTAGAGAGTTTTTGCAAGATCCATTGTCGTAGTACGTAAACATTATCGTCAATAGGAATTAACGTGTCATCAGAAAAATGAGTTTTTGCATGTTGTACAAACGAAAAACAAGGACATAATTGGAATGAATTCTACGAACAGGATCTAAAAGCTTTTATTGAACATCGATATATCTCTGAGTCCATTTTTCCTTTTATAATCAATACAAGATACGTATGATAGACACCTATATGAAATCGAAGGAACTTCAATATATACATAATCTCCAAATCTTTAACAATTATGTTAGTTTAGTTCCGACATAATTGAATTAACTGAAAAAATTAGCCATTAAGTTCCTGCCATATTCTATTGGAAACATGGATATTGTATTTTTCATTACTTGCATGCTCATTGTGTGTTAGTGTTGAATTCGTGTTTAGTGGTGGTGGCGAAAACTACCTAAAGTGTAAGTTTGTCGTAAACGACAAAGCAGGAAGAATGTCAGGACCCGTCAATCGAAATCCCGTCATTTGATGCCGGCGCATGCGCAGTTCAGTTCTCCACAGAGTTGTCGTGTTACGTTTTTACAATGATCTACTTGCAAAACTCTCTATTGATCGGAGAAACCACGGAAAACTGCCAAAAAGAGCAGCCGCTAGAATTCTCATCCAGACAATGGCTGAATTCGACAAGGCTATGTAGCTAGTGTGGAAGATCCCGTCACCGTTGGGACTGAAACCACAGAGGACCTCCCGGTCAGAGGCATCAGGTCAGGACATCAGTTCATGCCCTGAGCCACCTACTGCGGTCGCACTGAAAGTTTCGCAACTGTTTCATGCATCTGCGCATGCGCGGAAGATCGAAATTGGAGTCGTTATGCCGCGCAAAAGCTCCCGGCTCAGCGTGCTCGTCTCGTCTGCCTTGTGGCGGAATTCCGCACGCACCCGTGGCCCGGAAATGAAGCTCGGGCGAACAAAGGCGCAGCGGCCGGGGAACCCCCGCGAGGCGCCCGCGGCGCCGGAAGTCGCCTCCGACAGCCGGAAGCGCCACACGGCGCGGCGCCTCCTCATCCAGCGGGCAGCTCTTGAGACGACGCAAATGAGGATGCACTCCATCGCCCCCGCAGGTTGGAATCGCGACCGCGTAGAAGGGCATGGTTTCTGGCGGAGACGACCTGACTTTTACGGCGGCACTCACGTCGTTAGCTTCAAGGCGAAGGCAGTGAGTAGGCGATGCTAACCTCTTTGCTGTCAGGGTCTCCGACAGATGGGCCCTTGGCGCGTCGACCTTTGGCCGGAATCGGGCGAAGGGCTTTTTCGGAATGACCCGCACCCCGCATATAAAAATCCAGACGGGGACCATGAACCACCCTGTCTGGTCGCCTAGCTTCCGGCGGTACTCGCGTCGATAGGTTCAAGGTGGAGGCAGTGAGTAAGTGGGGAGTCACCGACCTTTGGGTGAGATTGGGCGTGGGGTTCGTTAGCCAACATCCTCTGTGTTGCAGGCCTGCGAGCTTCAAACCCATATATAAAATTCCAGACGAGGAGCATGAACCCCGCTGTGAGGGTTGCGTAAGTTCCAGCGATACTCACGTCGATAGCTTGTAGGTGGAGGCAGTGAGGAGACGGGTTAGGGGCTCCGAGCCGCCTGGACCTTAGTTCAAGTGGTCCCTAGTTGGGCACTTTACTTCGTCGTGGCAGTGACCCGATTCTCTGGGCAAAGAGGAGGGACTTGTCCCGGCGCATGTGAGTAGCGTATTGATTCGATTCCAGTATAGGCCTGGAAAGCCGATAGCTCCAAGCTGGCGAGGCGACCCAACCGAGGCATAGGATGGGGAGATTACCATGAGGGTCAACTGCGTTCTGGCGGGACCCAGATACCAGCCCAAAGGCGTACTTGTGTATCGGCGGGGATGCGGATAAAGGCAAAAACCTCAGATGCCCACCCCGGGATAAATTCCCTCTGGTAGAGCAAATCATTGTGTATAGGGTTTCGAGTACCTTTATCGTATGCCAATTGCATCTCACGATCAACAGTTTCCTAAGCCCTTTACCTAACTCCCCCAAAAAGCATAGCGTGACTGCATCCCTCTGTCAACTGATCCTACGACGTTTACCAAACTCCCCCAAAAAACATACCCCGACTGCATCAGATTATTGTTCCTAAGCCCTTTACCAAACTCCTCAAAAAGGCATAGCCCGACTGCATTCCGCAGACAACTGTTTGTAAGTCGTTTACTTACGTCCCCAAAACGGCGTAGCTCAACTGAAGGCTCTACTTAAAAGAAACTCGACCTTTCAATATGCTCACGTGACATACGGGTTAGCAATCTTAATTTTTTTTAGGAAATTGAATTCAAGCAAGGTAAATGAGCTTGATCAAAAAAAACCACAAACTCTGAACTACAAAGTGCGCTTGCGTATTTTTTCCGCTGCATGAACATTCTCCAATGAGAAATCTGAATATTCCAAGGCCTATAAAATAAAACTGCGAAACAGCAGCACAGCAATGCTAATTGACTAAAGTCGCCAACGGAAATAGTTCAGCCCAGAGAAAACCAGTGGTGCTGCAACATCAGAAGCCTTATCGCATTATGTGCAAGGCTTACGTAGTATTATAATATTACTTGAACACGAAAAAGTGATTCCAACCCTCAAAAAATGTTTTCCTGCTCTGGGATTCGAGGCTCTTAAGTTCACCAAGCATTTAACGTAAAAAGTACACCAATTACCTGCGTCGGCAGACTTTAGACAATTTTGATCACGTAATTTTTAAAAAGAGACACTAATTCAGTCAAATGTATGCGAACACTGCTCACATTTTTAAAATATCTGTACACTTATTTAAAGATCTAATTTTGCAGAACATATTTCATTCGGAAAACACTTTTTTCTTCGATATTGTAGATGTAGGAAGACGCCAAAGAAATTTTAAACGCTTGATAATTTTCGAAAATTTAAAGACTTCAATGTAAATTGGACAAATCTCATTTTTAAAAGCGTACTTTTCTCAATCCGAGAAGAATAAAATCCAAAAATATGGATTTTTTACAATTGAAATTACGGTTGAGGCTTTTTGTAAAGTACCCCTAAAAATGAAAATGTCCATTTCAAATACAAGGGGCGGCGACCTCAGGCAGATAGATCGTGGAATACTGATTTTGATGAAAATCATGGCCACGATTTAGCCGGAAGCGTTGTCCACGTTCGACAAAGATTTTTCCAGTTTTAAACCATTTTTTAATATTAAGGTTCCACAAAACGTGGATTTTGACAACACGATGCATTAGAGAAAGTAGTTTACGTCATATAGGAATTAAAATATCAAATATTTCAGTACAATTCATAAGTTACCTGCGAGACAAATTCACATTTTCCGTAAAAAGGTTTATTTGAAACTCTATTTTACTCTATTTCTGTGGTGGGGTGTCTTTCACAGGTCTATTGCAGAGAATGTTCCTCTTCCATAATATTTTCAGTTTTCTGGATGACAAATTCCGAACATGAGTCTTCCGGAAGTATCCATAAGGTTTACAAACACAATATTGTGTCAAGCCGGGCAATAAAAGAGGGAAATTTTATGGGCAATAAAAGTTATTGCCTCACGCATATATTCACTTTTATGTTTCTGTAGCAACATACACTTAGGAATACAGACAAACTTGTATTTACTCCTATACACAGTCCATTTCTCTATCAATCATACAAAACATACACACACTATTTCCTTCATCTATACTCGTCTATACACATGATGTTTCCTAATAGTGTGTGTACGTTTTTGTTTCTGTATTGCACTGTATCGACTTTCCCTCTGTATCCCACATACATTATAGCAGAAGAAGGAATGATAATAAATATGTGATCGAAAATTGAACACTCAACACCCAGATGGAATCGTAATCATACATTTTTCGTTAAATTACTTTTTATCTCATCAGAGGAAACTTATGTGCTTAATTTAGCATTTAGATTGCTAAATTAAGCATAGTAGATATTACACAACCAATGGTCACTAAATCACGGAATATAACATCTCTGGCGCGAATGGCTCAACATTTATAGTATTAAAAGTATGAATTTAAAAAAATCAGTTTCTTTCACCTTCTCCTTCGTTTAACCCTTTCCAACTCTCTCCGGCTCTCCTCCTCTATCAGTTCGTCCGTCTCTCCCCCTCTATCAGTCCGTCTCTCACTCTGTCCGTCCGTCCCTCTCTTTCACTCTCACTCTGTCGGTCCGTCTCTCTCTCTCTCCCCACTCCGTCCGTATCTCCCTCACCCTGACTGTCCGTCCGTCTCACTCACAGTCTGTCCGTCCCTCTCTCACTCTCTGTCCGTCTCTCTCACTCTCTGTCCGTCCC
Organism: Teleogryllus occipitalis; assembly: GCA_011170035.1. Classification (NCBI taxonomy): domain Eukaryota; kingdom Metazoa; phylum Arthropoda; class Insecta; order Orthoptera; family Gryllidae; genus Teleogryllus; species Teleogryllus occipitalis. The sequence continues at coordinate 186,695 of BLKR01002475.1, read as the reverse complement.
TCTCTCACTCTCTGTCCGTCCCTCTCTCACTCTCTGTCCGTCCCTCTCTCACTCTCTGTCCGTCCCTCTCTCACTCTCTGTCCGTCCCTCTCTCACTCCATGTCCGTCCCTCTCTCACTCTCTGTCCGTCCCTCTCTCACTCTCTGTCCGTCCCTCTCTCACTCTCTGTCCGTCCCTCTCTCACTCTCTGTCCGTCCCTCTCTCACTCTCTGTCCGTCCCTCTCTCACTCTCTGTCCGTCTCACTCACCGTCCGTCCGTCCCACTGTTCATCTTAATGCCTGTTCGTCTCGCTGTCTGTGTGTCTCCTGTGTCCAGCAGCAGTGCGCTGAGAACCCCTGCTAAGTTGTCCGTGTGTGCACTCACCAGTGTGCGTGGGCGCGGGGGGCGTGGGCGGGGTCGTGGGCGCGGGGCGCCGCCGTGCTCTGCAGCAGCAGCGCCGTGTACTGCGTGATGAGCATGGTCGCCTCGCCGCGTGCGCGTGCGCGCGGGCGGGTGGTGGTGGTGGTGGCGGCGGGCGCGCGCTCCTCCACCGCCACCAGCAGCGACGAGCGGAACACCTCCTGCATGCGGCGCCGCCGCCCCCTCACATGCTCCCGCTCGCGGCCGCCCGCCTCTCCCGCGAAGGGGCGTTTAGCGATGCGACCTCCGGATGGGGAGGGCTGAACACGTCAGGCACTCTTCACACGAGGACATCCACGAAAACAACACGGATTTTCTTCTCGGATGTGCTGGATCGTTCACGAAATGATGGTTAGCTGATGAGGAATCAACCTCAAAATGGGGGGATGAATACGTTGTGCACACGATCCGATTCACCCGTAGTTCGATTCTTCAGTCTTCAAACGGGGACATGCACGAAAACAACGCCGATTTTCTTCTGGGATGAGCTGGTTCACGAAATGATGTTTAGCGGATGAGGAATCGAACTCAAAATGGAGAGAACTGAATACGTTGTGCACACGAACCGATTCACCCGTAGTTCTTGTTCCCTTCAGTTTTCAAACGTGGACATCCACGAAAACAACACCGATTTTCTTCTCGGATGAGCTGAATGTATGAAATGATGTTTAGCGGATGAGGAATCGACCTCAAAATGTGAACAAGTGAATACGACGTGCACAAGATTAGATTCACTCCTAGTTGGATGCTTCAGTCTTTAAACGTGGACATCTACAAAAACATCACGGATTTTCTTCTCAGATTAGCTGGATCGCTCACGAAATAACGTTTAGCACAAAAGAAAGCGATCTCAAAATAGGGAGAAGTGAATACGTCGTGCACACGATCCGAATCACAGGTAGTTGTATGCTTCAGTCTTCAAATCTGACATGGACATCTACGAAAACAACACCGATTTTTTCCACTCACATTTGCAGCATCATTCACGAAATGAATTTTATCGGAAAACGAATCGACCTCAAGATGGGGAGAACTGAAATAACATACGGTGTGAGCTAGCTTGAAAGGATTCACTCTTGATGAGCAGATGGATTCTTTTTCACAAATTTGTTGGGGGGTTCACGAAAAGACGTTTAACGTTAAAGGAATCGACCTGATCACTAGGGAACTGGATACTCGAGCACACGATCCGAATCACGAGTTGTATGCTTCGGTCTTCCAGAGCGGACGTCTTCGTAAACAACGCCGATTTCCTCTTCCCAGATTTGCAGGATCGTTCACGAAATGAGGTCTTTAGAAAAATGAATCGAACCGACTTGATCTGAATATCCGAAACTTAATTTCTTGAAACGATTTGATTTGAATAAGTCGAGCACACGATCCAAATTACCTGGATTTATTTGATGGTGACCTGCTGTCCTGTCTTGAAGCGCTGGTCGTCTTCGAAATAATCAGATTAGTTGGATGGTCTATGAAATGTCGGCTATCGGTAAACTTATCGAGGCGAACAAACTTGAATATTAATAGATTTGAATACGTTGAGCACTCGATCTGAATCCACAAAAGCTACTTTCAGTTCAGTCTACTTCTGCGTGGATTACTGAGGAAAAAGTGTTTATTTTCTTCTTCGATTAGCTGGAAAGTCAAAATCACCATTAATCCATAGGCACGATTTCCTTCGTCGAACTTCGAAACGAGGGGAGCTTTACAGCAGTGTTATTTGTACACAACTCGCCCAAACGAAATCATAAATGAATAGGCTTTCTAAATCGTTAAAGATACACATCAGTAGGCAATGCAATGTTTCGTTCGTTCCTTGTATCTCCCACGAGTAGATGCCTGTGAAACTGAACAGATAATCGTTTTACATTTCCAGAATGTTCCTTAAGCGTCCAGCACAACCTCGTCGAATCGCTACAAACCAGTAGACGATTCCGCGATTTTTTATTAGCAGTAGAGAACTTCAAAAAATGGTCCTGACGTCCTTCTCAGATTCGTGGAATCGCACACGAAACGGTGCCTCCGGATAACAAATCGCCTCAAACTTCTTTGAAACACAAATAAATTGGATTCTCCTTCTCTGCTCGGAGATTCTTCCGCGGCTAGAACGAGTTGCTTTAGAGTCTACGGCGATTCCGACGATAGCGATCTGCGAAAATGAGTTCAGAAAACGTCTCCACTTCCACACGCCAACAGCGACGACTCAATCCATTTCACTGCCCGCGGAGCGTGGGACGGCGAGCGAACCAGAAAACTAGAAACTTTCACAACACTACGAAATGACCCCGTCCATCGTATAACTTCTGCAGGACCAGGCTGGATGCACCCAAAAGTCGCAGCGATCAACACCGCCGTGAATTCTGCACAGTCTCTCTTCTTCTCTGTCTTTCTTTCTCCCTTACCGCGCCGCCGTTAAGAGATAAAAAAAAAGAAGGCGACGCAGTCCGACAATGAAAACAAGAGACGATCAATCGAGAACAGCAGAAGAGCGTGCGAGAGAGTCTCTCACTTCACTGTCTTTTTTTTTCTCCCCGTGGAGTCTCCTAAGTACCGATCGGGTTCTCGTCTTCCAGTGTTCGTTCTTTTTCTGGTATGGCGACTCGTTCAAAAACATACTACAAAAAAAACTTGGCAAGTCTATTTTCGCACGATCTGGCACTCGGATAAAGGTCAGGTTATGTTGGCACACCTGCTAGAGTCGCGCGCGCGCGCTTATTATAAGAATGTCTTATTTCGCGCGAGCTTGGTGGCGGGGCGTGGCGTCGCAACTCCCATCATTCACTTCGAGATACGGCTACTTCGAAATAAGGCTACTTCGAAATAAGGCTACTTCGAAATAAGGCTACTTCGAAATAAGGCTACTTCGAAATAAGGCTACTTCGAAATAAGGCTACTTCGAAATAAGGCTACTTCGAAATAAGGCTATTTCGAAATAAGGCTATTTCGAAATAAGGCTATTTCGAAATAAGGCTACTTCGAAATAAGGCTACTTCGAAATAAGGCTACTTCGAAATACGGCTACTTCGAAATACGGCTACTTCGAAATACGGCTACTTCGAAATAAGGCTACTTCGAAATAAGACTACTTCGAAATAAGGCTACTTCGAAATAAGGCTACTTCGAAATAAGGCTACTTCGCATTATTGATACTTCGATTTATGGAGACGCTTACGTGCTCGATTCTTGCATCTTCTTACAAACAGACTGCTGTCGTACTGAGATGACGCACGGGAGAAACGCGGGCTTGCGAGAGACAAGTAGGCGCCCGCGACAATGTTCGCACTTCATACATCCACAGTCTTGCGTGAACATATTTCCATTAGAAACACTACTTGATTTCAGCGTACTATTTCGTATTTGCATGGTTGACAAACGCTCCGCAAAGGCGTTCTAGAGGACAAGACCAGCCTCCCTCACGCGTCCAGGGTTGCAGCGGGGAGTTGAAAGGCCCGTGTCGGCGGAGGCGCGTGAATCACGGGTGCGCGCGCCGGGCCGGGCAAGGCCGCGCGCCGGCAAGGCGAGCGTTGGCCGCTGTTCTTGGCGCCCGCGTTGGCGTCCGCGTTGGCGCAGGCGTGGTTGCCGACGCGCTCGGCCGCGCCGCGCTGCCGCTTCGGCTGAGACGGGTCGCTACGAGCACAAGGAGGTTCCAACTCACCACCAGCTCTCGCAGTCCACTCCACTCAATTCCAAATACTCCAAATGCAAGGGAACTCCACTTAAGTGAAGTCATTCCATTGTATGGAATGTTTTTATAACTCGAAGCATCCATATACATGTGTTTCGAAATGCACGCACTTCGAAATACATGCACACATCTAAATTATATTATTATTACTTCGAGTTATAAAAACATTCCAAATATAGGAAGTTGTTATTGGATAATGAGAAAAAATAAGTTTCCCGAAATTCAGTACAAGCAATTACCAGATAAGGCGGTAATATCAAGAAACGAATAAAAGAAAAGAAAAAACGAAAGGAATTGAAGAAGAGAATATTTTAAAAACCAAAAACCCAGATTATTAAATATAACGTTTTCCACAAGTAGTGAAACAAATCGCATGCTATTGTATTTTCCCCATGCATCTAGGTTTTTGTACTGATTACCGATATGAACGTCAATGTTTTTCCGAAAGAGCGAAAAAGACGGGAAATAAAAGGTAGGTAACTGTTTTAAAATGATTTTTTTTTCCTTTCTGCAGTTCATACTTCTAACAGTTTACACATATCATTACTTGACCAAATTAGTGGAAGTGAGAAGTGTTAATAATTTACTGGAAGTGAGAAATTTGTGTAAATGCGAATTATTAGAAATGTTTGCTCAATGTAACATAACAATGCGTATTAACTTTACAACAACAAATTCGTAGAAATATGGAACGTTCCAAACATTGCCTTTTCAACAGCTCATCTTTTTGATTACGTAGGGTTCTATGTGAAACACCCACGGAACGTCGTCACGAAAACTCAGGAAGAAAATGACATGCGAAACCATTCAACCATCAGCGAACAATGAGAACTCCACACACAAAATGGCAGATAGGACAAATTTCATGATCATACGATACAAAGGAAAATTACAAAATGTAATATAATTGACGAAGAGTGGTATTTCGTCCATGTAACTTTTATAATTTCCAATTCAGCTGCATTAAGACTAAATGGAATTTGCTACTGGTATTGCCCACGAATCTGTACAAAGATACTCAAAGCTTCAGAGGAAGAACACAAAAGTAGAAAATAACAGAATTCATTACGTGACCATGCTGCCGAGTAGTAGCGTAGCTGATCTAAGAAGCACGAGGAACAGAAATCTCAATAACAACCGACCAGAAATCCAATCCACAAAACTAACCTTGACACTCGTAGTATTCCGAATCCAGAGCAACCGCGCTGGCCACCTGGCCGAAGCAACCGGTCTCAAAAAGGCAATTACGACAGCCTTCATAATGGCGACCCAGCGAACCAAGAACCGTTCAGTAACTTACAGGAACCACAACTTCAATAATCCGGTAATAACATGACTCTTCTAACACAATTCACCGCGGCGGCATCGTGACATTATTTCGGAATTGAGGCAAGCCGGTAGAAGAGTAAGTATAATAGTTTACGGGTAAACCATTTGACCCACTTCCTATACGTTGCCTACTTTAAATCCTAAATAATGATAGCGTAAGTCTCCTTTCGTGTCGGATTCTACCTTCCAACCTCCCACCCGCTAATCAAGAATGAAGCTTCTTACGGTACCGCAGCCGAGATTAAAGGAAAAAGCTGCGACTGAAATATAAGGACATAACTTTCTTGCACATAAAAAGCATCTCAAGCATTTCCGAATAAAACTGGATAAACCACATAATATGTAAATTGCTCAGGAATATTTAAAAACTATAATTTTAGCCTAAAGGTCCTTTCTTAATAAAATATGTACATTTTGTACTATAAATTCAATGAATTTAAAGAGAAGACCGTTTTATTTTCAGAGAAGTAATATTACTTAATTTATACGTGGAATGCAATGTTATCGGAAGGTCAAAACTCGCATACAGCATCAAGCCACAAGAGGTTTTGCTCTTGAGGAGGCTCTCGGTACTTTCTCGCTCATATAGTTGTTGAGCGAACCAACGAAATTTGTTAATCGAAGAGCCAAATAGTTAAATCAAGAAAATTAAACTAAAGTAAGAAATGGGAGAAGAATTTTGAAATCATGCCCCAAAATTCATATCGAATAACGAAGAATAACACACTCTAATGAGTTAGAGCTGGGAAGTATGCAAGCTTTTAGCCCTGAAATATGTAGGCAAATATGCCACAAAAAATGATGAAATATGCCACAAATATGTTGAAATATGCACAGAAGTTGTTAAGATATGCAGCGTTTGGTCATGAAAAAAGTATTTAACAACGACATTACATATTTTTGCCACCTAGACACAGTTAATAAGCAAATTAAAAACAGTTTAGTATCTACTTCTGCATATTTTATTTTGCATTGAGAGCTCAAAAAGCCGCAAAATTTTATATTAACGTTATCTATTGTTAGAGGATGACTATCAGACAATATATTTTTTACGTAGAAAATTATATTTAGACATCACATGTTATGGGAGACTGTTTATACTCAATATACATCTGGAAGACGAAAACTATTTCCTTCCAAGAATTTACCCATTGTCTAAAGTACGAAGCCCTAGATTTTTTCCCAAAAATTCATTTGTTTCCTTCCTATTTGATTTAGCCACTTCACCTGGAGCTCCCACGAATTTATCCCTTACCTTCTGAGTAATTCCAAGTGCATCTACATTGTACTAAGGTGTTCCTTGAATTCTTTATCTTCTTTATCAACCGATGACAGCAGACATTACTTCGTTGGCCGTCAGTAGTCTGAAACTAATTGTACTCACGTATTTGAAGGAACAAGAAAATTCAAGCTATCTATTAATAAATATTTTTTACGTGGAAATTCATAATTTTGTGTTATTTTACGCAGAAGTCGAAAAATATGCAAAAACTTGCATTTATATGCCAAAAGCTCTAAATATGCCATATATGCAAAACATTCTTTACCTTATTTTCAATATGTGGCCATGAAACACACATTTGCACTTTCAGGTACATAAGACCATTAACACAAAACATGCAATTATATGAACTTCCCAGAGCTACTGAGTAAAAGCGCGTAAGTTTCGAGTATCAAACCGGCTGAATTGGCTGAGTGGCATTATTTTGTCTTTGCAGCGACTCGAAATGAGGGCACGTTCTCCACAGTCGCTAATTTTACAACACTAGATAAACAGCTAAATCGAATTAAAATACTGCCTGGAGGAGGATTCTAGCATCCGACTGCTCTGTTTGGTAATTTCTCGTGGCTTCTAGGATTAATAATAGGCGAATGCCGGAGCAGTACCTCAACCAACGGGCCACGGACCCCGCGTCATCATTCCTTCCTCATTCTTGTCCTATCCTCACCCCCCTACACACACAAACACGCACTACACTATTACACAAGTCGGGAGACCGGTCGGGATCTTAGAGCTTGTCCCAGCTGGGGCGGTGCCCTGCTGCTGGGAGATACCTGGTTGAGGAAAACCCCGCTAGCCTCTGTGTAGGTCGGCGCCGGATCTCACCATCTAGCGGGGGGGGGAGATCACCGCCATCTTCCGGGGAATCACATGAACTACATCCATGGGACTAATGACCAGAGAAGTTGACGAATCCGCATACAATCAATCAATCAATCGAGGAGCGCAACAAACACTCTGCAATGCGGCAAAACAGACAGACGACATCATAACATTGTGAAATCCTCACGCAAAATTTCCCTTGGAGAGTGTAGAGAGGATCATTCGAGGGATATACTTTGACGAGAAAATTTATTCTTTAAAATGGTTACTACTACCACGTTGATTGTCTGTAGCTCAAAAGAATTTATTTACTTAACATCAAAACCGAAACACTGTGTGAGGTGCTATTGGAAAAATGTATTCTGTGAACCTTTTTTGAAATTCTGAATCTCTACCCTAACCCATACACAAGTTGAATTATGAATACAGGTGAAAACAATCGATTTTGGCAAAAACAGATAAGAAAATATTAATTCCCACGTAATAAAAACTATTGGCAAAAGGAAAAACTGCATACTATGGATTTTACCCCTTATTGTGCCATTCGTGAAGGAATCGGCCGAGAACATAGAGAACGGTCATTTGAATAATTATATTTCCCACTAAAATTTAGAACACATGCACTAATAACGAAGTTACATTTATGTCCAGAAGCAAAACAAGAGGCCGTCTTAACAAGTTCTTGTCTCAACAATATAAGTGTTGATCACACCGTAACGTATCATGTGCTTAATTCCGAGAATAATACGAGTGTAAGTGACTTCCACCGTAATTCGATTTTTTCTCTACCAGATTTGATATTCAGACCCAACGAAATAATTTGTTTTCTTAACATCTCTACCAACTCCAAAATGTATAAAAGTTAAATTACTTAAAAGAGATTTTGCTTTGGTAGCTATTACCTAGAGCTTTTCATGTTTCTTCTCCTTGAAAACTTTAATACCCTATCGGCTTTGAAAAGTTACCACAGAGTTTTTTAAGATATTTGTAATCGTGTAACGTCAGTCAGGTGTTCAGAATCAGTTTTTTCCCTTCACGCAGCCTGAAAATTTAATTCCTTGCGTATTAAAGAATATAAGTTGCGAGCTTCTAGCAAACATTGTCGAAAAGGACGAAATTCCCTCTTTCACTGAAGTTGAATCAATGCTAGTACAAAACAATCCTACTCGTTCTTGAAAGATATTATGGTTTCCACTAAGTTCTTTTAAATAAGTTATCACCTCCTACTCAAAATAATAAGGTTTTCAAAATTTTCTGGGAATCATTTTTAACTTAAAATCCTCTCTACTTCAAGAGAAATGTGATATAATCCTAAACCGATTACACGGTAGGATCTGTGAACCTTCGACGGGCAGATGCAGGACGTAACTAAATACTTTAGGAACATCTTTTACAATCGGGCCCTTTGTGGAGACCGGAAATAGTTATTTACGTTACTAGTACGGAAAGTTAGTTTAGACACGAACGAAATGTTGAGGAGGCGTCTAGAGGGCATTTTCAAATAAGTACGCCAAAGACACTTTCGTACGATTTGTGTACATTCTAATTTTGCACGAATGTGTGGAAACTTACAAGAATATACTCCTGGGATCTTTCACAATATGGGGGGGGGGGACAACTAGTATGTTGATTTATTTGCTTTACATAGCCATGACGTCTTTGAGGTACGCGTCCGGCAAAGAGCCACTTTCCGTTCAATAAAAGGTTACTATTAATCTCCAAGCATGAATGCTGGAAAAGCAATTTATTTAATTACTTATTTATTTGTTTGTTGATTAACACAAAAAATTTAAAACTGTACGTGAACTTTGGAGAAAAGAAAAGCATAGGGTCCAGGAGCAAGGGACCGTCTCATCATTTGGTCAATGGAACAATGAAGCGGACGAAAAACACTATCGAAAGACTCCTGCAGAAATGCAGCACGAGAGCAGTAGAGAAAAGTTGGCTAGGATAGGAAAGGAAAGATCGCACGATCGGCCCTTTCTTTAGAGCATGGTTCAGACATTCAGGTTGGTTTGACGAGCAAAACCTCGGGAAAGTACAGATCAAACATAATCGAAAAGTAGACAAAGGTAATCTATCTTCATTGCGGAATGGGGGTGGGAGATCTGTGAACTTGTGTGGGAGGAGGGTGCACAGTATTTCACAGAGGGACATACTCGAAACACAGAAAGACAAAACAGAATTGCTCAAAGAACAAAAGAACCTGGTGTATCAGATAAAAATCATCCAATAATGTATAAAAATGTACGTCATTTTTAATTCAATGTAAAATAGTACTTATGGATTTTTGGTTGATTTGTAACCCAGTATACTTACAAATTGTTCGTTTTTATGAAAGTCTGTTCTCTGTCTCAATTTTTTAATAGTGTACATTTTTTCAAGATATATTATCTTCGTCAAGTTTCATAACAATGACTATTTTGATTGTTTTTTTTTCTATTTATATGACTTTTCATTCACGAACATTAATTTTCTTCTTTTTTGTCTTTTCATTTCATAATATATTCTTAAAGATTCGTAGTAAATTAATTATTGCATAGTTTCACCATCCTTTTTTAAAGAGGTACACAAATCTGGCTGATGAAACGTTTTTATCATATACTGTGCATATACTTTGTTTGACCTCCTGAATAGAAAATAAAGATTTAAACGGGTAAAAGCAGTAGTTTCTTTTAGCACGGACTGCAGAACGAAGGCGGTGAGTCAGCAAAGGTCGTAAGAAAATTACGAACCCGACTTGGCACTTTGCCGCCAGTTAATGTTGTTCTCGCATGTTCCGAGAACTTTCAAGACTAGACGGATATTGTTCACGCGTTGCTTTGGCAAAGAGGAAGACGGCGCATTGTGTAATACAGCACAAGATACAGCAACGCAAAGATGTTGATTTTATCACATCGACATGAGCAGTCTCTGACATTTCGTACAGGTAACGCACGCAGAGGAAACATTTATATTATTCTCTATCACTAATTTGTATTGGGCGAAGAAAATGAAAGAAAACTAGGCAGCCATTTGGGACGCGTGTATGGCTTCACTAGACACACAGGAAAGCGGGAACGTCGAAAAACGGTGATAACCGCCTTAGGTGGCTCAGGGCATCAGCTGTCACTGCAGAGCCTCTGACCGGAAGGGTTCAGGGGTTTGAGTCGCGACGGAGGCCGGACTTTCGACACTTAGGTTGAATTCTGTCGCTGTCTGGAGAAGAATCCTAGAGACCGACTGCTCTGAACGGTAGTTTTACGTGGTTTGTTCGAACCACACCACGCGAATGCCGAAGGAGTTCACTAACAAACGGGTCAGGAACCGCGCGCGATCTTTCCTACCTCTTCCTTGTCCTATCCTTAAACACAGTTCCATTTACATGCATTACGCTACCACAAACGCCGAGGAACCATTCAGGAGAGCTTACAGCTTGTCCAGGTCGGGGCGATGTGACGCTAGTGGGAGATACCTTGTTAGGGAAATCCCCGCAAGTATATGGGTAGGTCGGCTCCGGATACCGCCATCCAGCGGTGGGAAGATTATCGCCACCACCCGCGATAAAAACATGCACTAAACGTGCGGGACGAATGACCTCAGCATTTAGCGCGCACGGGAACACCAATCAATCGAAGAATCAATGGAACTTCACGCGGAGCCGCACATCTCTGATTAAGTCGAGAGGCTAGAGAGAGAGAAAGAGATAGGGAGAGAGAGGGAGAGAGAAAGACAGAAAGACAGAGAGTGTGTCAGGAAGAAATGCAGACGGAGAGACACAAGGAGTGTCAGGGAGAGAGGCAGAGACATAGAGAAGACAGAGTCTGACACAGACAAACAGTGACAGAGAGAGTGAGAAACAGAGATAGGGAGGGAGAGAGAGAAAGAGGAAGACACAGAGAGAGACAGAGAGTGTCAGGGAGAGAGGTAGAGAGACGGAGAGACAGCGACCGAGAGAGAGTGAGACAGAGGCGGAGAGACAAAGAGACAAAGAGTGAGAGAGAGAGAAACAGATAGGGACAGAGAGAGGAAGACACAGAGAGTCAAAGAGAGTGTTAGGGAGAGAGGCAGAGAGAGAAAGAGAATGACAGAGAGAGGCAGAGAGAGAAAGAGAATGACAGAGAGATGCAGAGAGAGAAAGAGAATGACAGAGAGAGACAGGGAGAGAGACGGAGAGAGAATGACAGAGTGACAGAGAGAGGCAGAGAGAGACAGACTCACAGAGAGACAAAGAGTGACAGAGAGAGATAGGGAGATAGAGAGAGGAAGCTACAGAGTCAGAGAGAGGGAGGGGGCGTGTCTCGCGGTTGCGAAAGGCCCTGGCGCGTCGGCGCTCGCCCCGTGTCCTCGCTCGCGCGCAGCCGGATCCAGTCGGCTGCGCTGCGCTGCGCTCCGCTCCCACATGGGCAGCCAAGGCCCCTCCCGCGCACGCGCACCTGGCGCACCAACCAACCCCAAAAGCACTTTTACGCTCTTCCCTACCTTTCTGCTCGGGCCAAACACCTCTGTGACAATACTGCATTATCAAACCATGATGGGTATTAATACACGACAATCGTAAACTTCACACCAGTGTATTGATCCCCACTACATCAAATTTCATACGGTACTTTTTCTACGACTTTTATAAGTTCGACTTTTATATTCAATCGTTTCGTGGCAGTTGACGTGCAGGATTCAGCCAAGGCCACCTAACCCTACCCTCGCATGCTGCCGCAGGTGGTTGTGCTTACCGGTTCCTCTGCCAGGTACCCAAACTAATAATAAAATAATAAAGGTACTAATAATAAACAAAATTAAAACTGACAAGCATAATATAATATTAAATGTAATATTAATGTACACAATCGAAGGAAACATTTACCATAAAGATTCTCAATGATTAATGAAGTGTCAATACTTGGTTTGTAAACTTCTCTTTGATTGGTCAAGAACCTGTATCATAATATAATCTGTATCGTAATGAGTATCATTATGCAACTGGTTGCAGCCAATAGTGGCACTTCAAGGTCACGAGAGGTGGACACTGTCACTCGATTGGGAGCATTGTTATGCCTTAAATGTTTGGTATTTGAGATCCCAATCGTCACCGGTTATACTGATCTTCAGGGAACTAATATATATGTTTTGTTCACTATATCAGAGGTTCACTATATACGATGTCAAAATTAAATGTAATTTCTACACAATAATTGATTTCATTAATAAAAAGCAAAACTCATTGACAGCAAAGGTTGAAATTTTCAATATATTTATTGTCACGTAAAAAATCAATTATTTTCAATTGTTTGCTTCGTACATTTTTCATTAGATCCTTATTCAGAGCTCGTGCTCTCTCCATCCTTTATTCGGCATTGTCCTGTCTCGAAGTATCGTAATGCAGTCTTGGCACCTTTCAATGCCTCTTGCACTGTTGGAACACCGTCCCACTCCCCGAAGGTCCTTTGAATCCCCTAATAAGATACGAGAACCAATTAATTTCCAGGACTTATTTCCTGCGTTCACTATAGCCGAGGTTCATGTTCACTATAACCGAATCTTCTTATGCTTATTTGTAATGTAAGAGAAACGAGACCAGTGACTTAAGATCACTATAACCGAGTGTTCACTATAGCCGAGGTTCATGTTCACTATAACCGAATCTTCTTACGCTTATCTGCAATGTAAGTGACACGGGAGCAGTGACTGGAGTTCACTATAACCGAGGGTTCGCTATATCCGCGTTCGCCATAACCGGAGTCGACTGCACGTGCTTAACCCGGAGTGCATAGCGTGTGCCTTGGGCAGAGAGGATCCGCCCAGGTGGCGCCCGGCAGATGGCCTGCGCTGTGGTCGGTGGCAAAGCACTTGGCATTCGGAAACCGCACAACAGCAGCTCCTTCCATTGTTCCTGCGGACGCTCGCCCGGCTCGGCCACGCACTAGTTGCTGCCTCGTTCTATAAAGGCTCTACAAAGGTCCTGCACACGCTCGACTTATTTCCAGAATGGAAGATTCTAATTCCCAATGACACATCGATAATAAAACATTGATGTTACCAAGCATCGATCTTCAAAATTAAAATATCGATGCTAATAATACATGGGCTAAAACCTTCGATGTTTTAAAGCTGGTTTAGAATGGAATTCGTATTGTTATTTGTTCGTTATTCGTATGAATTCGTATGTTATTAGTATGATATTCGTTAGGTTCTGCAAAGGTTCTGCACAGGTTCGACTTTTTCTAGAATGGAAGATTCGAATTCTGAATGCTTCGAATTATGAATGGCGATGCGACGTTGACAATACGTCATCGATGTTACCAAACATCGATGTTCACAATTGAAACAGCGATGCTAACAATACATCCACCAACAACCATCGATATTTCTAACCATCGGTTTTAAAGCTTGTTTAGTAAACTTGGGTATAAAATTCGTACGCAACAAAAATTTAATATGACAATGGCCATGATTATTAATTATAATTAATATTTAATCAAAAAATTAAAAAATAATAAAAACAAAAGACTAAGCCTCAAAACCCGAGCATCCAGTGTCATCTTAAAAGGGTCAGACTTCACTTCGCTGAATAAGGGAACTGGAAGAAGGGGCAGGTCCTAGGCTCACGGCTTATGCATCGATGGCCTTTCCATGGGCGAACAAGCCATCGGGCCATTTCGGGACCACACTGAAGGTAGCACGAAAAACGTTTGGTTGCTTCGAACACATAGACTGACAGTGTTACCACCAGTTATTTCATATTATTGCTTGCACAATATTGTGATTATGTGAATTTTTCATTCAAAAAGAAAACATCCAGCAGAAAACATCTATGTTAAAACATCATCGGCCTTAATACGTGGGTATGTCAAACACCGATATTTCTGGAAAAACACCGATGTCTCATCGGTAGTGACGAGAGAATCAAATTATGGGAGGTTTGAAACACTTTAAATTTCAATTACGAAAAGTTTAGATCTTTGGTTGTTCGAATTAAAGGCGATTCGAAATACAGGTTATTTAGAAATGTAGTCTGGTCGAAATATTGACGGTTAGAATGTCTGTCGATTCGAATAATAAACGGCGGTTAAAGTAGAACATTTATTGAGCGATCTGAATAAAGGTCAATTCAAAATAAACGTAATCACGAATTATTGGTTAATTCCACGAAAAGATCATTCCCGTTCAAATTCTCGATTAAACCAATATTAAAAACTTATGTTCCATTCAAATTCTTGAATGTTACATTCTGATAATTCAAATAAGGATTCTAAACCTTCAAATAACATAATTTTCTCAACGCTAACAATCCCCAAACTAGCTGTACAATTTATTGATTTTTTTTACCGTTGGATGTGTACAATATCATTGAGAGATGTTATGTCTTATCTGATTTGTGGACGGAGGAAGCGCGACTTTTCAAAATCATATATATATATATATATATATATATATATATATATATATATATATATATATATTAATGACGTTTCTCATCGAACTAATTCGTAGTTTGTCGTTTTTCCGCTTAACATTAACAGGAAAATGGAAGAGATGTCAACATAAGAAATTTGTTGGTTCCTGTAGTCCTAAGGAACATTTGTTTTTAAGCTAATATCGAATATAGATACTCGTACAGATAATATTGCACAAATCTTTGACAAAAATTCTTTTGAGCGAACTTCACACAAAGATTCGCATGAGGTTTTTTAGGCAAGTGCCCGCCCTGTTAAACCAGACCAGCAAGCGACGTGACCACTTGTAAAGAAGATAGCCTTGAAACCACATGTTCTCGTAACGTCACTATTCCCGAGGCTTGTTTTGAGACCAACGTCTATTCCGAACCACTCTACCAATATTCATACGATAGAATAAATGTCAACAAAGACTGACACAATCACGTGTTAAAATTAATTGCAATGCACAAGATTAATCTATAGGAAAATGATATAATGTAGAAATATTTTAAGACACTGATGAGTGTGCTTCAAAACGCCTTGAACTATTAACTTCTGTTGTGATTGTACCAATTAGTGAATAATAATCTAATTAACTTGGGTGGATGAAAGAAATGTATTCTAAGTACGAGTAAATTGTCCCTGTTAATTACCCAGACAATTATGAGCAATATAAGCTTGAGATCCAGATTACTATCCAAAGTAACGACACGTATTACATGTTTGAGAATTACACGTAATCTAGATTGAGTTGCCGAACAGAACACACAAGTTAACTAGATTCCCTTTCAGTACTATTCTAAGTATAGTTCGTATAATATACACGGCATGAATTCAATGACAAACAAGAATCACGGACCCAACTAGTCGAAATAAACTGCTCAAGTTCATTTAAAATTACTACTACAAAGTTCTCAATCTATGAAACTGTAATTTACAGTCACGATGAATCTGAACAAAGAGTCCGGTTCAAGTTAAAGATGGTTCGAAATGCTTGCAGAAAGATCTGAAACACTCGCAAAAAAAATATATCTCAAGAGAAAGGGTTCGTAAGTTTCAACAGACGTTATATTAACTCAGGCCTCTCAGATAACTTGCGGTTGCTTTTTCTTCCACCACGTTTCGTCAACGTTCTCGGACTTTTTCGTATTCCTCTTTCTAATTCAAATTTTAAGCTCCCATGTGCGTGTTTGGAGTTCTAGTTTTCTTAAAGGAAAATCCCAACAATGAAAGTGAAATGACCGGTTACGCACACTGCACATAATCATGGTACAAAGAACGAAACTTTTCTTCAAAAGAAGATAATGAGACCGCAAATTGTCGATGGACGTTAACAAGAAATGTTATGAAGCACGTTCAGCGGCTTAATTCACATTATTTTATAACACATTGCCAGCTGGCATTGGACGACTGAAAACGATATACACGTTTCAGTGTAAGTAAAATATTTTCTGCTCCACAACTGTTCCGATACAATTAGAAACAACACTGACAATCAAAACGGAATATAATACAATGCATTAGTTAACAATTGTGAGTATAATTGTAAAAGTATAAATATGACTCCCATTTCGATCAGTTTTTCTCCAGTTTCCCTGATACTTCGCCCAATTGCTGAGATAGTCCCTTGTGTTGCTTCTGTACATAAATAAAACATTGCTACCAGTGCAAGTTTTCGTGAAGCTTTGTAGAAAATAGTTCTTCAAACAATCGTTCTCCATGTACTCGTGGCAGTCAATAGACTCCTTCATGAAGGGCACGTCAAGAGATAATAGCAAAAATTTGTAGCTCATTCACCTTTGAAAATAGCTTTTATTACACGGAAGCGAATATGTTATCAGTTCTTTCTCGTTGCTAAATGTATTCATAATTCAAGCTAATATAGAGTGAGTTAGGGTATGAATCCCAAAGCTAAAAAAACAAAGAAGTACAGATTGCACTTCTCCTCACAGTACGTCCCAAAGTTTTTTTGTTGTAATTTAAATAAATAGGTGAATCAGTCGTCCCCTAAAAAAATCTTTTTTTATCCTGCAAACTTCTCGACGTAGTCTGGAAATATAAAATCTGTAAAGAGTATCTCTTGTTCCCAGATTTTTTTCTCACAATACGTTTGCTTCTGTTGGGTGTTCAACAACTTCTGTAAGACGCCGCCTGCATTAAAATTCACTCTCTTGTGTTTTTCCACGAGAATTGGATTCCGGAGACAATGATTTTTAAGTATTCAACTCGCAAAAACTTCCTTGGGCACGGCGGGCTGCTCCTCCATGCATACAAAACGACACGAGCGGAAATCCACAGCAGTTGCGCATATAGGAAACGAGAAACGCGGGATATGATGTATACAATTCGCACTTCCTAAGTAGAAGCGAAACTCAGAATGTGAATGCTACTTTGTTGTATTTCTATCTACTGTATTTAGAAATTCGAAGTTGTATATTTGTTTTTGATTATATCATTCACTACATACCATTCATTATACAGTCGATTCTGGTTAGAGTGAACTCGGATATAGTCAACTTAAGTCATTGGTCCCGTTTCACTTACATTACAAGTAACCATAACAAGATTCGGTTGTAATAAACCTGAATCTCGGCTATAATGACCTCGGATAAAGTGAACTCTCGGTTATAGTGGACTTAAGTCACTAGTCCCGTTTCACTTATATTATAAATATGCATAAGAATATTCGGTTGTAGTGTACCTGAACCTCAGTTATAGACAACCTCAGTTATAGGAAATTCAACGACCCGGAAATTAATTCCCTTATGGAAAAGAATATATCTTCTCAGTGCCACAACTTTCAACACTAGACAGCTTGAAAAATATATCGGCTAAAGGTCATAACCGAAGAAGTTTCCTCTAATGTGAAGGTAGTCGACCCGGAATTGGGGACCTTAGTGATGTTCTTACGCCACTCAGTTTCACTGCGGAAAAGCCGAGTCCTGCGTGGGCTACAACTGGCGACAGCGACATGCGATTGCTTGCTTCAGTTTCAAACTTGGTGTTACTTGATTTCCGCGGGACAAAGCGCGTTGTGTACTATTTAGGCGACAGAAAACATCCGACAGCCACAGCCTGGATATGCCCACTGTTCCACGCGGAAAAGTGATAAGTTTCATTCGCCGCTTGCGCCATCCCGCTATCGAAAAGATCTCTGATGTTATTAGGCGAGTAAAAGGCCCTTTGTTGAGCGGAACTTCCAACAGTGTCAGAGGCATTGAAGGGCGTCACCTACATTACAAATAAGCATAAGAAGATTCGGTTATAGTGAACATGGCCCTCGGCTGTAGTGAACCTAAGAAATACTTTCTGGGAATGCATGGGATCTCGTATCATATTAGGCCAGTAAAAGGGCCTTCGGAGAGTGGAACGGTGTTCCAACAATGCAAGAGACACTGAAAGGTGCCAAGACTGCATTACGATACGATACAGTGAACAATGCAGAATCAAGTATGGAGAGAGCGCGAACTCTGGATGTAGACAAATTTCGAATGAAAAATATACGAATCAAAAAATTAAAAATAATTGAATTTTAAGAACAAATAAAGATATTTAAATTTTCATTTCGCGCTGTTAATGTATTTTGTTACATCTCTATATTTATGAAATCAATACGTGGAAAAATTCTATTTAATTTTGACATCATTGGATATATTTCTGATATAATTAACAAAAAAATTTAGTCCCCAGAAGTTCACTATAACCGGAGTCAACTTTAGTACGTGACACCATGTGTACTTTTCCATGTCGCTGTTATCCCCTCTCGAATTAGGCTGCTCAAGTCCATGGTAATAAATAATACAATTCTGTCACTTTTAGTTCTCACCTGTCAAGAAAAAGGTTAACTTATTAATACTTTCTCTAAGTAGTAAAAAATATCGTAAATTCTGAACCCAATAGGTGATTACAACATATACCTCTGTATACTGTTTGAAAAATAATTTCTCTCAGAATTTATATACTATTTGTATAAACCGCAATACAAGGTGAGAAACGAAACAGTAATGACAGTACACAGTATATCCCACAGATGGTGTGCCAAACAATTTTACGAAAAATTTGACCAAGTGCATCACTTATTTTATGAAACGTCTCATGAAACATTTTATGCATTTTCCATAAAAACGGCTTTAGAAAAATCTGACCATGTACAACAGATATTATGCTCTACATTACAAGATGTGTCGGAAGACCAAATGTGTGCTGAGAATTCGTCTCGGCTGTGTGTGTTCATTTGATTGATTGAATAGTGATTTCGGGCGCGTCAACTGCTGTCAATATCCCGTAAAGGTAGTTTAAGTGTTTTCCTCGAGAGGCGGTGGTGGTCTTCCCCCACTACATGGTGAGATCCAGCGCCGATCTACCGTCGGCAGAGTTTCCACAACCAGATATCTCCCACCAGTGGGGCACCGCCTCAGCCGAGACAAGCTCTAAGCACCCGACTGGTCTCCCGACATGTCTTGTAGTGTAGTGCATAATATCTGTTGAACATGGTCGGATATTTTTTGAAACTTTTTTTATGAAAAGTGCATAAAGTGTTCGATGAGACGTTTCATAAAATATGTAATGCACATGGTTAAATTTTTCGAAAAATTGTTTGGCGCACCATCTGTGATATATCGTTGTGGTAATCACAATACATCGCATGTCAAAAAAATACCTTTTTTGTGTATTACAGTATCGTGATCAATCAAGAGAAGTGCAGAAGATGCAATAGATGCCGAAACACGACGGACTAAAGAAAAACAGAATATCATGATTTTACCTGTGTGAATGCGACTGTCAACAATCAGAAGTAGAGAACATTTTTCGTTCCTCCTGAAAACTTCGGAAGATTTGACATACAACCTATTGCGGTTACCACGACGACATACTGTGTACTTACATTATTGTTTCGGTTCTCACCTTGCATTGCGGTTTACACAAATAGCATAGAAATCCCGAGGAAGGTTATCTTTCAAAGAGTAATCACCGCGTTGGGTGGGAGCGAGTCGGTGGCGCATCGCGCCAAGGCTCACGGGCGGCGAGGAGGTCGCTCGGAATGCCGCCGAGGAAAAACAGAAGACGACGAGGCGGCGCTTGGAACGAATTCGCGACCGCGCGCGCCCGCCTCGTCTGGCGGCGCGCGGGATTCCTCAGCCGACGCCCCCCCCCCGCCCCCACCACCCGGCAGGCAGTCGCTAACCAGTGGGGACGTTCATAAGTTGATTGATTAGTGATTCCGGGCGCGTCAACCACAATGGTTATTAGTCCCGTGAGTGTAGTGCGTGTGTTTGCTCGGGAGATGGCGGTGATCTTTCCCCGCTGGATGGCGAGATCCAGCGCCGACCTAGGGTCGGCTAGACGGGTTTCCCCCTAACCAGGACTCTCCCACTAGCGGGGCACCGCCTCAGCCGGGACAAGCTCCCGGCCGGTCTCCCGGAATATGTGGTAGTGTAGTGCATGTTAGTGTAAGTGGTTACGTAAAGGGAGAGGATAGGACAAGGAAGATGAAGGACAGATCGCGCGCGGTCCGTGGTCCGTTTGGTAGGAACTGCTCCGTCATTCGCCTCGGTGTTGATCGCAAAAAACGCGGGAAACTACCGATCAGAGCAGCCGGCTGCTAGAATTCTCCTCCAGACAGCGACTGAATTCGACCTAGCTATGTAGTTGATTTCAAAAATTATGTAAGCGTACTCGAACCCAAGGACCTCGTGCTCAGAGGCGCTGCAGTGGCATCAGTTGATGCCCTGCGCCACCTTCGACTGTCGACTGTCTCAATGCACAATCAAAGACGGATCCCAGCGTACTTTTTTTACTCTATCTTTGTTTAGGTAGTAAGTAGTTACGGTTTCTTTGTTTGAAGTGCGTATTTTAGACTTTCCTAAACCTTCATGGAATTCCGTTTCTCAACTATAATTGAGCGTTGCGCGTTGGAAGGTACAACAGTTAGCGTATCGAGCTATTATACCCAAGTTAGCTGGTCCAAAACCGGTCGAAGCCGTGCATTTTTACGGGCAACAAAATCCTTCGCACGCCCTCCTTCGGAGGGGAAGTAAAGCCGGCTGTCCCATGTTGTAGATTTACAGCATGTAAAAGATCCTCAAGTCTAAATGAAGCCTCTCGGCAAAATTCAAAAAGGCCAGTTTCGTCGCCCAAGTAATACCTCCTTTCTCTACCTGACGGTGAAAGGAGTGTAGCGGAATCTGCGTGGTCGGGCGGAAAAACGAGCCTAATGCCTGAGTCTCGTCACGTAAAATAAGGCATCAGTGAATTGAATTGAAATTCCAGCATTCTCTAACACCCAGGCCCGCCTATCCACACGATGAAATATTATTCCAGTGTCTGTCGATGTAGCGCACTGCTCTCCATTCGGAGAATGTAGTGAATGTGGAACGAGCGAAATACATTTAAAATTAATTTAAGAAAAGGGCGATTTCGATTGTCTCCAAGGAAACAATCGAAAGAGTAGAAAAAATGGAAATAAATATGACCTTGCCATGTCTAAAAAAACTAAAAATATTTTAACACATTCATACAGAAAATGTAAAATGTTGCTAATACATGAAGATGGGAATCCATTGTAGAAATTATAAATCAGACATATTTACACAAAAATTGACCTTGTGTATTTCATAACGATTTCAGTGTTGTTTACAAAGGCCATCAAATTTAGTACACAGTTGTTAAACATATATTTTTGTTACGAAATGACTATCAATAGTTCATTTAATACTACTACTAAAAAAATCTAATGAATCACGACTGAATTATCAGTTCAAGAAATATTTAATGTATGAAAGAGTTTCTACAAGAGTAAATGCTGATCAAAACATACAATATCTGATTTGACATTCAAGTTATGTTTGAAATAACATTGCGTATAATTCATTGTTAGATTTTATAGGTGGAGGCCATGCATCGCGACCTCTCTGTCGTTGCAACTCAACATAAGGGAAGAGGTCCAAAAAGTCGAGAATTTTTTTTTTCTTTCGCAAAATTACCGCACCCTGAATTACTGAAGGTAGCGCAGACGTTTTTGAGGATCATAATGGCTAATGGCCCGTTGGTGCTCAGAACATAGTTATTATCCCTTTTCAAACTTTTATTTTCAAGTTACCTGCGGTTCCGGGGCATTTTGGACAGTCATTCCTTGAAGGTGAAACGTAATTTCGTGGCGAGCGTCCCGAGGAAAACGTTCGTTTAAAATCAGAAGCCGCGTCGTCTTTTATCAGCGAAAGAAAGTAAGGATTACTTACAGCTCCAGTTTACTGGTTAGCTTTACCTTAAACTTGTTTATATGCAATGAAAATTCAAAATTTTGATTATGAAATATCTTCTAAAGGCATGCAAAAGCATTTCATTAGAGCACACACTGTGGGGAAGCAAAACCTAAAAATACTTTGCAGTATTACGTCAACGAATTTTTGCTAATTAACTTATCATTTCGCTGCACGTAAAAGAAGAGCTTAATTTACGAAAAAAGTAATTAATTTGGACGAGTCAGAAGACACTGAATCTAGAAGAGAAAGTAGATATATTTATTCTTAATGCATTTCTTGTTCTGATATGTTAAATAGACTCAATCTGTCGAACTCTTTGTATCGTAAGATCAATAACTAGAAATATTTTCGGAATTTCTTAATAGAAAACCATGTTGTATTTATAACTACCGCGAATACTTCGTGATTGTAATGAATTCATTCTCGCGATTCCTCAACTACGAAACATTTCCTCTTAACTCGTAATTTCGTATAGCAAATACAACCCAAGGAATGCAAAACGAGGAGAGGATGCATAAAGTTTTAAAAGAAGACGAGAGGTTTCAGTTCGAAGTACATCTTCCCAAATTCGTTAAAAAATTACCTTTTCCATATCGTAAATTTCCTCTTGATATCCCCATTCCTCGGGTTTAATAAACATTCTCCTTTGTAATGGCATGTATTGCTATTCTTTTTGAATAAACTGAATAAATTTACAAAAAACAATTGTTAAGTTTGGTGACGTCATGGATTCAATCCCCTCGCCACCCTTGAATTGCCACTGCACAAACGACTTCCGGCGATCCGACTCAATATACCTAGAACGTTTTCAAGGCGCATGCATCACTAGTATCATAATACGTCAAAGTCTTCTCTCACGCACTACAAGATAAAACGAAGAGCAAGTGGCTCTTAGAAATACATCAATGCGTGGTTCAGTAGCTGCTGGAAGGTGTCCCCAAAGCCACGGAACACGCAGCCCTGATAACGCTGAAAGCATTTCATATGATACGAGCTGTCAATTATCGCAGGACGCGTTAAAAAGGGTGGCTCTCAGTTGAAGCTCAAGACTTAAGACCTCCACAACACCCAGGTCATTTGGCCGGCTTAGGTGGCTCAGGGTATGAACTGATGTCACTGCAGTGCCTCAGACCGAGAGGTTCCAGGGTTCGAATCCGGACAGTGGCAGGATTTTCGACACTAGCTACATAGCGAAGTCGAATTTAGCCGTTGTCTGTAGGAAAATTCTAGCGATCAGCTGCTCTGATCCGTACCTTAACCGTGGTTTCTCCGATCAACACCAGGCGCATGCCAGAGCAGTACCCTAACAAACGGACCGCGCGCGATCTTTCCTTCATCTTCCTTGTCCTATCTTCTCCCCTTACACACACTCACACTAACATGCACTACACTACCACACATGCCGGGAGAACGGTCGGGAGCTTAGAGCTTGTCCCGGCTGGGGCGGTGCCCCGCTGGAGGGTGAGTCCTGGTTAGGGAAATCCCCCAAGTCAACAAGTATCTCGGTACTGGGTCAGCAGGGGAAGGTCACTGTCACCTCCCACTGTAAAACATGCACTACACTTACGGGATTAATGACTGGGGGTTAATCTGAGACCCAGCGAATTCTGAAAATTCGCCCGTGAATAATTAAACGTCGAAGGATACAATTAGACTCACCTAAATTCGAATTAAGGAAGCCTACGATAAGAAATAATAATATACAAATAAACGAGTGTGAATATTTTTTAAAAGTGCTTTCACACCTTTGGATCGTGGACCAGATATTCCCTTGACGGTCCTGCGAACGCCTTTTAAAGGGTTTAAGAAGTGGGGAGTTGAGAGTTCCCTCGTACACACTACAACATAATAATACAGAAGACAACTAGACGTTAAGTCTCAGAGGGAAATTTGAAATACAGTCAATTAGCTGTAATACGAGAGAATTCCATAGTAGAAAATATGGAAGCGAAAACTCGTGGTCACATACAACGAAGGTATGCGAATAGGTTATGGAAACAGATACGCAATTAAGAATTTATAACAAAACAAAATGGTGCCAACACTGAGAATGAGAAGGGTAGCTTTCGAAAATAATTTATAGAATTGATAAACAAAAAAAAAATGTACCTCGCAGGTTCTTTACAAATAACATCGAGGTATCAGAGGTTAAAGTATACATCAAGAAAAAGAGGTGATAGATTAGGAAGAAATAAAAAGCAGAGATAGTTGTAGGGCGGATTTAGAAGTTTAAGAGTTTTCACTCGAGGGTAAAGAAGAAAACAGGCGGTTCGAAGGAAAGAGGAACGCGACAGAGAAAAGGACTTTAGAAGGAAAGGAAAGGGAAAGGAAGGGAATCATTAAAAATTATTTGACATGGACGTTCGCGGACCAAATTCGAAAACAAGAAGAAAATTGATTTAAATGGAATTGTATTCTAATTTTAATGACAATAGAAGTCTAGCTTTTATGGCTTCCCTTCTACTACATCATTACACGGAAAATAAGCTCTTAATTTTCTTATATCACGAGTTGTTTTTGGGTTTTATGATGAAGAATTGTAAAAGTAAATCTAGTCGGTCTGTATCGAAGACAAAACAGATACTCAGGCTCATCGAAGGAAGAAACCCCAGTCAAGAAAGAGTTGACGAATGAGAACTAACTAAAAAAAAGGCCAACACTTCTTCAGAAACAAAGAGGACAATTTCACAAGACGATCAAAGGACGATCTTGCAAGACGTCACTGGCACATTTGGAGAAACCTGTATCCAAAACGTACTGCCTAATCACAAATGTACTTCCTAATTATTTAACCTTTGAGTAACAATTTAAAGGGACAATTTTCTCAAAAGGATTTTTTTTTCAATAAAACGGCATCGGCGTATATGTATTAACAGCTACTAATAAAATGTAAAAAATTTATGATTTCCAATAACTAGTTTTACATTTTTGCCGCTGCCTTTTTAGAGCAAATATGTTTCTAAAACAAATATTTGTGTCACGAAAAGAAACTACACCAAAATAAAACGCACATTTTTATTTATTCAAAGCACGTAACACGTTGCTGGTAAAAACATGCTTTTGTTCCAGTTTCATAACCCCTTCTTCAACCGGACTTTTATAAATGTACACAGAGGTTATCTTTCCGACGAACCTCTTTTTACCCTCGCGCCTGCAATAAAAGCGAAGCAAAGTCCCTCCCGCAAGTGCATTGCACAAGAAACATCACCAATGACCACCGTTCTGTGCCAACACCATTGTGTGTTTATTCGGGGTTAGAGAGAGACAGAAAACGATAGAAAGAAGAAAGGAAAAAAGCAAGGCCAACTGTTTATATGCTGTACCTAAATTCCTGCGAAGAATCTCGCAATTTATGGCACACGTAGAATCCAGGGACCGCAGCGTTGAGGCACAGTCTTCCAGGGGAGAATATTTTTCTCTCCGGTGTATTGTTTTCCTCGCTTCACGGGCCGGCGAAAAAAGAGTGGAGGAGGGTGGTCGGGGCAAGTTAACCCACCCTCATATATTCCTTCCGCTAATCTCGGCGTGGCCGCAAAAATGCGCGGTTACCATGGCGACGCGTTGGCGTCGACAACGGCGTAGTAGAAGCTGTGGTCCGCCCGGGACCAGATACCCATCATAAAAAACAAGAGCCTTCGCGCAAAAAAAGTACTTAGAAAGGTCCTTGGGGAACACCACCTCGGCAGCTACGGGCGAGGAAGCAGAGAAGCGAAACTCAAACGAACACACACACAACAAACACACACACAGCGGTCGCAGAGACTCACTTTGCGCATGTACACACGTGACGCAGGCAGAGGGAAAATAAATTGTGCAAATGCATGGTCGCCCGCTGCTGTGAAATGGCCCCGGTCGTCTGGAAAGTTTATGAAAAATTTGCACTTCCTGGCTTCCCTGGCATGATACGACGACGTTCCTCACTTGTTCCACCAGACGTTCGCTAAGCCTGCGCTATTGTGCTCGGTTGTTCGACCGATCCCTTCGCATTCGTGCTGCTCTTCTCTGGTTCTTGATTCACACCCCTCAGAAGCGATTTCAATGAATGGCATCCGCCGCTTTACAACTGATGATAACTGACGCAATCACACGTTATACTTTGCTTCCTCTTGAAGGAAATTGCCCGATTTGCGTAATGGACTATCAGTAATACGTCGAGCTGATGACACACGCGATTTTTTCAGATGAAATCACACTGCCTCTGGATGGAAGATTGGATGACCGTGCGAAGCCTAATAAACGAACACTATTAAATATTACTTTAAGTAACCGAACTCGTGCGGAAACTACTGGGCAGGATAAACGAACACACGACACAGAAGAGAGGCCTTTACAAGGAGTCACACGTTCGAGCAACGGAACGCACCACAAACGCACGATACACTAAGCCAAGTACGCGACGCACTTCTATTCAGCGGGACGCGCACACGCCTCGGTCGGATGCACAGATGCATCGGTCGGACGCACAGATGCATCGATCGGATGCACAGATGCATCAGTCGGATGCACAGATGCACCGATCGGATGCACGGGATCGGATGCACCGACCAGCCACGTCGCGATCTTCCCGAACGCTGCGCGAGCGCGTACGCTCCCGAGGAGCGTGAGCGGAGCGTGCGGGAACGTGGTGCGTGCGGCCGTGCGCGCTCCCGCGAGGGCACTCGGGGCTGCGAGCGCGCGTCTGGGCGGCGCGCCGCGAGGGGGCGGCGGGAGGGCGGGGGGGGGGGCAGGCGCTGGCAGGCGAGTGACGGCGACCGGCTGTTGGAGGCGCACAGTGGGCCCCACTGTGCTGTCACTGCACGCCGCACTTCATGCTCGCCTCGGGAAAAAGAAGACGGAAGAAACAAAGGAAATAAAAGAAGAAACAATAGAGGGGAAACAAGGAAAAGAAGAAAGAAACGACGGGAAAAGAATGAAAAAAATAAGAGCACAAAGAAAACCAGAAGGAAAATCAGAAAGAAAGGAAGATAAAGAAAAAGGAGAAGAATGAATAAGGAAAACAAGAATTGAAGCAACTGATCCGATGGCCGAGGTCGATAATACAGTAGTGTCGTAGTGATCTCGAACCGAAAGCGGCGGATTCGAGTCCCCCTAGGGCACGGTTGTATTTGTGTTCGTCTTTTCACCCCTTATCATCACCATATCGTTTCATCTTCAAAGTTATCTTAACGTTAACTCCAATAGTGATCGCTAATGATCTACATGTTGATACAATCTTCAATTTAAAAAAATATTAATTTTGTAAAAAAATTGAAAAAGGAAAAGAAGATGACAGAGATGAAGATGAAGAAGGAGAGTAAGATACAGAATGCATGCTTTCTTTATGCTAGTAGGGCGATTTATTTTTTATTTTTTATAAGTTCTAAAATAGTTCAGCACCGGCGAAAACAGCATCGCTCTTTGAAATGACTTCTTCCGCTAGGCATATGGGCTGGAGTGTCAGCTGCTGATGTCTCATTGCATTAGTTCTGTGCATGTAGTAGCAGGATTCGAATAATTTTCACAAATCGTATACATTTTTCAGATATCGCCCCTAAAAATAATGTAAGAATCGATACATGTCAAGGTGAAAAGCAGACGAGATTATGTGATGCTGGTGAATGAAGTCACTAGAAGGGTGTAATCGGGCAAGTCATAAACACGAATTTCAGAGTTCGCATTGATTATTTTCATCACGTTTTTAATTCCAGTCAAAATAAAGTTTTAATCACATAATGGAGGTCAATACTATTTCTTAAAAAATTAAGTTTTGAAACATACATTTCTTACATTCTAGCTACAAAATTTCATTGATATCATGCTGACTTTCTCCAGTTGGCTGAATGACAAGACGAATAATAACGTACAAGAAGCCAACGTTTGTGAAATGTATACGAATAATTTTCCGTATTACTCAGTAATGCGGTGAGTAATATACATTTTCATCACGCCACCAGCTTTGGTTCGGCATCAATGAGTGTGACAAAGACGGTCACCTGACAGCACACACCTCCTAAGCGCACAGTTTGCCCGCTGCCTTTGACGTTGCAAGGGCTGGGAACTGACTTCCGCTTTCCCCATTAGTGATGACATATGTTACCAAAACATCGATACATCGATGTTCGATACATTGCTAAAGGGTTTTAGATGTCGATGAAAACATCAACAACAAAACGTCGATGTTTCAATTATAGAATAATAAACATGCTATTTTCTTATCCATTTTTAATTACAGTACGTAAAAGGGATATATTTTATTGTTTGGTTACCAGCATGTTTGTAGTAAGTTAATAAAAATTATTATCAAATGTAAAGAAAAAAATTAACAATGAAGAACATGGTGTTTCGCTACTTTACCCTTCAGTCACTTCCATTCATACACCATCGAAGTAAAACCATCTAAGATTCCCTTAGATTGCACAGGCGAAATGTGCAGCGTGATAAAGAGGATGACTCCAAACAACGATATCGCTGTGGATTGCTGCTATTCGAAAACGTGCCTAAACCCCTTCATTACATTTTTTTAAATAAAAAAAATCGATGTTTTTACAACAAATTATTGATGAGAAGAAAACAGCGAAAACAAAATATAGATGTTAATACATCGATGTTCCTGGTGGAAAACATCGATGTTTTTTTGCAATCCCTTTCCTCCACACCCTCGTCGTGAGTCAAAAGACGTACAGCTAGACTCACATCTGGATAGACAGTGATGCAACATTGCCAAAAAAAACATCCATGTGCAAAGTTAAAACACCGATATTAATAAGACATCGCTCCAAAATCCTCAGCGTTTTTAAACATTCAAGTTTTTTTTAAACTGTATTACTAACCATTGAAGTTCATGCAGTGGAGGATTTAGGATAATTTACAAAACTTGGATTACCTGATTGGATAATTAAAAAAATCATAAAGAATTCTTTGCTGATGAAAATTCGATTTTTTTTTTTCACTCTTGGACACTTTCGTCTAAACAATATTCAATTCATGCATATCTGAAAATTATTGTAGAATTTTGTCATGATGGACTTTTTTGCATTTTAAAAATATCGATCATGTAAACACATCGAACACAACACAACGATGTTAAAAAACATCGGCTTCAAAATATCGATGATTTTACGTAAAAACATCAATGTTTCGAAATCTTCATCGATGTCGCATCCCTACATGATACATCTGCTGTGAGCTCTGCTGTCTCGTAATGCTGTTTATAATTCCGACGCAACCAAACTGAGGAACAAAATCGCACCCTTAACAGCCGCCGTCCGTTAAGGCCATTAACACGCCGCCGTCCGTTAAGAAAAGTCGAAACAAAAAAGAGCGTGCATGAAGACGGCTAGTGGAAGATCCGGGCTTCGCTCACTGTGCAGCGGCGGCGGCGGGCGCGCGCCGGGGGGGGGGGGGGCGAGCGGGCGCGGCAGGCGTACCAACCACGCACGCGAGCCAGGCGAAGGCGGCCGCCCGGCGCGGCGGTGGGCGAACCGGCTGCGCCCGCGCCCAAGGCCCCGCGCGCCGCGCGCCCAATAAGGCCAACGACAGGGGACGACGCCAGGGAGCGCGGAGGAGGCGGAGAAAGGAGGAACAATAAGGGAAACGAGGTTTAGGGGAAACGAGAATCGAAAAAATTGAGATAGAAACAAGAATTTGGGAAAGAAGAATTGGAGAAAGAAGAATCAAAAAAATTGAGATAGAAACAAGAATTTGGGAAAGAAGGAACGAAAAACAATAATGGAAACATCAATTAAGGAAAGAAGAATTGGAGAAAGAAGAATCGAAAAATTTGAGATAGAAACGAGAATTTCGGAAAGAAGAAACGAAAAACAATAATGGAAACAAAAATTAGAGAAAGAAGTATTGGAGAAAGAGAAAACGAAAAATAATAATACAAACAGGAAAGAGGGAAAGAAGAATCAGAAAAAGAAGA
Organism: Teleogryllus occipitalis; assembly: GCA_011170035.1. NCBI lineage: Eukaryota > Metazoa > Arthropoda > Insecta > Orthoptera > Gryllidae > Teleogryllus > Teleogryllus occipitalis. The sequence goes on along the minus strand of BLKR01002475.1, from coordinate 156,597 downwards.
ACGGCGAAAAGAATAATTAGAGGAAGAGAACAAGAAAAAATAATAAGACAAAGAAGAATTGGGAAAAGAGGAATTAAAGGAAGACAGCAGAAAAGAACTAGAGAAAGAAGAACTATTGAAAAAATTATAGTTGTTACAAGATACAGAGGAGCCAAGAAAAAACAGAAGTGTTAGTGGAAGAAAAAATAGATGAAGAGAAATCAGAGAAAAAATAATAAAGACAACGAGGAGGAACGGAAAAGAAAAAGAAAATGGGAATGAAATAAAGGAGATAGATGAAAAGAAGAACAACAATAAAGAGGAATTTGCACAATACGACAGACAGAGATGAATAAGAAGAAGTGAAGAGGCTTTTGTGACGTAAGGATTCGGAGTGAAGCACAAAATGTGCAGACGACGATGAACAGGAACTGATAATCAGCCCAAGATTGAATATGTATGGCTTAGGAGAGTCTGTTAATTACTTCTGATCAGAAGTCCTAATTTAATTCATTAACATGAACTTAATATATTATTTTGTCAGCACTCGTGCATGGTAACAAGGTCTAGGCTTCACTTTTTGGGGATTCGAGAATGTTACTTTGCAGTTCACGTACGGAAAATAAAGATTCCTTCACATATACCGAAAGAAGTCACGGCCATTCGGAAAAAATGAGTAGTGGAAACAAAACAAAATATTGGGTCGATATGGATCAACAAGTTGCTGCCTGGCATATTGAGAATGATCTTGTATACTTGGAAAATTCGTACTAAAAATGCCTAAATTCGCACTAAAAATTGCATAAATTCCTACTAAAAAATAATGCACACAATTCCTATGAAGGTGTCTTATTAAAAATGCCGTCGAATATAACATTTTATTCGTACGCCTGATTCTCTTCCTAGTTACGTAAATAACTATTTCAGCACAAAGCTTCACTTGTAGTTTTGCATGTGAGCATTCGCGAGTGTTTCGAAAATACATTCACGGCCAAGTTGAGCCTCCGCTCAATTATGACTCACCCGGCTTTGTTTCTGCAACCGGCGCCCCCTCCAGGTGAAGCCTCTAATTTCGCCAGCGGTAAACCACTTTTTCCTCATCGCGTCGTCATTTTTTTTTCCTCAATGGACGGAAGTTGCATTCACAACACACCGAAACCTCGACCTTCTCTCCCCTTGACGAAGCTACACGTTTCGCAAAGTATCTACGCGAAAGAAAGCTTCTGCAACAACAAAAATAAGACCTGACGAAGATTTACAAGATTCGTTCAGATTTTTAAAGTGTGTTGATGAAACTTCGAAGAAAAGCAAAGAGAAGAAAATAGAGGAAAGAAGACAAAAGAGGTGATAAATGGGAATTTGAGTAAGAGAGTGAGCAAAAGAGAAAGGAAGAGCAAAGAGAGAATGAGCCAAGAGTGGAGAGTGCAAAAAAGCGAAGACGAATAGAGAGGTGCGAGCAAAAAAACATGCACTACATTTACGGACCTAATGACCTTAGCAGTTGACGCGCCCGGAAAGAGTAGTAATCAATCAACCCGAGCCGGAACAAGCTATATGCTCCCGACTGGTCTCCCGGTTTGTGTGGTAGAATGCACATCACGGTCACGTTTTTGTTTGTTGTTATTTTTTCTAGGGGGGAGTAAGGAGCATCAAAAGAAGTGTGAACCTCGGCGGAATTTTAGTTCAAGCTATGGCATTAAAAAAATATTTATTGAAGTTAAGAGGGTAAGTTAAAACTAGGTAGATTAAAAAGATGTCAAGTTACGTCGCAGCTCTTCATTAAGAATAAACTTGGAAAAGTGTGCAGGTCCGAAGACAATGGCGGCAGTAGCACTAGTAAGCACTCCTGATATCCTGAAACTGACTTCAGGAAAAGAAGTAATTAGACTTAAACCACTGGTTGTACTTGAATTATGGGGGGGGGCAGAGACAGGGAGAGACAGAAAGTGAAAGAGAGAGAGAGAGAGAGAGAGACAGACAGACAGAAAGAGAGAGAGAGAGACAGACAGAAAGAGAAAGAGAGAGAGACAGAAAGAGAAAGAGAGAGAGACAGAAAGAGAGACAGAAAGAGAAAGAGAGAGAGACGGAAAGAGAAAGAGAGAGAGACAGAAAGAGAGAGAGACAGAAAGAGAGACAGAAAGAGAGAGAGACAGAAAGAGATAGAGAGAGACAGAAAGATAGAGAGAAGCAGAAAGAGAGAGAGAAGCAGAAAGAGAGAGAGAAGCAGAAAGAGAGAGAGAAGCAGAAAGATAGAGAGAAGCAGAAAGAGAGAGAGAAGCAGAAAGAGAGAGAGAAGCAGAAAGAGAGAGAGAAGCAGAAAGAGAGAGAGAAGCAGAAAGAGAGAGAGAGACAGAAAGAGAGAGAGAGACAGAATGAGAGAGAGAGAGACAGAATGAGAGAGAGAGACAGAATGAGAGAGAGAGAGACAGAATGAGAGAGAGAGACAGAATGAGAGAGAGACAGAAAGAGAAAGAGACAGGAAGAGAGAGAGACAGAAAGGGAGAGAGACAGAAAGAGAGAGGAAGGTGAAGAGGGGAGAGACGGAGAAAGAGGAAGAGGCGTGGCAAGGCGTTGGTGGGGGCGGGCGGGCTCAGTGCTGCGCTCTGCCGGCCAAGCGTGCACGCGCATCCTGTCGCTGCTCCACAGCGCCCTCCCACGACTCAACCAACCACCCACCCACCCACCCACACAGGAGGACACCTCGCGTACGCCCATTTAGTTGCTCCGGGAGCTCCACTATCACCATCCACATCATCACTTGCAAGTGAAACTCACAATGAATTTCGCCATGAAACTATGTAGGCGTCTTACACATATAGAAACGTATATATAGAAATCCATGAATGTATTTTGTTTTCTTCCTTACACACTGTATTGTGTATTATACTTCTTATGAATTATATCATTGTATTGTATTACAAAGTGTATGTATTCTGTATTTGTTGTGTTATTTTAATATAAACCTCAGGTTTAATAAACAAATTCATTTTCATCAAGTGTCTTCTCTTCTTCCTTTCCTAATCCCCTCTCCGAGACATGTTATTTTCTCTTCCATACGCATACTCTTTCTATTTTTGTGTACTTTTACTTCGGCCCTAAGCGAAGATAAGGATTCGAAATATTCCGTGAGCCTTTCAGAGAAACCTCACTGAAGAAATCCGAAGTATCGTCCGCGTTCAAAAACTCATCTCGCCGGCCGCCGCGGCGGCGTATGCAAATTGGAGACCAGAAGGAAAGTAACAGTTTAACCCATACATAAATTGGGAACTAGAGGGAAAATAAGAGTTTAACCCATATGTAAATTGGGGACCGACCCAGAGAAGGGCATACGTCAATTGGGGATCGACTACTTCTTATCCTTCCAGGTAAAAGTTGGCAAGTGATGCTTTAGTTTCAAAGAACATTTTCGTAACCATTGTTTTTAAAACACAACACCCCAATTTTTCAGACTTAGGAGTGGCATTTTTCTTTTGAAATGTGGTTTGGTTTAAGTTGGTTTTCATTCAATTGAATCATTCGTTGATTAAATGAATTCTGCTTCTCTTGGCATTTTTATATTCTTCCTTTTTCTCGACTAATATTCTATAATGCTGAACATGAAATTTTGACACTCTTCTAGTGCTTTCTTTACTTTTCGTTATTATAAAGGAGCTAGCCTGGAAGACGTTCAATAAGGCACAAGGAAAAACTGACCAGTGGCGGGCTTACCTGCTCAGTCGGTCCTTTTCCTTACCTGGGTCGCTTTGGTCCCCAATTTACACGTAGAATTAGAAAGGAAGTTTCGCGAGAAAAGATGAAGGGATTATTTGGTCCCCAGTTTACATACGGCTGACCTTGCACAGTACGTGACGAAGAGGCTACACACATTCTCGTCCTTGTCCGATCCTCCCCAACAGTGCAATGGTGCCAACTGTCAAGAAGCTGCCAGGAAAACAAAAACACTCCCTCTCAGCATTCAGCTCCCTCTGCTGCGTGACGAACTAACTAAAGGAGACAATCGCTAGGGAAGGTCGCTGTTGAATGAAATGAGATCAAAACGCAACTAGATCAATCGTTACTAGGGGGCAGATTTTAAAGGAATGTCTTTTTTCAGTTTAGAACAATGCCTTTAGTATAGAATTCATTTCATGTTATGACAAAAGGAAATGGTCCATTTTTATGACTTTTTTTTGCATTTTTCGTCAATTTCGACAAACAAGTCTTTATTTAACTTTTCCTGTCATTTTAAAAGCATTTTTCGTTGATTTCATTGATTTTAAAAGCATTTCAAAGGTACTTGTTTCAAATAATATTTACGAGATGTTCTGCACAGAATTCCTGAGAAGCCCATTCGATTTGTTCGCTCAGAAAAGTTATGTCAGCCGTTGTGAATGTGTAATATCAGATACCTTTGGCACCTGATATTATAGAACGATTTTCCTAAGGATGAGCCAAAGTGACAGTTCGCGAAAACAAGTGAACATCACATGTATTTCAGAGAAGTATCCCTCCGCCGCGACAGGTGTTCAGTCATGCCCCTCCTTAAAGTGCTAATGGCTCCTGTGAAAACAGGAATTATATCAGGAACATATCCAACAGTTTCAGTTGTTCATCTGATCTGGTTTTTATCCATTTTTTTAATGTCATTTTTCTTTGCTTTAGGCCATTTAAAAAACATTTTAAGTGCCTTTTATTGATCACTAGCTGACCCGGCGAACTCTGTTCCGCCTTAACAGCACACAGGAACGCTGTCGAACGGGATAAACAGTATCCTATGTCCGTCTCCTGGCTCTAAGCTTCCTGCTCACCAATTTTCAGCCAAATCGGTAAAGCCGTTCTTGAGTTATAAATAGTGTAACTAACACGACTTTCTTTTATATATATAGATTTTGACGCTGTTTTAGGTCATCAAAATTCTCCCCCTAGTTACTACATTTCCATCACCTACGTACTACGGTAGTAAAGAGAAAGTATTGTAATGCGCCAGAAAAGGGAGATTTTTTGCATAGAAAACTTCGAACTGATGGTCGCTGAAATATTTTGAATAACATTCCAATCACATGAAAATCATGACAAAATAGAAAATTGCCTTGAAAATGAAGGACTCACCACTCAAGGAGTAGAAGCACTGGGAGAGTTATGTCACTTACCTGAAAAAGAAAAAAAAGAAAATGTATTAAGAAAAGCAGTACGTCAAAATATATTTCATACACAACGTCAATGTCGGGCCTGCATGATGTTGAAGTAGATATTTTGATTTTTAGGGGTAGCCATCAAGCCTCAATATTATTTCTTTTTTTCCAAAATGGTTCCAAACTTTTGCTTTCGGATGGAACAAAAAACACTTGCAAAAATTGCGCATGTACAATTTTCGTTGAGCTCTTCGAATTTTCGAAATTGCAAAAGTTTTTTTCAATGTCTTCAATGTCAAAAAATCTTTTTTTCAATGTCTTCCTATAACTTTAACATCAAAACTAACCTTTTTTATGATATATGTCCAAAATTATCACTTGAACATACACAACATTTCGGTCATGAATTGTATTTTTCAAGTGTCTTATTTTGTTTTACAATCAATGTCCATAAAATAAAATATGAAACATTTTAAACATTCACTAACGACTGGTCATTATGTGAAAAGGATCTCACTTCCAAAAGTGTAACATCTACAGTGCATTTCGATCAAAGACGTAGTCAGATTGATATTTCTAGGCACGACACCCTCTGGGTTATAGTTCCGTTAGTGTAGTGAATGTTTTATCCCAAGAGATGGCGATTTTCGTCCAGTGATGGATGATGAGTTAGTTAATGCCTTATTTTACGTGGCCAGACTCGAAGCATCGACGTCGCTCTTCCGTCTGACCACGCAAATTTCGCTACGCTCCTTTCGCCATCTAGCGGAGAAAGGAGGTATTAATCGGGTGAGGAAACAGGTGATTTGAATTTAGCTCAGAAGCTTCCTTATGTTTAGCATCTTTTATAAACATTAAATGTCCTACATGGGACAGCCGGATTTACTTCCCCTCCAAAGGAAGACGTACGAAGGATCTTTACGCCTTTAAAAATTCAAGGCTTCGATCGGTTTTGAACCCGCAAACTTGGGTACAAGAACCCGATATATTAACCCTTATACCACCGAATCTACACGTCGGCTTGTCGGGGAATTTCCCCCTCCAGATATCTCCCCAATGGGGCAACGTCCTAAACATTGAGTGGAATATGTATGGTAGTGTAGTGCAGGTAAGTGAGTGTGTTAGTAAGGGGTTGGGAAAGGACAAGGAAGAGGAAGGAAAAATCGCGCGCGGCCGAGGTATGTTTGTTAGGGTATTCCTCGGGCATTCGCCTGGTGGTGGTCGGAGAAACTAAGGAAAACTACTGACCAGAGCAGCCGGCCGTTAGAATTCTGCTCCAGACCGCAGCTGAATTCGACCTAGTTATCTAGCTACCATTGGGTCTCGAACCCCAGACCTCCCGGTCAGAGTCGCTGCAGAGAGAAGCAATGTTGGCTCTGAGCTTGTACTTCTCTGTACGTCTCTACAGTTTATAGTGCTCTTTGGCAAAAATAAATCAAATTAGTTAACTTAGCCAGTGTCTCGTTAAGGATCCATCGTAATGAATGTGGGTGCCATTATTATTAACCATTACTTCAGAAATTCTTTTCTGTTGGTGGAAAAAGCATAATGTAAAGTGAAAAAAAAGAAAAACAATGTTTCAAGTCAACAAGGACTATTTTTTTTTTTCAAATCTATAAAATCGTTTGCGTTTAATTTAAAATTAATAAATATAATATGAATACTCCTATGTATTCTTTGTTGTTACTAATTTCCTTGCCTCTCATTCATGATTTGTATTATATTATTCCTTAATGATTCTGCATGATAAAACAAATTTATTGGTTTAATTTCAATTTAATACACAATTTTTTTTACATTAAAGAATCATTTGAAAAATAAAAAATTAAGAAAACAAATAGAAGGAATGTGTATACTAAAACAAATAAATCATTGGCCACATTTGATAGCAATAATCTGCTCGACCCTCGATTTACGATATCAGTTTTACCATATTTTGGTTCAAAGAATACTCCCACGAGAAAACTAAATTCCTCTTCTAAATAACACTTGTGAATTACACCTGATAATTTTATTAAAACAAATGTGTTTCATGATGTACAGTTTACTAGAACAAGTTACGATCCGCAACAGAAGATAAAACAAAAGGGTTCTCAACAAAACGAAATCTGAATAACAATTCCATTAATGTCATCCAATTCATTTAATCCTCTTGGGTATAATTTATTCATGTAACTGATGGCTGATAATTTGTCCATTGTATAAAAATGTCATTGTGTATTATGTACCAATGGCCGCTGTGAAAAGTATACGTAATGTAGACAATATGCGATACAATTGAGAAAATATGTAATTATAATTCTGATCGGGTCCAGGAATCATTAAAACTACAAAAGAAAATGTGAAAAACTTCACAGTAATAATTTTTCAATAAAAAAATACGCACGGATATCTCAACTTACAAATATTGTAAAATTTAACCTCGAGGATTACCATATATTAGAAAAAAGAACAAATTCATAATTCAAATTAAAATTGTGATTGTATTCTGGGCGTGATTTTCCGGGATGTAGCTCATCTTAATCTGTTACGCGCTAGCACCACGCATCTTGAATTTCACCTTTTTATATTATTTTATGCAACTAGTTTATAATATTAAGCTTTATTGCACGAGTACATGTTTTGAAAACGTGCGACGTTAGGAGCAAATTTTGAAATTGCACAAATGCAATAAAGCAACATAATAAAATAAGATGCATACGTTATTGTTTTGAATAATAGCATTAAACATTCAAAAGAGAAACAAAGTTAATTTTGGGATTGATTGTTGTGACGTCATGGGCATTTGACATCTGTGAGAAAAAAAGGTGGTTTACCGCTACAACCCCACGAGTCTCTCGTTATGATTGGCTGAATATATGATGACGCAATTATTAGTGCCATAAACGGCAAATACGTCGTCATTTGTGCCTTAAGATGACATTTTATGAACTATTTATTGTAACGAAAAAGCTCGTTTGTAATGCTGCAATACTAAAAAAATTTTTGTTGTCCTGTTTTAATTTTCACCGAAATCGTACTGCTTCTATCCTGGTGGTCTAACTTGTGGCCGTTGGAAACCGTTGGTTGTAACTGCTTGCCAGTCAGTCGATAACGTGAATATCTTCCTCACCGGTATTGTGAGATGTGTTCATATGCAGCTTAATTGATTGGTTAGTGATCCGCGAGCATCAACTGCAAAGGTCAATAGTCCCGTAAGTGTAGCGCATATTTTTATCGTTTGAGGTGGCGGTGATCATCCGCTGCTGGATGGTGAGATCCGGGGTCGACCTACCTGGCAGCTTGCGGGTTTTCCCATCAGGTATCTCCGACCAGCGGGACACCGCCCCAGCCGGGACAAACTCTAGGATCCAGACCGTTCTCCCGGCATGTGTGGTAGTGGAGTGCATGTTAGTGTGTGTGTGTGTGTGTGTGTGTGTGTGTGTGTGTAAGGGGAGAGGATAGGACAAGGAAGAGGAAGGACAGATCCTGCGCGGTTCATGGCCCGTGTGTTAGGGTTCTGCTCCGGCATTCGCCTGGTGTTCAACGGCAAAAACACGGAAAGCTACTGATCGGAGCAGCCGGCTGCTAGAATTCTCCTCCAGACAGCGACCGACTTCGATCTAGCTAAGTTTCTAGTGTCTAAACTCTTGCCACTGACCTGACTCGAATCCTAGGAACTCCCCGCCATAGACTGCAGCGAAATCAATTGATGCCCTGAGCCACCTCAGTCTTGCAGCTCAATACACGCATGCACAGGAACCGAACATTGGCCCAAATCCTGAAGCCATCTATACACCTGCCGTCATTGCAATGGGTGCTGTAGTAATTGTAGCCTCAGATGCTGGCGGAGTTTGAAATCTCCACCATCAGAGTGACCGGAACAGACCCATCGTCTCCTATATTATTTCATTAGTATACATAACTTTTGCGGCTCTCACACGTAACCGATCTTTATAAATGAGGTCTCTAAAGAGAGATAATTTCACGGAGACGCCACGAATTGCACTTTGACTTTGAGATTAAAAAGAAATATTCACTAATTGTGTTAACTGCAAACTCCATTTCGTCAGCGGTTTGTCATCCCATTTCCCCAACCATCCATAAAGTAGATTTAGAGATATAACCTTGTTTTTCTCCGGGCCGAAAATATCACTTTTTCTTTCCAAACTGCGCACCCATTTTTTACAGCGTTTTCTCTTAATAAATACATATTTATTTATTCCTTGATAAATATTTATTTACTTATTCCTTGCAGCTTCACTAGTGGCAGTGGTTGACCAAAACAGGCCGTGAAAAATAGAAAAACACATTTTCCGGAAACAATGTCGTACAACACACGAGGTCAACGAACTCTGCACAGTCTTTCACAGTTTCATACTTGGACTGGCTCCAATGTCGTGACACCACAGGCGCTTTTGGGATAAAATCTTTCCGCAGTATTTCTAAGATTAAGGGGAATGACACGGAAATGCATGCCCATGGATCCGGCGTAAAATAGAAACACCCCGGAAATGAGAAAAAACATCAAAGGTGATTCCTAGAAAAGAAAGCAAATACACTAACGTAAAAGTTCAAGACTTAATAGAATATTTTGTGTACATAGCACGTCTTATCTACAAAGACATTTTTCTAATAGAATTTAAAGTAAATATTATCAGTATAAAATTGTACGATAAGTAAATTATTTTCTCGACATGTTTTTTGAAAGATTACGAATATATGTTAACGGACTACTTATACACGCACCACAAAAGTAGATTCTATTATTACATACTAGAATTCCTAAACTGATATACAAGAGAGCACATGACAAATCACATGTCACGTGATTCATTTGAAATAAAATTGGAAGCCGTGAAGATCATAAGCGGGCACTTCAATTACGAAAGAGTATGAGTCTTCCGTAATTTTCTCGCTTAAATAAGTATAAAGTAAAAAGTATGTGATATGACTATAAGTACACATATTACGTTGCATGTCAGGATACAGCTGAAATGGGAGGATCGGAAACATACCGGAAGCATCAGTGACGATATTTCTTTCATTTCCTATTTTAAAAGTCCTCATAAATAACAAGAAACATCCTTCCGACAAAAAATCTAATGAGAATAAACCTTTCTTTGAAATAATTTCAAGTAAATGATGTGACAAAGACTATCCGTTTATGTCACATCACATGTGCTTGTGGTGCGTCACATAACGTAAAACAGGTAAGGATTGTGGTTGCAAATATGAATGAGGACAGTGTTTTTGCACATTTAAACGCAACAAGCTCCACGATCAAACGGAGACAACATAATTCCACTTTTCAACGACGGAAGCCCACATCACGTCTCTAGTGGGCATCTGTAAGCTAGCTATGAAATAACGATTCGAAACTTAATTTGATATATTCGTGAACCTTAACGTGACATAAGAAATGTAGCATAAATACACATATTCCTTGATTGAAGTTTCCCGGCATGCGAACAGCTGTGGACATTAGTCCCGTTAGTGTAGTGAACGTTTTGTCTCGTGGTGACAGCGATTGCTTCACGGCTGGATGGTGAGATCCGGCGTTGACGAAACCGACGGCTGCGTCGTCAACTTCCGGACTGGTTCCCCAATTTGCATGGCAGTGCACTGAATGTAAGTCGCCTCCAGTTATAGTGAACTAAAGCCACTGCTCCCGTTCCACTTACATTACAGAGAAGCGTAAGAAGATTCGGTTATAGTGAACCTGAACCTCGGCTATAGTGAAAGTAGGAAATACTAAGTCCTGGAAATAAATTGGATCTCTCATGTTCTTAGGCGATTCTAAAGGCCTTCGGAGAGTTGGATGATGTGCCAACCCTGCAAGAGGCATTGAAAGGTGTCAAGATTGCATTACGATATTTAAAGAGACAGAGGACAATGCAAAACCAAGTACGAAGAGAGCACAAACTCTGGAAAAGGATCGAGAGAAATTACTAACAACAAATGTACGAATAAAACAATTGAAAATGATGTTTTTAAAGTACAAATAAAGATACTGAATTTTCAGTTCGTGCTGTTAATGAATTTAGCTATATCTCTATATTAATAAAATCAATCATTTTGGAAAAATTCCATTTAATTTTGACATCATCGGATATAGTGAACCAAACATATTATTCTCCAGAAGTTCATTATAACCGGAGTCGACTGTATATACGAATGTGAAAGAGGGAGAAGAGAGGACAAGGAAGACAAAGGAAAGATCGCGCGCGGTCCCTAGTCTGTTTATTAAGGTACTCTGGTCTGGTATTGATCGGAGAAACCACGGACAGCCACCGATCAGAGTATCCAGTCATTCAATGAAAATAAAACATTCTCGATATGAATAAGGCAAATTAGAACCACACAGAAACAGTACACTTTTAAATGTCACGTGACGCATTTTGCGACATGTTGACAAAACAAAGCTTTTAATATTTCACAATTTAAGCGAATCATAGGCTCTTCAGATCATAAACGAATGACCATTCATGCACTGAAGATGACATTTATCCACAATGATTCTATATTACAGAGAAAAAGTTCGATAATATAATTCCATTCAATATGACCTACATATCGTATCATGTCATGTCATATGATCATATCTGTTTTGACATGTGGGGGAGGAAAGAATGTTACAAACACAGTGAACTATTGTGTTGCAAACGTAGTAATCTACACAGTTTTCTTGGACTGCTATATCTGTCTAACAAAACGTCATTCATTCAAAATATACGGACTTCCTTTTATAGAAAAAGAGAGTCCAACCACAGACAAATCGTAGCTTCTTTGCGACGATGAAACAACTTTTCAAATGAATATTACGTCGAGAATATTATTACATACTACATGATCTTATATGTCACGTAAGTAAGCATGATGAAAGTCCGTTTTCCATGGTCATTTTTTCATCATTTTTCTGTACAGAAAATGGATGGAAAAGGGACGGTAATTTCTTTTACTGTTTCGGTATCGATACTGGATGAAGGAATTGGAGCGTTTTACATGTTTTTTGCAGGCTATCGTAATGAAAATATTTTCTCTGGACGCCACAAAAAGCGCTAAAGATCAAACAGTTGAACACCTATGGTAACAACTTACGTTTAATCGCCATTGAGCACGGAACGAGATCAAAAAGTACATGTTTTATTTCTCACTACATAAACACATAACATTACAATTCAAAATATTAGAATGCTCTAGAAACTTTACAACAGGAACCAATAGCACGAAACGCACAGTACAGCAAAGAAAGTTCCCAAAAGTGACGCCAGCAGCGCAGTAGTCAAACTGGAAGAAATCTGTCCTGAAAAATGTACCATGCGTTATTTTTGTGTACAAATTACATCCCATCTAGTCGGTCACTTTTCTGAACCAATGAAAAATGGCCGCGGAAAACGTGCTTAATGTGCGGGGACTTATCCCGTATCGTAACGGAACGACTCCGACGTCGCGAGATCGGTGAACGAAACGGAAGAACGAGTACCGGGATGAGATGCTGTTTACACAGTTCCACCAACATACAGACCACCGAGTGCGAATGACTATAGCATTATATTTTCACAATTACAATGACGAGTGGAAAGTATACGTTACACAGACTGAAGATGTTTGTCACGTAGACATATTAATCGCGTAGGACGAAGACGGGAGCCTTATCATCCAACTTCGAGACGCGAAGCAGAGCGTGAAATAGAATTCAAGTCTCAAGTGTTTGGCAAAAAAGTATTTTGTCATAACATGTGTTGGACTTGCTCAAGAAAATTTCATCTCAATAACGTAGCCCGAGGGAACGTAGCGGCAACAAAGCGTATGCGACATTGCACTGCGGCAGAATGAAACGAACGCGAAGACACCGAATCTTTCTTAGCGTGACTCGTTCATTTACGCGAACCGCACCATAAACTAAGAATTAACCCTATATGATAAAAGATACGAGCCATTTTACACATGACGTAACATGCGACGTGAGGTACATGATTAACGGTTGTATTGTTGCACCCTGAATCAAGCTCTCCAGCGCCCTCAAAAAACGAATCATATACTCCACTCACCCAGGCAAGCATACGACCCTCCGCATCCATGGCGATTCGGTTCTCCAGTGAACGGGTCAGTGACCTGAATCAAACCAATATTCTCCCCCACTCACGAAACGAATCTTGTCCTCCACTCAACCCGGAAACCAGACGGTCCTCCGCTCCCAAGGCGATTCGGCTCTTCGGTGAACGGGTCTGCGCCCTGAATCAAAACAACGGCCCCCCTGGAGAAAACGAATCTTGTCTTTCACTCACCCCGACAGACGGCCCTCCGCTTCAACGACGATCCGCTGAACGGGTCTTCGCTCAGAATCAAACCAACGTCCCCCACATAAAACGGATCTTGTCCTCCACTCACCCCGGCAAGCAGACGGCCCTCCGCTTCCACGGCGATTCGGCTCTCCGGAGAACGGGTCTGCGCCCTGAATCAAACTAACGCCCCCCCCCCGGAGAAAACGAATCTTGGGTTCCACTCACCCCGACTGATAGCCCTTCGCTTCGACGGCAATCCAACGAACGGGTCTTCGCTCAGAATCAAGCCAACGTTTCCCTTTACACAAAACGAATCTTGTCCTCCACTCACCCCGGCAAGCAGACGGCCCTCCGCTTCCACGGCGATTCGGCTCTGCGGTGAGCGGGTCTGCGGCTGACGAGGTCGGGCGGCGAGGGCGGGCGGCGGCGGCGCAGACGGGGCGACGGCGCCGGGGGCGGCGACGCGGGCGGCGGCGGGGGCAGCACGCGCGAGGCGGCCGCGGGCGCCGGGGGCGGCGGGGGCGGGCGGCGGCGGCGGGGGAGGGGCGAGCCCACCACCCCACCCCCACCCCCGCCCCCGCGGCTCTCCGCTGGGGGCTCCAACGCCTCACAGGCCGTGGTGGGCGAACGCGGGCGCACACTTTCTCGTATGCTACACAACGCAGGGGCAACGCCCACACTTAACTGTGCCCACCCACCCCCAAATTTTATTTTCTTCAAAAATTGAAGAAATAAAACACTTTACTGCAGGTCAAGTATAATTAACGTGAAAATATAATTGTAATAATAATGTAAATAAATGGGAAAGGGAACTTTTGTCTAAAAGTGGAGTCCCTCTGGGATCTACTGCAAAATACTATTTTTTACAATATTTAACTCTAGTTGAAGTATAATTAACTTCAAATTATATTTGTAATAATATTATAAACAAATGGAAAGAGGGGACTTTTGTCTGAATATCGAACCCCTTTTGAATCTACAGCAAAAAAAACTTTTTTTAAAATATTTATTTAACTGTATTTGAAGTATATTAGACTTCAATATATATTTGCGACAATAACATAAATACATGTGAAATGGGGGGGGGGCTTTTGTCTGGAAGTAGTGTTCCTCGTGGATCTACTGCCCCAGGCCGTTTTGTATTCGCTGGGCGCCACTGGCATAAACACTTGTAACCACTTGCTCGTTGGATCACTTCACTATTACACAACTCACTGGCACGTTGACGATGCACGCGGTTTTGACACAAGACACACGAGTTTCACACAGGTAGTCTTGACTTTTTTTTCGCCGCATGAGGAGACGTGGTTTCTCACGAAAAGGCGAGCCTCTACTGATGTTAATCACTACGTGGAGTTGACACCTCACGAAAAAACCTGCACCGATTGCTAATCGACCAGCGATAAGATAAAGGAATGATGCACTCTAGTAACACGAACTGAGATTTAAGCTCCGAACCGATTTCTTTGTTTTACTTCCTTTTTAAACACATGTGCTGTTCATAATTATTTCAACCCCAACATAATTATATCAACACTGTATGTCACACCTGTTATGACAGACTAAAGCTTTGACTCACTCCATTCACTTGTGACACGAAGTTTCTACTTTTCACAACATGTGATTCTAACCGGCAGCGAGCGGCATACTACAAGTTTTTGTCAACTTTACAATAAAATCCTTGTCATAACACCTAATCCCGTATTATTTATTTGACTCGCTCCAGTTGCTTCTTTAACAAAGTATCACTTTCACAACAGGTGCTCAAAACTACACTCACCGTAGGTTGTTCTCGACTACAAACAACAACACTTCTGCATCATGACACCTGTTGTCTCGTACAACACCTCCAAACTTGCAACGTCGGCTTCTTGAACGAAGTATGACTTCCTCGTAACACCGCACACAGTACTCCTTTTCAAACGCCTCTAAACAAACATCACCATTCTCCCTCCGAGCAGCCGACGCGACCGGCAATTGTCTCCCTGGCGGCGGAGCGCGGAAGCTCCTGCGAAGAACAAATGCCGGGAGCGGACGGTTTCCCAACGCGAAGGGCGGACGCAGGTAGCGGCGCGGCGGGCAGGGGGCCTTGCGTCGGGCACGGCCTCCTGGTTGACTGACGCCGGCGGTCGGTGGCGCGGCACTGCCGGGCCGGCAGGCGGCGTTGATGGTGACGTATCACGTGGTCTGTGACCGCCGCCGCTGCCGCCTCCACCGCCGCCGTTTCCTTCCTGGCGAGCCAGTCACCGCCTTGGGGAGAAACAGTAGAATGACGCGTACGCCGGGTGAGCAGACGTTGACGTAAGAGATGGGCGATTTAATCGCGATTAATACAATCAATTTTTTTTGTTCCAATAATAGAAACAGGGAAAGGGATTATTTGTACACCAACTGCACTCAATTTTCGCAATTGGAAAATATATTATTATGACATGCCGAACGCGTTTTCAAACACATCGATTAATTTTTCGAATTATTTATCTGAATTATTTCTTTCGAGTATTAATTTTCAAGATAAACAAACTATAAAGATAACCTCGATCTATACAACAATATGATTATTTTATTCAATTAACAGAAAAAGTGAAATTGGTTATTTTTACACGCTGAATCTTCGCAATTGTAAAATACATTAATATAAAATGTCAAAGGCGTCTTCAAAAACTTCGATTAATTTTTCGGATTGTTTAGCTTAACTATTTCATTCGAGTATAAATGTTCAAGATGAACAAACTATAAAAATACAATAGTATACACAAATTTTAGGAATGGAAATCATCGTTTGTTTATCTCTTTCCCACAACAGCAAAATAATATTCGGTAAGGGAAACAATGCATATTCGGAATGAGATACAATATTTACTACTTCCACTAGATTTCTCCTGAAGTGCCGATTATATTTTAATATTATTGATGTTTTTTCTAAACAATTCCCGGAAATGTTCATTTTAACTTGTCTGACGTTTTTCTCATGAGTACATTTACATTTACCTCAACTTTTATTTTAGTTTTGATATCGAATGTACAAACTAAAATTTAATGGTTTTAACGTTTCATAAATTATTTAGAACATTTGAAAAATTAATCGATTCTACATTAATCTATTAATTCTGAACTATCAATCAAATCTTATTAATCGAACAATTAATTTAATTGATTAGACATTAATGGATTAGTTTTTAATAATCGCCCATCCCCCAGAGAGCGGGAAGAAACAGGACCTGGATGCGAACCCAGGCTTTTGCATTCGGAGGCACACGGCAGCTGCAGCGGTACACATCAGGGTGGGGAGAGAAATTCCGTCCCCACCCCCCTATTTCGAGCTTCACTGAATCTTCACATTTGTAAAACGTATTAATATGAAATTTCAAACGCGTTTTAAAATTTCAAATTAGTGTAGAATAACTATAAAGAAGTAGAAATGTGCGAAAAAAGAATTTCAAAAGATGACTTCCACATTTTACAAAATAATTTTAATCTCTACAAATAAAGCTGAAGTGCCTGTCTGGGATTCCAAAATAACTGCCTTTAAGTAGTCTCTTGAACTTATTTTGATGATATAAAATCTCTGAGAAGTAGAATATACTATTAGGCATACTTAGGCTACTTTCGTAAATCTTGGAGTCCGAAAACAATAACTATGTTTACAGACTGAAGAACCTGAAGATACTGTTTTATAATTGCTAACAACGATGTTGCGTCACTAAAGGATTGCATACACATCGATGTATCCAAAAGTATGCAATAATTTTAAATGTTTCCTCTAAACCAATGTCTGGATATAAAGTCGACACGTACACATTTAAACTTAAATGGCGGCACGCGTAGTTTGAGAAGAATCGTTTGAGGTGTAAATTTTATAAATGCACAAAATTTTCAGGGGAGGACACAAATTGGTACATTATTTGGAGGTGACACTATTGTCAATGTTCTAATGTACTCAACTGAGACATTCTGGGAATTAAGAGCCTAATGGGGAAAATTTCTATTTTAGGTAAATGTAAGCTGAAAACTATCCAATAGCAAATCTTCATTGCTAATGTTCATGGATAATTCCTTTTTATCAAGTTAATCTAAAAGTTGATGAGAATCTATCCAACTTAATAAATGTTAATTAACTCACTATAAAATACTTAAAAACATAATCTAAACAGGTAGCATTATGGGTCCTCGTTAACCACAACTATGTTTTTCGTATCCAGAACTTCCAATTACCTATTTCTAATAAGAAATTCTGCTAATGTTTAAAACATTTCACAAGAATATTTCCAAAATGTCAGAGCGCCTCCTTACACAAGGGCAACCGATTTTGCCCTTGATAAATTGCTTTGAGTTTGGAAGTTCCTGACGGAGATATCTGCGTTTAATTCCGGAAGTTTGTAACCACAGGTTATACCACTAACGTGAGGTTGCGGTCTGTCTGGTTCCGTTCCTGATTGCAGGCTATCTCTAATCTCCCTTTGTACTGTTCGTAGAATGACGCATTGTGAACCATTAGAACGGGCCGAATGTGAGTCGTTTTTGAACTTCAGTTCAAAGAATGCGAGAGGCAACGGTAATCCTCTAACACACAAAACAAAATAGATATATTGAACGTGATTGTGAAAAGTAAAATTGTTCTTTCGAGTGGGTTATTCAAAAAAAGAGTAATTGGCTATCGTTTACAGATTTCCTCGCTAACCTCTCAATTCTATTGAATTTTCTTTCTTAAAACGCCGTGCGCCAAACACTGTTTCTCGTAAATGTTTTTCGTGCGCAAAACAGCTCTTTCTGTTTCCTTTCTTTCTAATAGTGTGTGAAATATTGCGAATCGATTACGACACGTCGGTAACGTTTCGCATTGTCTTTCTTCTTGACGGCGTGTTTGTTAATTAACTAAAATACATTAGAGATACGATATTGACTCAAATCCTTATACTTCTGTAAAAGTAATTTTGCAAATGAGTTCAGAAAGAGTTTCTCTGACGCCATATTATGCTAGTGAGAATCGGCGACATACGAACTCTTTCTCCAGTTCGTGTCACTAGCTATTACTCAAAAACATTTTTATTTTCTAATGAAAAGGAGAGGAAAATGGAGGAGTAGGAGGATGCGAAGAATAGAAAAAGACGAGAATAAGGAGAAGAAACAGAAGAAGAAAAAGGAGGAGGAGGAAAAGGTAAATGAAATGGAGAAAAGGGGGCGGTTGAGGAGCAATAGAAGATGATGGTAAGGAGAAGAAGAAGAAGCAGAAGGAAGAGGAGGAGGAAAAGGTAAATGAAACTGAGAAAAGGGGGCGGTTGAGGAGTAATTGAAGATGGTAAGAAGAAGAAGAAGCAGAAGCAGGAGGAAAAGGTAATGAAATGGAGAAAAGGGGGAGGTTGAGGAGCAATTGAAGATGGTAAGGAGAAGGAGTAGGAGGAGAATAACAAGAAGAAGAAGGAGAAGAGAAGAAGAAGAAGAAGAAGAAGAAGAAGAAGAAGAAGAAGAAGAAGAAGAAGAGTCTGCAGAGTCGTTCGCCCCCCAAAGCTCATAGCACGGTACTCCATTGTCGCCCTCATACAAAGAAAGGCATTGCCTCACCTCTCTATTCCGAACCGAGCCCAGCGGCAGGTGGAGGTCGGGGTGGGGGCGGGTGAGGGGAGGGCTCGCCCTGCCCTGCCCTTCCGAGAAGCGGCTAAATCGGGCGCCACGAGGAAGCGGCGGCGGCGCTGGGCGCGGGCCAGTGGGCTCGCCCATGCCCATGCCAACCCACCGCCTGACGATCACTCGGGGTCACTGAAACGCCTCTCAATGGCAGGTCAGGGCGTTCGAGTCTCGAGCAGACGGCAGCTTTTGCGACACAAGATAAGGCGGAATGCAGTCGCTGTCCGGAGGAGAATTCTAGCGGCCGGCTGCTCTGGTCGGGAGTTTTCCATTGTTTCTCCGATCAATACCAGGCGAATGCCGTTACAGTGCCCTAAAAACAGGCCACGGACCGCGCGCGACCTTTCCTTCCTCTTTCTTATCCTATCCTCTCCCCTTACACACATACCTACACTAACATGCACTACACTACCATATACTCCGGGAGACCGGTCGGGAGCTTAGAGCTTGTCCCGGCTGGGGCGGTGCCTCGCTGGTGGGAGAGTCCTGGTTAGGGGGAAACCCCACTAGCCGACGGTAGGTCGGCGCCGGATCTCGCCATCCAGCGGGGGAATATCACCTCCACCTCCCGACGGAAAAACAGGCACTACCCTTGCAACACTAATGACCTTAGCAGTTGACGCGCCCGGAATAACTAACAACCCGACCGACCTGATTTGTAGGTCGGCGCCGGATCTCATTATCCAGCGAAATGGGAAGACTGTCACGTCCCGAGATAAAAGTTTCACTATTCTTACAGGACTAATGACCAAAGTAGTTGACGCACCTAGTAGCAATAAACACTCGGGAGTTTGTGCACGCCATACCGGACAGCACTCTTGATCTGCGGATCAATCCGAAGGTATTCTCTCTCACTCTCTCTCAATCTCTCTCTCTTCATCTCTCTCTGTCTCAATCTCTCTCTTTCTCAATCACTCACTCTTCATCTCTCTCTTTCTCAATCACTCACTCTTCATCTCTCTCTCTCTCTCTCTCTCTCTCTCTCTCTCTGTCTCTGTCTCAATCTCTCTCTGTCTCAATCTCTCTCTTTCTCAATCACTTCTCTTCATCTCTCTCTTTCTCAATTTGCCTCTCACTCAATCTCTGTCTCTCCTTCAATCTCTGTCTCTCTCTCAATCTCTCCCGCTCTCTCTCCCTCTTTTTTTGTATTGAAGCACCCGACTGTCTAATAGTGTCTCTCTCTCCTTCCACGTCGTGACTTTGAAGAGCAATTCCATTTCAATGGGAGTACACTCGCTGACGTATCCGGAACTCATGTGATCCTCGTCTGTTATCTGCTCCTTTCCGATTCCCCGCCCGCCGAAGCCTCTTCCGGCTTCTGCCGCATCCGGTCGCGGCCTTGAGGAGGGTGACTCACGCGGCCGCACGCGTGCACGGGACGACATGGCCGTTGTCACGCACGGCACGCGCTCTGTCACGCTGTGCCGCGCGCGGTCGCGGGGGCATTTACGACCGAAACGGGAAAAGAAAATAACTATATTTTTCGAGTTCTAGTTTCTTTTACTAACCCCTGTCATCGGGTCCTTGACTTGTGGCGTTCCGGGCGATCGCCCGGTCTGCCCACACCAAGCACCGGCACACTATTATAGATTTATTGATTGATTTTTCGTGTTTCCGGGCGCGTCAACCGCTTACGTCATTAGTCTCGTAAGTGTAGTGCATTTTTTCTCGTGAGATGGCGGTGATCTTTCCACGCTGCATGGCGAGATCCGGCGGCGACCTACCGTCGGCTAGTGGGGTTTCCCCCTAACAAGAATTCTCCCAACAGCGGGGCACCGCCCCAGCCGGGACAAGCTCTAAGCCCCCGACTGGTCTTCCGGGATATGTGGTAGTGTAGTGCATGTTAGTGTAAGTGTAAGGGGAGAGGATAGAACAAGGAAGAGGAAGGAAAGATCGTGCGCAGTCCGTGGCCCGTTTGGTAAGGTACTGCTCCGGCATTCGCCTGGTGTTGATCGGCGAAACCACGGAAAACTACCGATCAGAGCAGCCGGCTGATAGAATTCTCATCTAGACAGCGACTGAATTCGACCCAGCTGAAATGCTAGTGTCGAAAATCCTACCGTCGTCAGGACTCGAACCTAGGACCTCCCGGTCAGAGGCGCTGCAGTGACATCAGTTGATGTACTGACCTACCGCTCCCGGTACAGTTTATTATACAGTTCACTCCGGTTATAGTGAACTGCTGGGGACCAACATCTTCGGTCCACTATATCATATGTTCACTATATCCGATGATGTCATAAATTAATAAAACTTTTTCCACGACGTTTGATTTTATTAATATAAAGGTCCAGCAAAATATCTTAAGGGCACAAACTGAAAATTTCAATATATTTATTTCACCAATAAAATCAATTATTTTCAATTGTTTGCATCGTACATTTTTCATTAGATCCTTCTCTAGAGTTCCTGCTCTCTCCATACTTGATTCTGCCTTGTTTCTGTCTCTAAGTATCGAAATACAGTCTTGAAATATTTCAATGCCTGTTACACTGTTGCAACACCGTTTCACTCTCCGAAGGCCCTTTTACTTGCCTAATTAATTTCCGGGATACAATTAATTTCCAGGATTTATTTCCTAAGTTCACTATAGCCGAGGTTCAGATTCACTACAACCGAATCTTATAATGCTTATTTGTAGTGCAAGTGAAACGGGACCAGTGACTTAAGTTCATCTTAACCGAGGGTTCACTATATCCGAGTTCACTATAACCAGAGTCGACTGAACTGCTATATTCTAATTGCATCATCTTAATTAATTTAGAACTCCGAATTTTGAGCCTAATTTTAAAAAAGTTTTCAGTCAAGGAGTCGGAGAAATTGTTCAAATTCAAAATTAACATATACATCACCATTTATCATTCATCAACATATATATCACCATTCACCAACAAATACATCATCAACGAAATATACACTTTGCCGTACATTTCCCGCAATGAAATGCATATAAAACAATTGGTACACGATAGTATATTAAACACCGAGGCGACTGGTATCGACACGACTACCGCATTGCAAGGAGGCAGTCATCGAAAGATTATAAACTTGAAAATTTCCATGAATTCATGCCAAATAATAAGCAATTCGTACGAAACTGTCCTTGGCGTAGTTGTTTCAAAACACTGAATTCGGCTTCTATATTCGCCCTCGGTTAGCATTTCATTCGAACGCCAGCTTCACTTTTTGTACTAGTTACGTAAGTAACTATTGAAAGATTGTCAGTGGCAAACTGCAGTGACATCAATACTGATACCCTGCCAAACAACTGCAGGAGGCTTACAGGCGAAGGGTGATATACTCAAAGAAATACGACATTACTCCAACCATCACAACACCCCTCTACTGTAATTACGAGACACCAGCCCCATAGCGCACCCTTCAGCACGGCACAGTAACTGGGAAACCCAGGCCCCCAACCCCCCTCCGGTCCCGCCCCCCCCCCCGGACTTTCGGTTCTCAAACCGCTAGGCTCGCCCTTTGAAGGGTCTCTTCGTACTTGTGGCTCAGGGATTCCAGGGATGAAAGAGTATAACATGCCTTTCACTCTACATATTATTACTTTCTCTCCTTTACGAAGTTTTTAAACTATGAATTTATCGCATGTTTTCATTGTTCATTTAAATTCAAAATCAGACGGAATTACTGCTTGTAATATTGTATATATCCATCACCATCTTTTTTATTCAAATTTTGGAATAAAATATTCATTCCTGTTCATTCATTTTAGTTCTAATTAATTTGTTGCCAATAAAACATTCCACAATTATTGCAGCATTACATTATAATGCATATTTTTATTTATTATAGTACAAGTTTACCTAATTTAAAATAATAATTTTGATCCAGATTTGGACATTCAAAAAGATAAATTATGAGAATGATGGCTAATTCTTCGAAAGTAAATTCCAAAATCTGACAAAATTGTTAATCAAAACAATACTTTTAATTTATACTCTTACATCAACATCACATTAATACACTCAATTTTACGATATCCTGCCAAGAATTTTATTTCGAGTAATTAAATTTTACATCAGTACGAAATATACTTAAGCAAGCATTTTTATTTTTAAAAAATTGAGACAACACACGCTTAATTTTTTTCACAACTATTCCATTTCTTTCCATTAATAAAAACTAGTATGAACTAATGGTGTTACAAAAGGACATACTTTCTCGCAATGTGTATAACGGTCACACATTATCATAATAGATAGAAATTTATTCTACAATTGGGCAGATGATACCCGGTGGCAGAATGCAGAAATACTAAAGTACATATACAAATACAATTACAAATAACATAATAATGTATAAAAAATCCATCTATAAACAAATTCTCTTTGTCCTTTCCTAGATATGCAGATGGCATTTACATTCTTATACTACAAATGAAAATACATATATACTAACATATAGATAAATAAACTTACAGAGTACACAAATATACATACATACACGCGTAGATAAACAGACCAAGGAACCCTCACATACACTCCAACCTGCATCAATTCATTCACATTCAGGCAAACATGGGTAATCAATTATACCTAACACCTAAGTGTAATAATATATTATACTTATAATAATTATTACAATTATAATACGTAAAACACTCGTTACTATCAACAAATAAATGAATATGAAGTTGCAAAATTGTTTTCAACAAGAGAGAAAATAAATGTCTGCGCTGGATTTCGAACTCAGGTCCTTACAGTTAAACAGCAATACCGTTACCCCTACACCGCCAGCCTCACAATTATAGGCAACTAAGAGCTCCGGGAAAGCTTGCAGTGTATTACACATCACACACTACTGATCACGTTTCACGCTACGCTGTGCAAACATGTTAACAAATGAAAGACTTCGTCGCAAATATGGGTTTGTTCTATGTCCTGGTTTTGATATGGTTGTAAAGTATCCTATTGTTATAACGTTCTCCCTCAAATTTGAGCACGCATTCGCTGACACTATCTTGCAGAAATTTGATTTACTTCTTCGAGATTCAAGTAATAATTCTTGCCGATATATGACAATCGCAGGCATATAATGCTTGTATGCAGTGAAGACGGGCTTAATCCCCGGCTGTGCGGCGAATTGCGTTCAATTCAGGAGCGCTAGAGTAACGAATAAATAATCACCAACGCCTCCATATGTCCGATGAAATTTTCAGCGAAATCGACCGAGTAGTTTTTGCGTGTAAATGCGACATACATACGCTCATTCCTTTTAATTTATACATAGATTATATAAATTTTTCCGTCGCTTAACAGAAGTTGAAACTTTGCGTGTGAAATTTAAAAACAAATCAGAGTTTGTTATTTACTTCAATGCAAAACCTCATTTTAAAAAACAGATTTCATTAACGAAAAAAAATCTTTATCATCAACATCGTAATTTTGCAATGTTATGTAGTTTTGACGCGTCAGTGTTTGGTTCGTTTTGAAGTATCTAGTTGTTTTATATGGCCATGGCTTCTTTGGCATATGCGTACGACAAACCAACACTTTCCAATCAATAAATAGTGAAGGTAAGTACCAGCTTGCGAGCTCGAGAGCTGAAAAATAGATTGGCTATTCCACTCATGAGTTATTAGTTTCAATTCGCCAACAGCGCTTTGTAATATGATGGTGAAAAAACCAACCAGGAGCGTCTAAAATCGAAAAGTTCACCACTGTACTTTTCGCTATTGTCATACCACAGACGACTTTCAAATGTTTCTTATTTGTATTGTTGCTTTTATATACATAAGTTCTATGAACTACATATATAAGCTCTACGAACATTAGAGAAAGATCAAGATAAATTACTAATGGAAAAGTACGAAGCAAACAATTGAAGAGAGATTGATTTTTAAGGACAAATAAAGATATTGAAACGTTCAGTTCATGCTTTTATGTATTCTGACGTATCTCTATGTTAACAAAATTAATCTTTATGGAGAAATACTATTCAATTTTGACATGATCGCATATAGCGAAGCTAAAATGTGAGTCCCGTGAAGTTCACTATAACCGGAGCGGGGTGTATAAACCGCTATTCCGCCTAGCCACCGCAAGAGGCGCTGGCAGGGCGTGCGACTTGCCGGTGGCTGGGCGTCGGCAGGGGCGAGCGAAAGGGGAGTCACCCTGCGGGGGAGGGGGGGGGAGAGAAGGGGGCGTCGCGAGCCCCCTCTTGTCGCTCCCTCGCGGAAGTGCAGGGGCCCGCAGGCGGTCGACTCTCGCCCGACGCGGCGACTGGAAGCGCGTCACCCCGGCGGGTGGCAAGGGCCTGCCTGGGCCCAGGAAAGGGATTCTCTCCAACGCCAACTGGAGACTAACTGGAACGTAGTGCAGTCGACTCCGGTTACAAGGAACTTCACGGGACTCGCATTTTTGGTTCACTATATCCGATGACGTCAACATTAAATACAATTTCTTCATAACGATTCATTTCATTAATATTGAGATACAGCAGAACACATTAACACAACTAAAAATTTCAATATCTATATTTCCTCTTAAAAATCAATTATTTCCAATTGTTTGCTTCGTTTTTTGATTGATTGATTTTTTCGTGTTTCCGGGTGCGTCAACTACTTCGGTCATTAGTCCCGAAAGTGTAGTGCATGTTTTTTCCTCGGGAGATGGCGGTAATCTTCCCCCGCTGGATGGAGAGATCCAGCGCAGACCTACCGTCGGCTAGCGGAGTTTCTCCCTAACAAGAATTCTCCCACCAGCGGGGCACCGCCCCAGCCGGAACAAGCTCTAAGCTCCCGACCGGTCTCCCGGAATATGTGGTAGTGTAGTACATGCTAGTGTAAGTGTGTGTGGGTGTGTGTGTAATGGGAGAGGATAGGACAAGGAAGAGGAAGGAAAGATAGCGTGTTGTCCGTGGTCCGTTTGTTAGGGTACTGCCTCGGCATTCGCCTGGTATTGATCGGAGAATCCACGGAAAACTACCGATCAGAGCAGCCGGCCGCCAGAACTCTCCTCCAGCCAGCGACTGAAGTCGACCTAGCTGAAAAGCTAGTGTCGAAAATCCTGCCGCCGCACAGTGGTGCATTTTGGCGATTTCCTGGCCAAAACCTCTGAGAGCTATAGTATGTTTTCTACGACGACCAAATTTATTTTGAATTATCTTTATAATATAAGGGAGCTGGTAACATTATACCAGAATAATGCACTGCTTAAATCTGTGAAATATAAATATATATTTTTCTATATAAACTTGGTTAAATTTTATCAATTCACAAAATTGATTTTAGAAAACCGTAGGGATTACTTACATATTAATTGATAACATTTGGCATAAACAAGCATGGTATTAATGCCATCTCATGCCCTCTGCCAGAGAAAATTCATATACAGTGTCCGAAGAACCGGAAAGGAAGATCAGTTTTCACTAGGGTACTCCCTATGGTGATATTTGGCTCAGGCAAATGAGACAGAGCATATTTGTTCAAGAATTTTAACTTTCTTTTGGGAACATCCCTTAAGCTGGAAATGAAAGGAACAGAAGATCTCAACAGGCGATTAAACATCTCCTGGATTGGGTGCAGTCTTGAACATGTTCGCGAGAATCCTTCTCCATACCGTCTTATATCTTTGTGAATAGATTCTATGCATTATTACCATGAATATTTGGAAACATATTTCTTGGCAGTATCCAGTGCGTACTAAAAAAAAGAAGTTGTTTGGAAAGCTCTACATCCAGACCAGTTTTCTTTGAATTGCATTTGAATAAGTTTCTTGACTATATTCAAATTGTAGTTGCAGTATTATTTCATAAAAATAATATAATACTAATTTTATAACAATAACAATCTAATATGAATAATTGTTGCTATGTAACTTAGGAGTTAAGTAAACAAATATTACTTTACGATTAATTGTATTTTTGATTTATTTTTTAAAAGTGGTATGATGAGTGTCTTTGATATCACGTACGTATTTGACCTTTCATCGACCGCACACCCTTCCTTAAGACGAGTTTTGATGATACATATTATGTAAATATTACTTTATGTACAATTTTAATGAAATAAAATGTGCGTAATCCAGTCCAGAAGATGTAATGTATATAAATATTATGTTCATGTAATATCAGTGAATAGTTACAAAAATTAAAAATATTAATGTTTTTGTTTATAATATTGAGTAAATTTGTTATTTCAGTAAAAGGGATCAAAATTTTCCGCTAGAAGCAGCATTGTAAAAGCAGTTCCCGTTCTCAGGACGGATCTCGACGAGTCATATTCGACGATCACGCGTGCCTGACGAAAAGTTAATTCTTTGTATTTACTAATGGGGCAAGTTGGGGCATGGTTTTATAACTGGATTCGAAAGAGGATAGATTCAGCTAGTAAATGAAATTATAAACATCGCGGAATTCCGCGAAATTGGTAACTTTCAGCCTACGCGAACTTATGAGTAATTAAAATTATTGTATTAATTTCATGCATTTTAATATTTCATCCCACGTCGGTATTATGCATTAATGCATTATAAAACTAACATGAAAATACTCTACAAACCTTCAGGAAGAGAATCCATACTGCCAGTTTTCTCTGCACAACTTTGTATGGCCACCACTTACAAATAAAGACGGCCTCTCTGTGTTACTCTCGCACTGCAGGTCTACCGAACGCCGCGAAGGGTAAGTTCGGGTGAATACTGGTGCCAGGGGAATTGACCCAGAGACACGAAGTGGGCAGAAACAGATGCTCCCAAGTATACAGTGTGTCGTAGTATTTGCAAAAGTTCAGTAAACGCGATTTCATTTTTGAGGTTTTGGCCAGGATTTCGGGAAAATGCACCACCGTGCGCCGTGGGGAGTGTAACCTAGGACCTCCCGGCCAAAGGCGATGCAGTGGCATCAGTTGATGCACTGAGCTACCGCTCCCGGTTGTTTGCTCCGTACTTTTTGTGGGATGTGGATCACGAGATTGGTCAATTAATAAAACATCATTAGTTTGCCAACATTTCGGATTATGTAATTCCTTCCTCAGCGATTACTAATATACAAGACCGCCAAACTTCATGTCTGCCTCTAGACCAATGTTCGTATTTTTATTAGTAATTCCTCTAGATCCTTTTCCTTATTTGATGCTTTCTCTATACTTGATTCTGCATTCCGCACTGTTGGAACATAGGACACGAATAACATACGAGGTGGTCGACATACGAGCGACCTTTGGACGAAGATACTTTTTCAAGCTGTCTAAAGTTCGAATTTGTGGCACTGAGGCGATATATGATTTTCCAGACGGGGATTAATTTCCAAGGCGTTGTATTTCCTACGTTCACTATAGCCGAGCTTCAGGTTCACTATAACCGAATCTTCTTATGCTTATTTGTAATGTAAATACAACGGGACCAGTGACTCAAGTTCACTATAACCGAGGGTTCACTATAGCCGAGTTCACTTTAACCGGAGTGGAGTGTAGTTTGTTCCTACCTAGCAACAGGAGACGTTGTTGGGGAACGTAAAAATAAATAATCAGAAATCTTTGAGAGTTCGAAGTAAGCAGTAGAGAATCCACGAAGCTATAGTAGATGGGCTGTGGATCATTTGTTAAGTACTGGATGTACTGGAGCATAAGTAATAAAAGTGAGTTGTTCAGAAAGAGATTCGATTTCTGGGGAAGAGTTGACTGGTGGTCAGTTGGCCCATGGCTGACCTTGATATCGCTGACGATTGCGACGTTACAGCACATACTCGCAGACAACTTGAAAATACTAGAATAAAAATTAGTTAAATATAAATGTGCCGGAAGGCCAGTATTGCTTGCCCAAATATATAAGTAAATGTGCCTTGCGGCTAGTATTGCCTATCAATCTCTTATCCTCACATTATTTTAACTTCGTACATAATAAGTTCGTTTATTCTTTTCAAATATTAATTTACGCACTTTTCTTGTTGTTTCATGCTTCATGTGACAACTTACTAGTATTCTCAAAGTGAAATAAAACGTACACTTAGGAAATACAGGCTCGTGATCTCGTCATTCATTAGAGAGAGAAAATTAATGTAAACACTCCTATTAATTCCCTCAAAGATATGCAGATCAACACGAAAAGCGATGTCAAGGTGGGGGAAAGGGGATAGAGGCGACGCCCAGGAGCTTCTGACCCTCACCCAGCCCGGCTGCCGCTAGTATGCCACTGAAATATGAACAATATATGCCTCGCAGATGTTACAGTGCAAAACTAGGGTGATGACAGCTTTACGGTCCGTTCAGATCAGTTAATGATGTTGCTGACTGGTTCTGAACTAGTGGCCGGAGACCGTATCACTCAGTAAAATGTTTTCTTCCGTCAGTCACTTGGGCTAGAACTGTTAATTGCCTCACAACGTCTGTTCAATGCGTTCATTATTAATACTGTTATTAATTTTATTATTAATTTTATAGAAGACCTGGTAGATGCTAAATTCTACCTCGCATCATTCATCTATCTTCCACTTCGTTCAAATCACACAACGTGGTTCAAATCACATTTTTAACATCAACTTTCCACTCTTTTCCTGTCTGAATCGCGTGGTCTGAAGTGATGTTTCTTTGAATCCGTTATAATTTCGATTTCCTAAGGAATCGATTCTTTTCTCTCGACTCTCTTCTAGAATCGATTCCAACTTTTCGATTCCGGAATCGATTCTTTTACAGGAATGGAACGTCCGTACATGCAGGAGCGGTGAAACGCAAATTCTCTCGGGCGTTGCACGTGCAGTCACCGCCTGGCGCTGAGCCCCAGAGGGGCCTGAGGGGGCGGCTGAAGCCAGACGACGCCAAAGGGCAGAAGTGGGGAGTGCTGGTGACGTCACCGGGCGGAAGGGCTTGGAGAGCCCGGCCCCGCGCCAGGGCAGAGCCTTTGGCAACGGCGGGGACGGTGAGCCAAAGGGTGGCTGGCAAAGTGAACGACGGACAGTGGCGACGGCACAGACTGTTGTTGATGGTGGTGGTGTCAGGGATGATGGTATCGGGGGTGATGGTGTCTGGTGATGGCGTCTGGTGATGGTGTCTGGTGATGGTATCTGGTGATGGTGTCTGGTGATGGTGTCTGGTGATGGTGTCTGGTGATGGTGTCTGGTGACGGTGATGGTGTCTGGTGACGGTGATGGTGTCTTGTGACGGTGATGGTGTCTGGTGATGGTGTCTGGTGATGGTGTCTGGTGATAGTGATGGTGTCTGGTGATGGTATCGGTAGTGGTGAAGTCGGCGGTCAGGGTTTCGAAGGTAGTGGTGATGAGTGTTGACGTTGGTGGTGATGGGGATATGTTTGGTGGAGGCGGTAGAGATGAAATTGGAGGTTGTGGTGGTTTTTTGGTAGTTGTGATAGTGTTGGAGGTGGTGATGGATTCAGAGTTGAAAGTTTTGGTGTTGGTAATGGGTTTCTTCATAATGGTTTCGGTGGGGAATGTTTTGCTGCTGATATTTATTATGTTAATGGTGATGGAATTCGTTACTATATTTGAAAACAGGAATGTCGTGTGACTTTAATGTGTTTACATTATGCAACAATGTAACAATATTCCTCCAAGTTTCAAGGGTACCTGCTGCTTATTGATTCTTGTTCCAAAAGAGATTGATAACCGATCGAACAAATTGTACTGCTACAGAAGTATTCATATTGTATTAGTCAACATGACAATAAACTGTTACTTGTTAAATGGTACGCTCAAATATTGATTTAGCCAAAACAGAATTGATGCGTTGGTGGTGATGCTGGGAGGAGGTGGTAATTTTGGAAGTGATAATATTGGAGATGATGAAGCTGAATATTGATTTAGTCGAAACAGCATTGATGAGTTGGTGGTGATGCTGGGAGAAGGTAGCAATGTCGGGGGTGATGCTGTTGGAGGTGGTGAAGCTGGTGGTGGCGGCGGCGGCGGCGGCGGCGGCGAGCGGGGCTGAGTGGGGTGAGGGGCGTGGGGGGCGTGGGGGGGGTGACGGAGACTGGAGGCCCGAGGGGACGGGGTGCAGCCAGAACATCGCTCCACGCCCCTCAATCTCTAGGGGCCAATGAAGCCCAACACGTCCCGTAGTTATTATAATTTGAACATTTATTTCATTCATTTTATTTGTATCGCACCTTGTCTTTTCAAACTTTCAAGTTGAGAAATTTTCAAAATTGAAAGTCACGCACAGGACATAGTGTCCATTTCGCCACGAATCTGGGAAATGAGGGGAACCAAGAACCCCTGTGAACAGTTGAATACCGAAAGGCACACCATGCCTTACGTCTCTTTTTAATCGATGATAAAAAACAATGTACGCGTGTCCACGTCTGCAGCATTTTCAAAGCAAGCGCCCTCGCAGCTCCTTTGTTCCGGGCTCCAGAATTTCTGATGGCCGCTGAAGCAGCGGACGCAGCGGTGGGGCGGGCCAAAGCGGGGCGGGGCAGATCGGGGCGGGGCGGACCGGGCGGGGCGGGGCGGAGCGGGTCGGGGCGGGGCGGGGCGGGGCGAAGCGGGGCGGGGCGGGCGGAGCGGGGCAGAGCGGGGCGGGGCGAAGCGGGGAGGGGCGGGGCAAGGCGGGCCGAAGCGGGGCGGGGCGGGGCGGAACGTGGCAGAGAGCGGCGGGACGTGGCGGGGAGCAGCGAGGGGAGGAGGGGCGAAGAGCGAGGCGGGGACGAGCTGAGCGGGGACGAGCGTAGAGGGGTCGTGGCGAAGAGGGGTGCGGCGGGGAGGAGTGTGTCGTAGAGAGGCGTGTCGGGAGGTGCGTCGCGGGGAGGAACGTGGCGGCAGGAGCGTGGCGGGGAGGAGTGCGGCGGGGAGGAGCGTGGCGGGTCGAGGCGTGGCGGAGTGAGGCGTGGCGGGGAGGGGCGTGGCGGGGAGATGTGTGGCGGGGAGAGGCGTGGCGGGGACAGGCGTGGCGGGGACAGGCGTGGTGGGGAGAGGCGTGGCGGGGGGGAGCATTGCGGTGCTTGGCGGGGCTGCTGTGGCGGGGCGAGACACGGCGGAGGAGGGCAAGGTGTGGCGAGGCGCGATGTGGTGGAGCGTGGCGGAGCGGGGCCAGACATGGTGGGGTGGAGTGGAGCGTGCCGGTGCGTGGCGGGGCGAGGCGAGGCGATGCAGAGTAAAGCGGAGTGGGGCGGGGCGGGGAAAGACGACGCCCACAGAGGCGGTCCCTCTGAGTCACCGCGTGTCGGAAGCGCGGTGCAGCCTCTCAACCCCATTCCATCGCCTCGGGCGCTGGCGGCACACTCGGGCGGAGGAATCTGCAGCGGCCTCCCCCCCCCCCAACGGGGTGATTCACACACACACACACACACACACACACACACACACACACACACACACACTGCAGCCGCTCTCCGGAGATCCCCAGTGAGCAACGCTAACGGGGGTGCCTCGAGGACTGCAACTCTTTTTTAACAGGAAAGAAACTAGCACTAAACTATCACCTTTTACTTTTCTACTCAACAATATGCTCAAGAAGTATCGGCGGTACAAGACGTGTTTAATGTTCTTTTCAACTGTAACTTAACACGTTAGAATTGAAAGTATATAATTCGATTAATTTACACAGCCCGATGACGTTCGATCAGCTGTTACGGTGCCATCGAATCAGGAGCTTACTGCACTACTGTATGTGTCATCCAGGCTCCTGATTGCATGACATCGTAACTGCTGATTTACGTCAACGGACTCAATGTTTAAATCGAAGTACATTTCTGCTGTTCGAAATACTGGTAATTAACGATTGTTGCACGTGGCGGGAAGCAGTTTTGTACTCGAAAATCGATACGACTGTCTGTGTGGATGTGTCAACTTAACTTTGTCAGAATAGAAGCTCATGAGCCGGACCTTGGAAAATATATCAGAAATAAGATCAAGTTGCGCCCTTTCGATGAATATTAAGGTAATGTAATTTTGGGGGAAACTACTTGAAGGCCCTGTGACATTTTATAAATTTTCTGGAAAATGGTAGTTTTTCCTCGAGAAGAAGAAAGTGCGTAGTTCCCACTTTAGTTTGAGTTACAATTTTCACCTCTGAAATTTTGAAACTTGCAGAAGCTGAACGATTTTTTCGTACCTGACCCTCATCTTCAAGGTTGAAGCTAGATTTCTTTCTCAATGCAATT
This sequence comes from Teleogryllus occipitalis, assembly GCA_011170035.1. Classification (NCBI taxonomy): domain Eukaryota; kingdom Metazoa; phylum Arthropoda; class Insecta; order Orthoptera; family Gryllidae; genus Teleogryllus; species Teleogryllus occipitalis. Next base: position 123,546 of record BLKR01002475.1, on the reverse strand, counting down.
TTAGGCCTTTCAAAGATGTAATGTTCATTAAAACAATATTTACAGCTTTTGAGTAATATTGACGAAAACCGAATAATTTTTTTCAAAAATGTCGTATACAATTTTTCGAAACTTCGAGTACTCTTCGTGTAATTTTGCGTGAAAGTACTTGCGAGAAAGTACGTGCTGGTTTAGCCCCACTAATTTGACAGGTTCTACTGTATATCAGTTGAGCATCGTCGAAGAATGTTTAGTTTCGCTAGCAGTTGGTCTAGTACGTCAATTGTTAATGGCTCAAAGGGTCAGTTCAGTGTGTGTAGTCGAAGTAACTGATGGTTTTCACGAGTGATTAACTTTGTTTCAAAATCCTCAGCACAAAGAATTTGTAAGAATTAGATAAATCATGACGAACATTACTAGAAAATGCAGTGAGTTAAGTCATCAAACGGATGTAAACGGAAACGTCGCAATACAGAATGTGAAAGAGCATCTCGTTTTTAATTAAACACGCAATTCACTGAATTTTAAACATAGAATTACGGAAGTAAATTATATTTCTTACAAAGTAAGTATTAAAGTGTACTTTCCTTCGATTCTAGTTGTAGAAATATGTTCACATTGTCGATTTGGGGAAATGAAAAGAATAATAGGATGTAGAACGACCCAATGACAAATTATCCAGTGTTTGTGAAATAAATCATGACTACAAGTTAATCACCGACCAGGTTTCAGGGCGCGTCAATAGCGTACGTCATTAATCCCGTAAGTGGAGAGCATGATATTTCCTCGGGAGATGCCGGTGATCTTTCCCCGCTGGATGGCGAGATCCGGCGCCGACCTACCGTCGGCTAGTGGGGTTTCCCCCTCACCGGGACTCTCCCACCAGCGGGACACCGCCCCAGCCGGGACAAGCTCTAAGCTCCCGACCGGTCTCCCGGAACATGTAGTGTAGCGCGTGTAAGTGTGTGTGTGTGTGTGTGTGTGTGTGTAATGGGAGAGGATAGGACAAGGAAGAGGAAGGGAAGATCGCGCGCGGTCCGTGGCCCGTTTGGTAGGGTACTGCTCCGGCATTCGCCTGGTGTTGATCGGAGACACCACTGAAAACTACCGATCAGAGCAGCCGGCCGCTAGAATTCTCCTCCAGACAGCCACTGAATTCGACCTAGTTTTCGAAAATCCTGCCGCCGTGGGGAGTGGGAACCTAGGACCTCCCGGTCAAAGGCGCTGTAGTGACATCAGTTGATGCACTGACGTACTGCTCCCGTTCTATTCTGTTAGGGTTAACGGCCACATCCAATGGCTGAGTCCAGCAGTAAAGCACCGGAAGACGGTGCATTGGATTTCCCCAAATCGAAGCCTTTGAAAGAATGTGCTGAATCACGCCTAACAAGCTTTGAATCAGCGTCTAAATACAAGTCGGGTCTACGTCCTCTCATAAATCACGAGCGATTTCATCTCATGACTAATGATAGGAAAAAATAGTTCTTCAAATACCATGGAATGAATGTTATTGACGCATTCATAATTTTAATGCGTACACCTTATTTGGTTGGACATTTCTCGGAGTGAAAATGTATACGTTGTTAGAGTAATTTGAGACTATATAGCGTCACGAGGAAATCGTAGGATAAAATAAACATCTTCGTAAAATTGTATGATTCTACAATGTATAAACTTCCATAATGTCTACTCGTGCCAACTGAGTATCATTTGGCTAAAATCAAAGAAGGCGTCAGAATCAAGTGCAAGTGGTTATAGGCTCTAAAGAAGATAATTATCTTCTATTGTTTTCTCTTCTTTTTTCTGAACTTCAAGCGTTAAGTTCTATAAACTCTTCCGGTATCCATTTCTTTCTGGGTCTTCCTATGCATCTGTAGTCCAGTGTTCTTATCTCTTCTTCCCCTGCATCTGAAGTCAATTGTGAGAGCCTGGTAGTCTGTTATCGAGCATTCTTCGTAGATGCTCAGCCTTTTTTTCCCCACAAACCTTTGGAAGTGATTCAGGTCGCCCAACTTTGGACCTATAATTACATGCGCGTTAATTATTTTTACACTACTACGGTGTCCCTAGTATTTTGTTTCATTTTGTTGTTTTTTGTAAGCTCTCTTTCTACGTACTCACTTGAAATTCTTCAAGTTTAATAAGTTCCGAGGAAATACTGTTCATAGATCGCAATTTTTTTTTAAATGCGATAATTCCAATTAAAATTTAAATGAAATAAGCAGCATGATTCACTTGGCAATATAATTGTTCACTTCAAGATGGCAACATCAGTGTTGCCAACGTCATGAATGAAAATGCTGGCGTATTGAAAGAAAATAGGTTTATTTAGGTGGCAATGGTTTAATTCCCTGCATACTCATTAAGATCGCAGCGTCAAAACACGTTTTTTGGAATTTCTTTGAATCTTCTGACCGGATCCGGAAACAAATTATCAGTTAGGAGACCGAGACGCGTAGAATGACTTCAATATTCACTCGATTGATTGATTGATTTATTCATGTTTCGGGGCGCGTCAACTGCTCTGGTCATTAGTCCCGTTAGTGTAGTGCATGTTTTTTCTCGGGAGATGGCTGTGATCTTCCCCCGCTGGATGGCGAGATCCGGCGCCGACTTACCGTCGGCTAGTGGGGTTCCCCCTAACCAGAATTCTCCCACCAGCGGGGCTCCGCCCCAGTCGAGACAAGCTCTAAGCTCCCGACCGGTCTCCCGGAATATGTGATAGTGTAGTGCATGTTAGTGTGTGTGTGTAGGGGGAGAGGATAGGACAAGGAATGGGAAGGACAGATCGGGCGCGGTCCGTGGCCCTTTTGGTAGGGTACTGCTCCGGCAATCGCCTGGCGTTGATCGGAGAAACCACGGAAAACTACCGATCAGAGCAGCCGGCCGCTAGAATTCTCCTCCAGACAGCGACTGAATTCGACCTAGCTGAAAAGCTAGTGTCGAAAATCTTCCCGCCGTCAGGACTCGAATCTAGGACCTCCCGTTCAGAGGCGCTGCAGTGACATCAGTTGACTGAGCTACCGCTCCCGCTCAATATTCACTCGATAGGTGGTAAAGAAGTGGTTTAGCCGTGAAAGACGGAACCGCACATCCGCATATATGAACACTCGGAGTTGCTTAAATACTCTATAGGGATGTGATTGTTTATGCCCCATCTGCCTGTCGGAAATCTGTGAAGTCGATGTTTTTGAGACGGCATTCAGTGTAGCTCTCCTCTGTGACGTCACCGAGAGCACAGATTCCGCGCGTAAACACTACCAATTCACAAGTTGTTACGTCAATACACTTGCCGTTATACGCTTCGCTAATGTTTCCTAAATACTACTTCCTCCATTAAACAACACTAAAATATTCTAAGAAGACGGACACGGCACACTTGACCTGTTTATTTACTTTTACCATTACGTGATTGAAGGAACTGACAACTTGCGAAACTGACAACTTTTGGAAATTTGCTACCCTAACACACCGAAAGAGATTGAACGTTTTAAATTATCTTATAGTTGTAGTAAGACAAGGCTTACGGAAGTATTATTTTCCTTGCCTAATTGGTCACATTTCTGTTAGTTTCTATGATAAATCAAAATAAAAGCGGATTTATAATGCTTCATCTCTTCTATTTTTAGAGACGAGCTGTTGAAAATCTCCCAACCTCTGTCCATTACAGAGACGATGTAAGATAACATCCGCGGGAGTTTGGCTGCATTTATTTTCTTTGCTTATTTTTTTCTTGTACTAGTCTCGAGGTTTCAACTGCTGAGGTAATCGAGGCTCCTGAATGATGATCTAATGTGTAGACAATAGCGATAACGATGAATGGTGGAATGGAGGAATTAAAGAGCAAAATTGGGATCATTCGTCATTTTTTATTTTCATCTAGAAAGTACACTCTAGTGCGTATTAATGTGAAGAAGGAAATCAAGTAGAAGTAGCAGCAAATTGCAGACCCGGGGGGCTGTCTCTAAGGCAGGAGGGAAGCTGCGACCTGTTAAGGTTGCGAGTTCGAGGCCTGCTTGGACACGGGTTTTTCCCTGTGTTGTGGAACGGCGAGTTTTCCCATCCATCGTGCTTCACCCCTCCATTGTACCTATATCACAATCTGACCGCGAGTATGGGGGCTTGCGGGATTGGCAAGGACACCTCACACAGGGGCGGCATCTTTCCTTCATCCCTTTTTCACATTTACAGTCGACTGCGGTAATAGTGAACTTCTGGAGACTAATACGTTTGGTTCACTACATCCGATGACGTCAAAATTAAACAGAATTTCTCCATAACCAATTTATTTTATTAAATATAGATATGCAGAAAAACAAAATTTGAAAAAAAAATTATCCTTAAAATTCAATTTCTTTTCAATTGTTTGCTTCGTACACTTTAATTAGTATTTTCACTAGAACCTTCTCCAGAGTTCGTGCTCTATCCATATTTGATTCTGCCTTGTTTCTGTCTCTAAGTATGGTAATGCAATCTTAGCACATTTCAATGCCTCTTGCAGTGTTGGTACACCGTCCCACTCTCCGAAGACCCTTTTACTCGCCTAATAACGTACGAGATCCAATAAATTTCCAGGACTTATTTTCTACGTTCACTATAGCCGAGGTTCAGGTTCATTAAAACCAAAACTTCATATGCTTATTTGTAATGTAAGTGAAACGGGAACAGTGACTTACTTTCACTATAACCGAGGGTTCACTACAACCGAGGGTTCACTACAACCGAGGATTCACTACAACCGAGGATTCACTACAACCGAGGATTCACTACAACCGAGGATTCACTACAACCGAGGATTCACTACAACCGAGGATTCACTACAACCGAGGATTCACTACAACCGAGGATTCACTACAACCGAAGATTCACTACAACCGAGGATTCACTACAACCGAGGATCCACTACAACCGAGGATTCACTACAACCGAGGATTCACTACAACCGAATTCACTATACCAGAGTTCACTATATCCGAGTTCACTATACCCGAGTTCACTATAACCGAGTTCACTATAACCGAGTTCACTATAACCGAGTTCACTATAACCGAGTTCACTATACCCGAGTTCACTATAACCGAGTTCACTATAACCGAGTTCACTATACCCGAGTTCACTATAACCGAGTTCACTATAACCGAGTTCACTATAACCGAGTTCACTATAACCGAAGTCGTCTTTATATGCCCAAGGGTGTATATTATATTACACTACATCGCGTTGTTCCCTTCGTTCGAAGGCACGGGAGCAACGTGCGAAGCGCTTCCTTCGGCGACCGATCAGCCTCGATATCACCTCCGCCTTTCCCTGCGCAAATCCGAGCGCGGTGTGCCCCAGGGCTGCTTCCCGCGGCGCGAGGCGGCGCGAGGCCCTGATTAAAGGGCGCCTCCGCGCACTCGGAGGAACCCGTTCGGGGATCCGCGCGCGGCTTCAAAGAAAACAAACGCCGCCCGCCGCGCTGCCTGCGCTTCGCTTCCCGCGACTCCCGCGAGGCGGCGAATGCACCCGAGGCGGGGGCGGGAGGTGATCTGAGAGGCAGGTAAAAAAAGGAAGGGGAAGAGAAAAAGAAAAAAGGGGGTTGGGAATAAATGCGAACGTAAGAGAGACAAAAAAAGACGAAAAATGGAGAAGGAAGAGAAAGATAAAGGGAGACGGGGCGGGAGGTGATCTGGAAATGATCTTATGCGGCTTTCACAGAGCTGTGTTTGAAGGGTATCAGCTGTTGTGTGTTTTGTTCAATCGGGACCTTACGCGAAACTACAGAGACGTCATAACGGTGGCGTTCACACTTCCGATTGAATGACACCGAAACAGCTGATATCTCTCAAACGCACCTCTGTGAAAACCACAGTATAGAGGCAGGAAATAAATAAAGAAGAGAAGAGAAAAAGGAGATGTGAAAATGGAAGACTGAGAATGGAAAGAGGAAGACAAAAAAGGAATTTTAAGAGCTCCAGTGAGAGAAAGCGAGAGAAGATGAGAAAGAAATGTGAGAGGAAGAGGAAAATTGACAAAAAGAAAAACCACTGGCAACGAATAAAATGTGATAAAGATAATGAAAAAACGACGAGAAGGAAATTGTAAGAGGTTAGAAGAAACAGAGAAGAATGGACCCAACAAGTTTGAAGTAAAAGAAAAGTATAACTTGAGATAAAGAGAGAAGTTCAAGAATTACGAAACGGAAGAAGTCAGGAAAACATGGACAGCAATCAGAGGTAAAGGAAAAGGAAGAAAAGATGAAAGTAATAAGAAAAGAATGAACAAAACTCGAACACATCGAGTGATACACGAGGAACGTATCAAGATATAACAACGTAATTATGCATATATGGTCCTCTATACACAGTCAACATTTCGTAAGAAACTTTGGTGATCATACAATATGCATAAATATTAATAATAAGACAGTCATATCATTAGAAATGTAAAAATAACACAGCAAGTGTCAATGGTCGATTGATTGATTATTTCGTGTTTCCGGGCGCGTCAACTGCATTGGCCATTAGTCCCGTGAGTGTAGTGCATGTTTTTTCTCGGGAGATGGCGGTGATCTTCCCCCGCTGGATGGCGAGATCCGGCGCCGACCTACCGTCGGCTAGTGAGGCTTCCCCCTAACCTGGACTCTCCCACCAGCGGGGCACCGCCCCAGCCGGGACAAGCTCTAAGCTCCCGACCGGTCTCGCGGGATATCTGGTAGTGTAGTACGTGTTAGTGTAGGTGTGTGTAAGGGGAGAGGATAGGATAAGAAAGAGGAAGGAAAGGTCGCGCGCGGTCCATGGCCCGTTTGGTAGGGTACTGCTCCGGCATTCGCCTGGTGTTGATAGGAGAAACCACGGAAAACTACCGATCAGAGCAGCCGGCCGCTAGAATTCTCCCCCGGACAGCGACTGAATTCGACCTATCTGAAAAGCTAGTGTCGAAAATCCTGCCGCCGTGGGGAGTGGGAACCTAGGACCTCCCGGTCAGAGGCGCTGCAGTGACATCAGTTGATGCACTGAGCTACCGCTCCCGGTTCAATGGTGGAGGTGAGTCAGGCGGGGCAGGGAAGAGCACCGCGAAACGTGATGCGTCGCAAACATCAGCCGCCCAGATCGCGCCTGGGTCGCGTGCCGCAGCAGCCAGCAGCCTGGCGTCTCCCATCGGGACGCCGCCCCCGCTTTCCCCCGACAGCGAATCCGGGGCCTCAGTCTATGTTTTTAGCTGCGGCATTTGTCATGCGGGATTATCTTCGCTTTTTGTGGAGAGCTCCCACACGCCCCGCGATGCTCACTTTTTTCTTTGTTCGCCTCTCTTTTTTTTTTTTCTTTCTTCCTATTTTCCGTCGTTCGTTTCTTTTTTTGTTTTTTCCGCGTCGCCCTCTCGCGTACGTCGCACGGGAGAGGGGGGGAGAGAGAGAAAAAGTTTCGTGTTTTGGATACAGACACGCGACTCGAGATTCGTTTGTTTTTGCGTCCGCCGTCGCCGTCTCGCAGTTTCGCGCTCCTCGCCCCCCGCGCGTGCCGATGCGCCAGGGCTGTCCAAACTTCTCAGCACCGTCACTTCCCTGCAAGTGAATTACACACAGCCTCAACGGTTTTTGCCGCGTCAAGACGGTTCTCAGCGGATGATTTGAATCGCACGGGTGTTCCGCAAGGCTCGATGTCAAGGCAAGTTTTGTGTGTTAAATAGGGGGCGGATTTTTAAGTTCTAAAACATCGCCAAAGATGATAAATAAAATGCTCTTAAAATGTTCTTAAAATGCTCTAAAAGCAAACAAAAATGACGTAAAAATTTGATCAAACACACTTCAGGTGAACAACTCAAGCTGTTGAATATTTTACTAATGTAATCAAGGCTTCTTCCTTTCGTTCAAGTGTAGACAGCTAGCAAACTTTTGGTTTGGACTGTTCTTTACCAGGAAATCTCTGTCTTTTGTTATCTCGAAATCGGTCGAACAGACAATGGCGCTGATAGGATTCACAGGAACCTTAGATTACGTACTCACAACAGCTGACATTACAATTTCTATAGGCAGAAATTGAATAAGCTACTTAGGAATTCTGTGGAGAACATTTATTGCAACTCGTAAATATTATTTGAAGCAACTATCATTAATATGATATTAAAATCGATTAAATCAGCAAAAAATGCTTTAAATGCGTCGGGAAAAGGGAAAAAAGGACGTATTATTGAAAATAGACGACAACTGCAAAAACAGTCATACAAAAAAATGGGTCATTTCCTTTTGTGATAACAAAATTAAGGTCTATACTAAAAATCATTGTTGAACGATGAAAAATAACTTTAAAAAAGTGACATTTAATTAAAATCCGTTCCCTAGTGATAAATGTCTGTACCGAGATCATTGTAGTCTATTCGTAAAGGGTTTCTATAGACGTATCACCAACTTCCACAATTATTAGAAACCAGCGTATATTTTAAATACGTAAACGGAAGTTTTCAGCAATCAAAGCGTCTTGAGCTCTGCTCCCGCCATGCAACAGGGCTGCCCAAGGCGCTCAAAGCTGTCGCCCCTCAACAGACTCAACGGATTTTGCTGCACGAAATCCGTAGAAGTCTATTGTTTCCTGTAACGGTTCTCAACGTACTTTTAAAAAAATAGTTTTTATTATCCTTGTTCTGCAATATGATGTCTTTCAAGGGTTTTCATGTTGCATAGTATATACATAAGCATTTTTGAACTACATTTTTCATACATGTACAATATTTGTAAAACAATAATATTGGAAACTAAGTACTAAGGATGCCCAGAAAGGGTCCTTCAGAAAAATGCATTCAATATTTGGAGTACGAAATACATATTGAATTTAGGGATGTTTCAACCTGTTTTACAGCTAATTAAGAGGGATGTAGTAGGTCTTTAGAATATCTTGATTAGATTCGTGGAAAAAGATTGACTGATTTACCTAGTGTGTACAAAGGAGTGGCTGGGCAAGGAGGAAAATTTGAGAATCCACATTTTTAGAGGTTCTATAGATAATTCTTTTAAAATTCTACCATTTCTGATAAACCATGAGGCTTTAAAACATTTCTTAAGAATATATATTGCAGTACTTCCAGTTTTTGAAGGTTGCTCTTAGCGGAAGCTCCCCAAATTGGGGGATACTTATTTTAAGGTCGTTTTTCAACTACTAAGTTAATGCAGTTACCACTAAAATTAACTTTGGTTTTGTTATTTTGGTTTAACAGTGGCGCAACTCGCATAAGGACTCATACAAACATCGATGCCCCGGGCGGGATTCGAATCCGCGATCCTTCAGATCTACGGCCCTTAGAGATCTCGGCTATTCAGGCCGGCAAAATGAAACTTAATTCTTCGGGATTAAATCAAAAGGTCGATCATTGTTTCCAGAACTGAAATTATTCAAACCACACGGGGCATCCACAAGGTTCAAATCCTCGGACAATTTTTATGCGATAAATATCGTAAATCGACATTTATTCTTCGATAATTGTAAAAAGTAGGTTCTAGTACAAGTCTCTCGAACTTCAACAATAGTCAAAAGTAACAGAATTTTTAATTTTAGAAACGGAAATCTTCAACAACCCAAATGCCTTGCGCTTTGCTCTCTTCGACCGGCGATACATCAGGGTTGTCTCTGGGGGTTGGGATCTGCCTCAACTATCTCAAAAGTTTTGTTTCACGAACCGCGACGAAGTGATATTGCTTCCTGTAACGGTACTCAAAGGATGATTCGAACCGACTGCATCCCGTTTCGTTCATTCGGTGTTCCGAAAGGAATTCAATGTTTTTTGTCAAGTTTCCCTTCATAAGTAGTGCAAATCAATGCCCTCGCTCCCAGTGTAGGTGGACTCCATCAGAGGCGAACACGGCAGATTCTTCTACTTCTTCTTCGTTATTATTATTAATAATTTTATTTTACGTCAAAAACAGTACTATGAGGAATGGATTATATGCACGTTTTCAAAATTCTGTGATCCCTACACTAAGCCATATACTACTTGCATTTTGAAAACAGAAGAAAAGTATTTTCAAGGATAAATGAGCAATAAATTTGGGCTCTTATCCATCATTTCCTTCAAGGGATAATACTTCCTGCCGCGACAACTTGGAACCGATAATTTGAATAACTATATTTCCCACTGAATTCTAGAAGATGTGCACAGTTAATGAAGTTACATGTATGTCCAACAACAAAACAAGAGGCCATCTCAGCATTTGGTCAATGAATCAGAGAAACTGGACGAAAAACCTGATCGAGATAGAATTTTTATTATTGATCGTAGGGGTACATATTTCAAAAATACATGATCATGGATATAAACATACAAAAAATAATGTATAAAAAACACAATGGAACAGTCAACAATAGTCATAAACGTACATGTAAGTTATTAATATATTCTACTGCACTCTGGACCGCAGTCATAAAATCTGTGGGCTCGACAGCATAGGATCGTAATGGGCACTCTTACACAGTATGCCTCACGGTTTGTTTTCAGCATTGCAGTCGGTTCCTCGGAATTGTGAATTTTTAGTCAGCGAAGATGCACGTGCTATTAAGGTTTCAAGTTTTGTTTCCACACACTTTTTAAGCGGTGAATTTCAATGTTGGCAGTGCTCTAAAACGACATGCAAATGACAATTTCTTGACAACATACAGAAGTGGATCAATTCTAATCGACCAAAGTGATTCTAAACAGACCTTGGGAAAACGTAGAAATCAATCCCCACACTAAGGAGAAAAACGGAACAGAACGCAGTCGGGCTGCATCTTTTTAGGGGGTAGGAAAGGCTGACTGAGGGATGTAGTCGGTATACGCCCATGCAGCCAGGCTATGCTTTTTGGGGGAAGACGTAAAAGGCTTAGGTATAATTGAACGCGGGATGCAGTTGGGATATGTCTTTTAGGGAGGTAGGCAAAGAGCTTAGGAGAAAGCTGTCTGCGGGATGCAGTCGGTGTACACCCATGATTTTTGGTTAAGTTTTAAGCAGATACATGACCGCGGGATGCTGTCGGACTATGCCTTTTTAGGAGGGCACGTAAAGGGCTTAGGAAAACCTGATTGCAGAATGCAGTCGGGCTATATCGTTTTGGTAAACGGTTGAGATATAGTTGACAGCGGGACGTAGTTGGGTTATTCCTTTTTAGAGAGGGACGTAAAGGACTTAGGAAAGGCAGGCTGCGGGATGCAGTCGGTCTAAACCCGGTCGGGGGGAGTGGTCGGGTGCAGCAGTTCGGTCTCTACGCGGCCGCAGCGGGGAGCCCAGATCACATTTGTCGGCATGTTTACGCAAGCGGCGGCGGCGGAGGCGGGGGCGACCGTCGTTTGTCGAGCTGTTAAAAAGTTCCGGCCGGCCGCTCCCAACCCCCCTCGTCGACGGTGATTCGGAGGGGGGGGGTCTCAGTCAACGGAGGACGAAACGACCGTCGTTGCCTCCCTCGCACGACAACGCCGCGGATTCGGTGGTTAAACGGTTAGCGTATCGGACTGTTGTACCCGAGTTTGCGGGTTCAAACCTGATCGAAGCCGTGGATTTTTAAGGGCGAAAAAATCCTTCGTACGCCTTCCTTCGGAGGGGAAGTAAAGCCGGCTGTCCCATGTAGTAGATTCACTGCATGTAAAAGATCCTCAAGCCTAAATGAAGCCTCTGAGCAAAATTGAGTTCCGCCTGTTTCGTCGCCCAAGATAATACCTCCTTTCTCCGCTAGGTGGTGAAAGGAGCGTAGCGAAATTTGCGTGGTTAGACGGAAGAGCGGGCCTGACGGCCCGAGTCTCGGCACGTAAAATAAGGCATTAACTAACTAACGCCAGCACACCAACTGCATCCCGCGGTCAACTTTCCACCGCAGAAGCCTGCAGAACACCTCGAACGATAGAATCTTCCGAACGGTGTGTGTTATCTAACTAAAATATATTTCTGCTCATTTTAAGCGCAGATTACGATACATCACTCCTCCTCTTTAGAGCAGCCCAGCACGACAGGATGTGCTGGGGATGACGGGATGAATGACTGGGATTGTTGTCCGACTTGCAAGGCCGGCGGCATACGTGGATCAGGACATAAACTAATGTCACTACTGGGAGGTTCTAGGGTTACATTCCCGACGGTGGAAGATTTTCCACACTAATTACATAAGTCGAGTTCAGCCACTGTCTATAGGAGAATACTGGCGGCCGGCTCCTCTGATCAGTAGGTTTTCGTGGTTTCATCGATCAGTACCATGTGAATGCTGGAGCAGTGACCTAACAAACGGGCCACGGACCGAGTGCGATCTTTTCTTCCCTTTCCTTGTCCTATCCTCACCCTTTACCTGCACACACATTAACATGCATTAACAACCACACATGTCAGGAGGCCGGTCGAGAACTTCGAGCTCGTCCCGAATGAGGTGCTGCCCCGTTGGTGGGAGATATCTGTAGGAGGAAATACCCAGCAAGCCGGCGGGTAGATCGGGCCATTCAGAGGAGAAAGGTCACACCCACCTCCTGTAATAAAAACATGCACTGTACTTACGGGACTAATGACCTTGGCTGTTGACGCGCCCGGAAACACTAATCAACCAATCATTTATTTCCATTCCAACGGGTCGTCGACCTTCGACATCAGTTTGTGTCAAGTCACCTCGAATGCTTCTCTCTGTGCGAGCAAATATTCCAGCAGAAGCCTTGCATTCATTTCATTCCCAACTCACGATTTTATTTCTGACCAAATTATCTTCCTGCTCCTTATTTGTGTTGCCGGGCAGTTAGTTCGTTAGTACGCGAAACAAAACAAAACAAAAAACGCGGACTCTTTCCACAATTCGTCTCTTCCCCTCGTCACTCAGTTCTTTTTTCCAGTTTCAGCTCAACAATTTTAAAACGCGAAAATCATTTTTATTCGCTCTAAACAGCTGCAGTACGTCTGTTTCTTTGGGTGGAAGACAATGAATATTCAGTCTCCGTTGTGCAAACATGAGAAAATAAGTTGGGTCTCAAAAATGTAAAACGCAAGAATTTTAGATGCAAGTTAATTAACTGCGGCGTAGGGGAGAGACAGAATTGCATCAACGGCGAAGCAGAGGATACTTTGGATCAGGAAAAGAGTGGACGATGTTTTATAAAGTTGGTTGATTATGATAACAAGGGGGAGTACATATCCGAACTTCTGAATCCTGATTGTGTCACTAGTTATTAGTCAACAAGTCATATTAAAAAAGATAAATATTTTTTATATCTATTTAAACTTATTTATAATTATAAAAATAATTATTAAATATTTATATCATGTAATTATTATATTAGCTTAACGTAGCGACACCAGCGTGTATTTTCATGTGAAAAATTTTATTTTTCCTTTGAAAATTCATAATAAAAATAATTTTTAAGCGTATTTCACTTATTCAGCACCTTTATTTTCGACTTATTCACTTCACGACATAGATAGTTATATGAAAAAAGTATCAAATAAAATACAATCTGGCTGTAACGATTCATGTAAATGCCGGAAAGATGGTACAGTGACAACAGGCCTTTTCATATTCATAGAAGAAGGCACTTCAACAATACTTCTCTTCATAAGGGTCTTTTGTCTAAAAACGAAAACAACAATAAACAAACAAAAAGCAAAACCAAAACAAATAAGAAAACTACAACAACAACAACAAAATCAAAAAACAAAAAAGCAAAAAACAAAACAAGAAACAAAATAGCAAAAACTACATGAGAATGAAGAGTTCGGGTTCTGTTAATATTTGAAAAGAACATACAACTCGTGACCTCTGGCTGTTGAGTCAAGTAGAAGCTATGCACAGTGCCTTGCGGGTCAGAACCAACAGACCGAGGCTCCTCACAGTGATCTTCTGTTGGCAGACTGAACGCGACGCAGTGAACACAAAGACATAATTGTCCACGCATAAAATTCGCTTGGAATGATAACTAAAGTTACATTTACCAGTAGAAATAATGTAATCTTGGCTATACGTGACATCATCGGTCGGTATTTTCATGTTTCAAGTGCTTTGTAAGTTCTTAATGAAAATAATTATTCAATAAATTGCAGATGTCCGGCTTGTTCAGTTTGCGACATAAAACGTTACATGAAAATGTAACAATTATATGTTGCTTTCGTTAAAATATTAGGTTGAATGATCGTCAATCTGATGAATAGGGAACGCTAATAAAAAAAGTAAAAATGTACATAAATATGTTTTTATTTCTTCCAAATGACGTAAGAAAAAATTGAAAATATATAAAACAAAAATTTATTACTGTGTTAAACACTGCTCTATATAAGTATTTTCAAATTTCCAAGTGCCAAACATTGCCAAGCAGTCTTAAAATGGAATCGAGTCGCTGAAAGAAAGTTCTACCCCTACAGAAGTAATCACACACTACATTCTAACCACATATTAGTATTTATTCGAACTATAGAATACGTTTGTAGCACATACAATGTTGTTAACGAGGAACCGGTGCTCAAGTGAATAAGAGTTCCGGGCAGCCAGCGACGGATCCCGGAGACGAGGGGAGGGGACGGATAAAGGATACATACCTCCTCGGAAATCCGGAAAGCAACGTGATAAGACAACAATGTTTAAAAATTCGCTAGTTTTCGATCTAGATACCCACTGAGTCTATGAAACATTAATAAGAACGTGGTCTAGATTACTTTTGGTTTAGAAACGTCTGATTCTGTGTACGCGGTATCTAAGAAGCAGGCAGAGGGTAAATTTGCAAATTCATGGCGAAGGTCTGACGTTAATAGAAGTGCAGTAGTATTACATTGATTTGTCAGGGAGACGATTATACAAACGGAAAATATAGCAAACTTGCATTTAAATTGATCCGCTTTGACATGTTAACATGTTTAAATGTAACAAAGTATGTAGAAATAACTAATAAATGTCCAAAACTCTCCCGTCCAGCCTATACTCCCTCGTCCGTCCTACACCCCTCCGTCCGTCCTAAACTCCTCCGTCCTACACTCTTCCGTTAGTTCTACACTCCTCCGTCATATACTCTTCCGTCCGTCCTATACTCCTCCGTCCTACACTCTTCCGTCTGTTCTACACTCCGCCATATACTCTTCCGTCCGTCCTACTCTCTTCCGTCCTTCCTACACTCCCAGTCCATCCTACACTCGTCCGTCCAAGATTCATCCATCCTAGATTCTTCCGTCCGTCCTACACTCTTCCGTCTTTCCTAAACTCCTAAGTACTACACTCCTCTACTCGTCCTACACTCCCCTGTTCTAACTACACCCCGTTCTACCGTCCTAGATCCGTCCATCCTGGACTCGTCCGTCCTAGACCCGTCCGGCCTACACTCCCAAGTCCATCCTACACTCTTCCGTCCGTCCTACACTCCCAAGTCCATCCTACACTATTCCGTCCGTCCTACACTCCCTCGTCCTTCCTACACTCCCAGTCCATCCTACACTCCCAGTCCATCCTAGATTCATCCATCCTATATACTTCCGTCCGTCCTACACTCTTCCGTCTTTCCTAAACTCCTAAGTACTACACTCCTCTACTCATCCTACACTCCCCCGTTCTACCTACACCCCGTTCTACCGTCCTAGACCCGTCCGTCCTAGACTCGTCTGTCCTAGACCCGTCCGGCCTAGACCCGTCCGGCCTAGACCCGTTCGGCCTACACTCCCAAGTCCATCCTAAACTCTTCCGTCCGTCCTACACTCCTAAGTCAATCCTACACTATTCCGTCCGTCCTACACTCCCTCGTCCTTCCTACACTCCCAGTCCATGCTACACTCGTTCGTCCTAGAATCATCCATCCTATATTCTTCCGTCTGTCCTACACTCTTCCGTCCTTCCCAAACTCCTAAGTCCTACACTCCTCTACTCGTCCTACACTCCCCCGTTCTAACTACACCCCGTTCTACCGTCCTAGACCCGTCCGTCCTAGACTCCCACGTCCATCCTACACTGCCCGGTCCGAGCAACACCCCGTGCCTGCGTGCGGCAGCTGCAGCGGGCGGCGCCCGAGGCGTTAAAAATACGCGTCTCCCCTCCCGCCCCCTTATCACGACGCGTCGCAGCCAAGGCGCGGCCGCGTAGCGCGTAGATAGCACAGCACCAGCCCACTCCTCGGCCGCCTCCGAGCTCCTTTCAATTGCCCCTCTCCCCCCAAGTACCCCTGACGAGGCGGGAATTTATTCAATGTACTGGAAATACAATTCAGTTTGCTCCTGCATATCTGCTTTTGGAGCTAGGGGCGGGCTTTAACGTATCTTTAATCTTAAGTTAAAAACTATACATCTAGCCACTTTGGGTGATTTGTTTTTAAATAATACGTTGTTGATTGATTTAATAAAGTTCTTAGTGTTGTACTTCTATTTCTTTAACATTTACTCTCTCATTCAGAGCATCCGCTACTCACCAGTCTGCAGAGAGTTCGTGCCCGCCTGAGTGGACCCACTGCGCATGCGCAGATGCTTAAAAGAGATGCGAAAATTAAACTGTGCATGCGCACGAGAGCGACAGACTCTACACGTTCGAGGTGCACACATTAATTGACTGGGAATTTAGCGTTTCCGGGCGCCACTGTTATGCTCACTTGTCCCGCATGTGTAGTGAGTCTTTAATTCAGGAGGTGGCGGTGTTCCCCCCCCCCCCGCTGGATTTTTATTGGTGATTTGGGTGCATGAACTGCTATAGTCATTACTCCAGTAACCGAAGTGCATGTTTTTGTTTTTTTTTTGATCGGGAGGTGGCGGTGATCTTCCCCCGCTGGATGGCGAGATCCGGCGCCGACCTACCGTCGGCTAGTGGGGTTTCCCCCTAACCAGGACTCTCCCATCAGCGGGGCAGCGCCCCAGGCGGGACAAGCTCTAAGCTCCCGACCGGTCTCCCGGAATGTGTGGTAGTGTAGTGCATATTAGTGCAAGTGTAAGGGGTGAGGATAGGACAAGGAAGAGGAAGGAAACATCGTGCGCGGTCCGTGACCCGTTTGTTACGGTACTGCTCCGACATTCGCCTGGTGTTGATCGGAGAAACCACGGAAAACTACCGATCAGAGCAGCCGGCCGCTAGAATTCTCCTCCAGACAGCGACTGAATTTGATCTAGCTGACAAACTAGCGTCGCTGCCACCATCGGGACTCCAACTCATGCCGTCTTCATTAGAGGCACAGCGGTGACATCAGTCATGCCCTGAACCAACCAAGCCGCTTCGCATGTGGAAATAAAGCCCATCGTAAAATGTGAGTCCCCGGCAGAACACTGCTCCTTAAAGCGCTTCCCGCTCCAGCGATAGCGTATCGGCGGGGGGAGTGGGGGGACTATCGGAAGAGCTGGAGCCACCTCCTGCCCGACAAGCGCTCCTCGCGGCGGAAGCAGGAAACTGTGCGGCCCCCTTCCCCACCCCCACCACGCACGCACGCCGCTGCAGCAGCTGCACCGGAGTGCACGCGCGCTTGCGACGCCCACGCCGCGCCGACACGCATGCGCTGTTGCCACGTCTCACGCACCGGGGGAGGTGGCTCAGGGCTTCGAGTGATGCCACTGCAGTGTGCGTGACCGGGAGCTTCTAGGGTTACACTTCCGACGGAGGAGGTAGGGTTTTCGACACTAGCTACTCAGTCGGTGTCTGGAGGAGAATTCTAGCGGCCGGCTGCTTTGATCGGTAGATTTCCGTGGGTTCTCCGACCAACACCAGGCGAATGCCGGAGCAGTACCCTACCAAACGGGCTACGGACCGCGCGCGATCTGTCCTTCCTCTTCCATGTCCTATCCTCTCCCCTTACACACACACAATAACATATGCACTACACTACCACATATTCCGGGAGACTGGTCCGGAGGTGAGAGCTTGTCCCGGCTGGGGCGGTGCCCCGCTGGTGGGAGGTACCTGGTTGGGGAAATCCGCGCTAGCCGATATGTAGATCGGTGGCGAATCTTACCATCCAGCGCTGAAAGATCATCGCCCCCTCCCTTCATAAAACATGCACTACACTTATGGGAATCACGACTTTAGCAGTTGACGCACCCGGAATCACTAATCAATCTACCAATCAACTACCAATCATAACGATATATCGTACGTAGACGCATTTATTGGTATTATCAGGGTACTAGAGCGGTATTGGTATGCAACAGTTAAATGTGAAATCGTAACTGGTTTTCTAATCTCATTTGATCGAAAAGCTGCCGGATAATCGTCAAAATGTGTTAAAAACTGCTTACTTCCATTTTCAATCAAAATACCGATAAATAAAATAATTTTCATTGCTTGGATTTTGTTTTTTTCTTGTATTTAAACATTATATGTCCCATAAAGCGCAATTGGCCTCAGTGTCATTAGATCTAGGGGTTCCTAGTCGGTGACCCAACCAGCAACCCGTGATGTCCGGAACCTTCGTACTTCGCATGGTCAACGAATTCGGCTGACACGCGTTTCGCGCTCGTGGCCATTCAGTAGAATCATCCCAGCATTCACCTGGATGATGGAGGGGAGAGCACCAAAACGCCGGTAAAGGTGGCTGGCGCGGGGGTTGAACCTGGGTCTCCCGAATGCAAACTCAGTGCGCTACGCCCTGAGTCACTTGGCTCGGTGTTTGAGATTTTAGCGGAATAGCAACAGTGGAAAGTTACCTCTCAAAGAAATGTTCCACTATATGCTCCAACTACACGGACCCTGTTAAATTGAAAATGCGAAGGAAAATACACACTGAGTTCGCATTTGCACAAACGTATATTATTGAAACCTGAAATAAAATATTACTGGAATTTTCCGAGAGGTATCTATGGAGAAATTATACCTTGTTATTCAGACAGCTACTCAGGAAATTTGTTTACAAAGTTTGAATGATGTAGACGGAAAAGTTACATTGTTTGAGAATGATTCGTTCCTGTTGCAAGAGAGTTGAGATCTGAATCTCAAGTGACCTCATTCCTGAAATAAAAGATCTAATCTGAAGCGCTGGGTCTACCCTGGGCGAAATTCCAAATGGACGGAGTTAAGCTCCACAGGCATGATGAGTGTGTATTCCACTTTATGATCAACTGAAATGGATTCTAGGGTTTCTAAAAATCATGATCTTTTAAATAAATGGTCCTAATTTTCTATTTAAATCGTTTTTTTTAATTTAAATCAAAAACTAAATCTGATGATGTAGCTCAATCGAATTTTACAAGGAGGTAACACTACCAACAAATGATTCTTAATATATATTTGTTCAAAGGCTTGGTTTCTTGGTTATTTTTAGTTTATTTTTTCAAGTGTATTCTTCACAATTGTCTCTTTGTTACATTGTACATTTTAAGAATGCACGAACACATAAACTTATTTTATTAAAATATCTACATTGCATGGCTTGTACTACTCGTTTTTACCAACTTTTAAGAATAATCAGTAATCGGTTGGTAAAAAATTATTCCATGAATTTATTCGTTAAAAAACTAATTCAAGAACTAATTCTTATATTTCACCAAGTTGTAATTTCGAAGTTTGTATAATATGTACAAGTTTTAAGAATCTCTGTGCTTTATCTTGACTTTCATAGGCTTTATGTTTCGGCTGTAAATAAGTTAAGTGCTGGTGTCATGGACAAATACCAATTCTTCAAAACTGTACTGGGAAAAACTCGTAGCCTAAGAATGTAGATCAAACTACGTGTCAGATATCTGCAAGAAAAAGTTTGTTTTTGTTTTTTAGCTAGATAACAAAATTAAAAAGAAAATAGAAAGGGACGTTGCTTAAAGCTGGAGGCATGGCAAAGCTATCTCCCATTTCCCTCATGGAGAAGCAAAGTTCACATCCAAAGAAAAAACGTTACGTTATACGTATTATTAACATCCGCATACCTGAATACGTTTTATAATTCTTAATTCTTTGACATTAACATTGCCAGTATTTATCGAACAATTTTAAAAAGTGTTCATTTCATTCACTGTTTTAAAAATAAAAATTCAATTATAATCTTGATTTAAATCATTGAAATCTTAATAAAGTTTCTCCGTTTAATCAAATTATACAAGGGACTATTCTCCCACTTCAGCTAGATCATCTTTTTCTTCAAAAGGAAGTTCAACTTAATATTTTGAGGAATATTGCAGTAGATACTAATATATTCACAGAGTATTTTCACAATTCAACAGTTTCTTTCCGTTGAGAATCAACGACGAAAGGGTATACTTGAGAAAGTTCTTACCCAATAAATATAAAACTCCACAGAACTCTGACCAAAAATTAACCCACCACAATTCTTTCTTATAGACATATATTTGCCCTCTGACTCACAGTACAATAAACCTCATGATTTCTCAATACACTTTCCTTATCTGAAATGCGCCGGACATGAACTTCTTTTACTACCAATCTGAACAATACCGCATTCATTCTTTATCCTCAATAACATCCAAGCTACCAAGTAGCTTTCGTCCGTAGGAATTCCAATCTGAAAAGCTCCACTCTTCCATACTACATAAAACGTTTGGTAATTTTCTCCCTTTACGGTTATCAACGACGGATTCCACTTGCGTTGCATGTTGAAAGAAAGTCAAATATTATGTTGCCCTCTTTATGGCACAGCGCGTCGCTTTAAGTGACTTTTTCCTCCGCCGTCGTCGGCGCCATCTGCCGGAGCGTCTGGGCGCAAACATCCTGCAGGGGCGAACACAGGAACCGACATGCGATAAGACAGACCCTGCAGGAATTCGGCGGTCCTGATGCGGGAGGTAGGCAGAAGTGATGTGGCATCGACATCAAAACACTGATGTTACCATCCATCAATGTTGGCATACATCGAAGTTGCCGTACATCGATGATGTCGTACATCGATGTTGGATACATCGATGTTGTTAAGAATCTATGTTTCCAAACTTCGATGTTTCCAAACATGGATGTTCAAAATTAGAACACCGACGTTCTGAATACATCGACCACAATTCAAGGATGTTTTAAAGCTGGTTTACTAACTTCTAACATTAAATTCGTGCGCAACATTTAATCTGACTGAGGCTGTATTAAATTAATTTATTATTAAAATTTAACTGAACAAAGTTTTAAAAAACGCCTTTCCATGCGAAAAGTACGAGGAAATACTAAGGATATATCAAGGTATCAGAATCATCTCAGGCGAAGGATAGTACTTGATGAAGGAAGTGTAAAACACGTTTGTGAGGTTAGAACACAGTCTGTCACAGTTTAACACAGTCTTCTCTACTTACATACCTGTGATCAAGTGTGCGAAGTAATAATGAACACATACATGACTGTAGACCTCTTTACAAAAGCTCAGTCACCTTTGTAGTATGGCACGGATTTTTCGCTCGGCGACCCTGTGTACAGCCAGACCCGGGGAGGATCCAATGTTCAATAATCATTTGGGGAGGGGAAGGGGGGCATGATAGATTTTTGTTAGTTGCAAATCATATTTGTATTACATTGTATGTTTTTGTATTGTATATGTGGTACTCTACAATATTTTTAAAAAAAAAAACGTAATTCTAACATAAAAATATTTAAATAATTTTGGCAAATAAAACAAGGTGACAAAGGCCTTTGGGGAGAGGCATGGACCCTATGCCCTGCCCAAACTCCTGGATTCGCCATTGGCTACACCATACATAATTTTACTTCATTTGGCTGATCTACTCGTGCGCTTGTTAAGTGACGACACTAAGAGCACGTGGGGTTAAAAATCGCCTCTTCTGCGCGGTGCGGAGAGGAAATGTCGCTTCAAATGTCACTCGGTCAAAGAGGCTGCTCTGGGATAGCCTTTCAAAGAACCGCAACCGGAAAGCACATACACGGAAGTAACAAAGCTCTGCATTCCTTGCTGTATAACGACATCGCTTTGTGAGTGAACGTGAGATTAACGCAGGGTGACCACTCATTTCCTTCGACAAATTTATCATACTTTTATCGGTTTTCCAGGTCATTTCTTTTTATTTGTAAAATTTCACACTACTTAAAGAAAATATTAAAACTACCCTAATAATCAGCTCTCTCATTTCTCCGTGACAAAGTACAAATAAACAATATTTTCACACGAAATAAAAACTGAGCAAAAAATAACAACATAGTAACGTTTTTAAGGAATAATATCTAGTTTCATAACCCTCTCAAAAGTTTTCATAACTCCTAACGATTCTTCTACAAATCTCTTGATTTTACCTTAAGTTTCCAGAGCAATGAAATTCCACGAATTTTCTCGGTCTTCCGCGTTATCCAGTTGGCCACCCTGTAACAGTCTTTCTACTATCCGAACACCACCATTGGGGAGAAGGGTGTCAACGTTGGATCCAAGACTAAATTGCGTTGAAATGGAAGTAAAATTTTGTGTTATTATGAAATAATGAAACATGAATTTAGCAATACATTGTAAACATTTACTGTGTGTTTATGTTAGAATATTATTATTTTAAGGAATTGTAACAAGGGGCATACATATTTTAAACCTTCTTTGAACTTGTGGTCCTTTCAGATGGGATACGGATGGCCATGCCTAAGAACTAGTCTAACATGCACAGTATTACTCCTTTTGCACAACTGTTCTCTACAAAGATAGATACTAAAATAAGATTTCAACGTGATCACGGGCAAGCTTGGCTGCAAGATAACGCTGGAGTTTCGATTAACCTATTGCGCATGGCGATAGTTTCGAATTGTTTTGTAAACATCTGTAAACTTTGATGATTCCGAACGCATCAAGTACAGTCATTAGTCCCGCAAGTGTAGTGCATGTCCCCCCGGGAGGTGGCGGTACTCGTCCCTCACCAGATGGTGAGATCCGGCGCCCCCTTCCATCGACTAACGGCGTTTTCCCCAACCAGTAACCCATAACTATGTTATCGCCCACCAGCGGGGCACCGCCTCAGACGGGACAAGCTCTAAGGTCCCGACCGGTCTGTGTGGTGGTGTAGTGCATGTTAGTGTGTGGATAAGGATAGGACGAGGAAGAGGAAGGACAGATCGCGCGCGGTCCGTGGCCCGTTTGGTAGGATACTGCTCCGGTATTCGCCTGGTGTTGATCGGAGAAACCACGGAAAACTACCGATCAGAGCAGCCGGCCGCTAGAATTCTCCTCCAGACAGCGACTGAATTCGACCTAGCTGAATAGCTAGTGTTGAAAATCCTGCCATCGTGGGAAGTGTAACTTAGAACCTCCCAGTCAGAGGCACTGCACTGACATCAGTTGACGCCCTGAGCCACCTCTCCCGGTCGTAAGCTTTGAAAGACGAAACTGATATTTGGGTTTAGGAAAGGATATATTAATAAAAGTCCTAAACGATGAACATGTTACCTCTTTCCTAAACAATCCAGGCTGGGGTTCTCCATTGATCCTTCCCCCAAACTGGTAGGCGACTGGTAACAGTATTTTCTTTTTTCTTTTCATTTTCCCCCCTCTTTTCCCTTTCCGACTGCCTTTCTCTGATTGTTTCATTAGTTAGCCTTCGAATTGGATACGGGTTGACTTAAAATTTAAGTTGTTACGGCCTGCCGTGGATTTATTCTTTCTCCAAAACATTATTAATTGCAGCTTTGAGTTTGAGAATATTTTGTCCTTCGTATACAAGGCAATAAAGTAGTTGCATAATTATTTTATGGATTGCTGTACTCTAGTGGATGTAGGTCCATCTTGTTTAATGATGGACGATTCAAAAGAGAGAGAGGAGAAAGAGAGACAGGGAGGGAGAGAGAGGGAAGAAGAGAGAATGAGAGGGAGAGAGTGGGGGAGAGAGAGAGGGAGAGGGGGAGAGAGAGAGAGGGAGAGGGAGAGAGAGCTATTCTTTCCGAGGTTAGAAACCTCTTTGTTTTAGTCAAATTTTAGAAGCTAATAGCTTCATTCCCAGTTTAAAAACAAGGAAATGGCGTTTCGTATTTTGTTTTCCTTAAATTATATTAAGAAGCAGAAAATAGTGTGTCACATAGCTGTCAGCTAAACATCATTAGAATGGTTTCTTGTTGATGGTGCTGTTCACGTATTCATTAGACAATTTGTCAGTTAATTGAAAAAACACAACGGTGTGGTACAGACGAAAATGAAGACTCTGAAAGAAGCCAAATGGTCCATTTGAGACTCCGTCAAAATAAAATTACTACTAATGGTGCTAATAAAGTTTCTCAAACAGAACTGTTTTCATTGGCCACAGGCACAAGCACATAAATAAGGTTCAACTAAGCTCGACTCGGGAGAAATGCATTTAGAACTAACGAACTGAATTTCCAGACAGCGCAGCTGTTCTCAAGAGGACGTTTCTTTTCTTTTTGCTGTTAGACGACCCCCAACATTGACATAAAAACATTTGCCCGCTAAGAATTTGAACCAAGAATAGGGGATTTCAATAGTTATTTATGTATCTAGTAGAAAGACTGAGTTTTTGGCGGACGAGTGAAGAACTGAAGGACGAGGCGAAGATAGGAAACGACTCGGACAATTTGGATTGAGTACGCGAAGATACTTCGTACAAGAAACGTACAATATTTTTCTAGTATAAATCCATGGAAGCTTACAAATGTATTATCTCGGGGAAATCTGCAATATGTGAGGCGGTAGCATATTTGTTTATGATGCACACAGTGTTTTTGGTACTCTGCAGCAATGAGCTGTTTAAATGACCATGGCTTCTTTGCAGTATTTCTGTTCAATGTTTTTGTTTCTTGGGAAATAATAATATAAATATTGTACAAATATTTCGAATCTGACATAATAATTATTAATACCCAACACATGATTTGAGGACAACTCCAAGTAATCCAAAACCAATTTTTGAGATCCATAACTAACGCCCTATAGTTCATTCCAATAATAAACATCATAAGAAATCCAACACTATAATATTAGATCATCACATCACTTGAATCAAACTTCTATCATAACATATATCAAATTCCAGCATTCACCGAATCCAGACTCACAAAAAATCCAATCTATAGAACCAGAATTCAAAATAAACACCCATTCCATGTCTTTTAAATCAAATTCGCAAACATAGAATCTTATTAGAGGACCCGCAGTGGGAAACTTCCCCAATGTATAGTGTGCAAGTTTAGAATACGTTAGTAAGTAATAAAAATACATATCTAAAGTTGAAATAACTATCGATGTATTTACCTACAGAAATAAATAAATTAAAAAAACATGACATGAGGCAAGTCTACTAACATCGCACACTAACTACAATTCAACCGCTTCTACATAGCCTCTGCGCGACTCCAGGGAACTGAAGTAAAACGTGCTCAAAGGGTCATCTTGATTAAGCGGCCACCTTCACTAACGGACATTGTTCGTGGAACCGATACATTTTTCTAGAAGACTCCTGTAAATAATCCATTTTTGAGCGGCCGTCTGGATAAGCAGTCAGTGACCAGGCACTTTTCGTAGATCGATCTTTATTAAACGGCCACTTCAAACGATTTTGAACTATGATAGGAAGCGAAAAATGGTGGAGATTGCTGTTAATTGAATATCATTCTACGACGGGATCGATTGTCAGATGACTTCGAATATAATGATATCTAAATTCAATCTCGCTATCTTAATGAAACAAAAACACATTCATTTCTCCATTTCACAGTATCCTAACTCGTACTTCCGGTACCGTACGGTTTGCTAACTCGTGCCTGGGTCTCTGCTGTGGGAATCTAAGGACTTACCGAGCACATGTGAACGCAATGACGTGCGTTTACGCGTAAAGAACGACAGTCTACGTCCACGCGTCAAAAACGCGTTGACAACGCACACTCCCGTAAACGAAGGCTATCTACCTAGACAACAGTGCATAATCAATTTGATCGTTTAATTGCGGTGGCCGAGTAATCGAGCAGATCGCTTAATTGAAGGTGTCACTTAATAGGTGACCGCTTAATAAAAGTGATCGCTTATTAAGATGGTCACTAAATGGAAGCTATCGCTTAATCGATGTTGCTGCTTATTGAAGGTGACCGCTTAATCGAACTGGTAGTTTAATGTAAGTTGCTGCTTAATAGAGGTAGATGCTTATTTTAGTTCGTCGTTTAATAGAAGCTTGTCGCTTATTATATAGAAATGTCGCTTATTGCGACAACCGCTTAATAGAAGCTGTCTTTTAATTAGTTGTCGCTTAATCGAGGTGGCAGCTTAATGGATGCGACCGCTAAATAGAGGTGGTCGCTTAATAGAGGTGGTCGCGAAATAGAGGTGGGCGCTTAATAGAGGTGGGCGCTTACTGGATGTGGCCGCTAAATAGAGGTGGTCGTTTAATAGAGGTGGTCGTTTAATAGAGGTGTCCGCTTAATCGAGGTGTCCGCTTAATCGAGGTGTCCGCTTAATCGAGGTGTCCGCTTAATCGAGGTGTCCGCTTAATCGAGGTGTCCGCTTAATCGAGGTGTCCGCTTAATCGAGGTGTCCGCTTAATCGAGGTGTCCGCTTAATCGAGGTGTTCGCTTAATCGAGGCGGCCGCGTAATAAAGGTGGCGGTTGCTAGGTTTCGCTATGCGCTCGCGTCCGACATACCGTCTGGGCGCGCGTGCGGGCGTGGGCGGCGCGGAGGCGGCTTCGTCGTCGTCGTCGTTGTCGGGGGCGGCGGGGGGCGGGCAGGCGACGAAGGACGTCTCCCAGGCGGCCACGACGCCCCCGGCCACGCGGCGCCGCGACGCCCTGGAGCCGCCGCTGGCGCGCGCGCCCTCGCGCCGGACCACGTCCGGGCTGCCCAGGCCCTCCAAGGCGGCGGCGGAGGAGGCGGGGAATGGCGGCGGGCGCTCAACGGTTGAGGCGGCGCACAGGCCACGCTGCGCCCCGCGAGGGAGTTGGCATAGAGCGAGGGGAATGCACTCCGATTGACCAAATAACTTGGTTGCTCAACTGTTGAGTCCACACGAGCGATGCACTAATAACTAAGATGCTTAACTGTTGAGTCGACGCGAGCGATGTACCAATAACTTTGTTGCTCAACTGTTGAGTCGAAACGAGCGATGCACCAATAACTAGCTCGCTCAACTGTTGAGTCGGCACGAGCGATGCATTGACAACTAAGTTGCTCGATTGCTGAGTTGGCACGTACGATGCCCTGATGAACAGGTTGCCTAACTTTTGAGTTCACGATCACACGCGAAGGACACGCACCATTGTACTAGCTACTGAATTGTTGAGTGTGCATGTGCAATACACATATAACTGCCCTGCTCAACCGTTGAGGTCACACTCACACATAGAAGACGCACTGGCACTGGTTGTATTGGTTGCTCAACTGTAGAATTTGCACGAGTGAATTTGCACAATTGTTGAGTTGACACAAATGCAGCTGAAGGATGTAAAAAAACACTTGTCGCTCAACAGTTGACTTTTCCCTGACAGAGGAAACGCACTATTATTAAGTGGATGATCTACTGTTGAGTTCACAAAAATATACACAGTCGTTTCGGTTAATTAACTGTTGGGATTACACAAGCATTACTGATATCCACGACGATCTTCCGATATATTTGTCGATTGCACGATGCCGGGGGTTCAGATCCTGAGTAAACACTGAAGAACGGAATGTACAAATACGAATATGTTTAATTTTGTAAATGGACAAAATATTTCAAAGATAATGCACACCTTGAAAATCAAAACTTCACATTCAACCATGAATATCGGTAGTCTTGTTACTGATTTGATACCCCATATTATTGCATGCACGTGTTATCTCACACACTGAGCACGCAGAGAATTGGTCACGCACTTCCCTACTCGTCAGTTACGGTGGATGCAAAGTGGACAGGTGTGATAATTTTACACTCGTTGGCACATTAACTTACATGCGTTTGTCAAGGACCATGAATTTTCCTCTCTCGGTCGCCAAAGCGAGTTGCTGTTGAGAGAAAGATGCTGCTGTGTTGATATTACGTAGTCTTTCAATATCTCAATTGATAAACTATCACGGACGTTGTACTGTCAACAGCCTACAATAACATGACACACCTTACTTCAAACGATCTAAACATCATACAAGCTCGCTATTTCCATGTATAATAAATTTCTTTCGTCCTTCTAATATAACAAAAATCTGTTTTGAAAATGCAATACTCAAGCTGCGGTGAATAAAAACAAAATTCTTGGAGTCGGAACTCTCTTGGAGTCTGTTTCCCCTAATTTGAATCCAAGAAATTTCATATTGCACAATAACGCATTAGAAATTATTCGATAAAGAGTTGGAATGACTCAATCTTGGCAGATAACCCAGCTTCCTTCGTTCAACTTTTTCCAAGAATCAAAGTGATTCATTCAACTAACAAAACATCCGTTGTTATTATGAACAAATGTTTTATTTCATAAAGCACTTCGTCTTCTAAGAAAGATTTCGTTTTCATAAAAAATTCAAAACAAAAACAAAAAAATTAATTGGGCTCCATTACGCAACTTGTTTTCATGATAACTTTTCGTTTTAATTCCGACCAGAGTTTCATCAATTATCAAGAACTGCTACAAATAACTGCTTTTCAATCCATTAACTCAATATTACCAACCTGGCTTGCACTAGAACCATTTCCAATAATTTTTAACTAAAGGATATTCAGCAAAATGAATGAACTTCTTTGATATATGAAGCTCAAAATAGAACTGCATGCATGAAGGCTTTCTACCAATATTTATGGAAGACACGTGACATATTTTGAAGCTAACTCTCAATCATGGATACACGAATCACTAACTGTTGACTGTACAATGTCTTTTTAGAATTTTAAAGAGAGCCGTTACAGAAATTCCACAAATAATACGTACAGTTTTTTTCGTAGAAAATAAATATTTAATTTCTTCTCGCCGTTTGTCAATGTTTACAATTCATCTGTTTTATAAGTACTAGAAAAATATACTATTTTTCGTCAGATTCCTATCGACACAGCTTTTGAGGGAATACAAAAATACTATATCACGGTTAGTAAGTACATTTTATGAATGAGCAAAAACAGCATTTCATGGCTTCGCTAGGACGTTAACACGTGTCACTTTGAGGAAAATTTATGGTCCAAGAACTCTGGAATCTCGTCGGCAAGAAATTCAGGCTGCACTTGCTTGAAGAAAACGCTTCCAATGAAGCAGCTGTTCACAATAATTTCCGAAAAATGCAGAAAACTAAGAGGTGTAAACGTTTCAAACGCAAATTATGAGACATATCACATGCTAGTATCACTTGAAAAGTTGCCACAGCGTTCCAGAAATCTAACAGGAAATCCTGTGAACACTATAGATATACCAGCCAAGCCTGTGCTGAACATTTGTAGTATTTCGTATACAAACACTAATGATAAAAAGGAAGTCAACAGCGCTCTCTTTTACTCAAGATGGTAGTCGAGCAGCTGCAAACACGTATTCGGAAACATTCATAATGCTTCCCACGTCACAAGAGTTTCTAATTTCACGGTGCTGAGTAATTCACTTTATAATTCTCGTTTATTGTTGTAACACAGTAAGATCCCTCACTACCATAATATATACGTGCCAGAGCCTCAAATATTACATTTTTTTTCTATGTTAGGGTTTGACACATTCTTGGCCGGGGACAAATGTTGAGCATTTGTCAACGAAACGCACGCATTAAACCACTTAAGTGCTGCCCGGACATACTCATTAACTCAGTCCACACGACGCGGGCACAACATAATACAGACCCTGGCAGACCCTTCATGAGTCACGACTTGTTAGAGCAGGGGGCACACTCGGACAGAGTATCGATTTTTGAAGGATATGCTACGCCAAAGACAATGACTCAAGTGAATATCTTAACGCATCGCTGTTGACTGGAATCGAAAATGTGTTAATTTATTTATGAATTATCACCACAAAACTGACACACTTGATTACTGTATTGTAGTGTAATTTGAAGAGAACGTATCGTCGTCAAACATCACATTAGTGACGACGCGATCACTGAAACAAACGTGAATTTTGTTGCACTCTTCTCGAAAACACGAAGAAACTGCATCAGCTCACGGCATTGTTGGAACAATAGACACAAATGAAGGCACGCTCATGAAAACATACGAGTATTTCTCATCAACAATACCACACTAAGACAATTCAAGTGGCACATCATTCTTGATCACATTGTTGTACACAGGAAGCACTCTTCAGCTCACGACGAACACACATTGCGCATAATTGTTGAATCCAAAGAAGACAAACGATAATATTGATAATGTCTCACAACTGCTGGAACACATCTGAAGAATAACACAGCATCCTCGGCAAGCATTTCGACGTTATTTTGCAGACGTTAACGTTACGTTACAGTGCTGACGTCCGGACAATACTGCGCAGACGTCAACCTTACGTGATTGCTGTCCCATCAACGTTCCTTTTTATATTGCAGATTTCGTTGGGTGCAACTGCACTACTGGTAACGTTGCGTTTCTCTACCGCCGGCAACGCTACATTACAGTACAGTTAAGTTTCGTGACCGATGTCGTGACGTTACGGGACTGACGACGCAACGTTCCGGGATCGTCGACGTTACGTTACGAGAACGACGGCGTTACGTTACGGAAACCAACGGCGCTACGTTACGAGAACGACTGCGTTACGTTACGGGATAGACGTCACGAAACGGTACAGACGACGGTACGTTTTAACACAGACGTAGGTTTCCGGATCGATATGAACGTGACGTCCCGCTGGCACCGCGTGCCCGAGCCACGAGAAACACGCCCTCGCGAACAAAAACGCAGCGTCGCCCGGAAGACGCGGAAGGCGTCGCGAGCGCACGTGCTGGGCGCGAGCGAGCGACAACAAGCGAACGGCATGCGCGGCGTGCGGGCGGGCGCGCGGGCGGGCGGTTCGTCGGCGTGGTCGTTAGCGGCCGACTGGCTGCAGGCACAGAGACGCGCCTGGCGCGCTCGCCCAGCTGGCGCGCGGGATGTAGGGCCCGCGCGGCGCGACGCGGTGAGTCATCGGGCGAGGGACCCTCCTCGGGGAGGGGGCGGAGGGGGACCCGAGAGCGCGTCACCCCCGCCGGCGCACACTGGTTCAATCGGCCCTGAACCCTGGTCATAATTGCGAACGCCACTGGATTTGCGAAAAAAATGGGTAGCGATGGGTTGTTGAGGTCGCTGAATGTGAATATCATATATAAATTTCAAAATTCAAAATGGCGGATCTACTCGTATAAAAACAAACGAAAATGCAATATATATATATATATATATATATATATATATATATATATATATATATATATATATATATATATATGGGGTTGTGGAGATCACTGATTCCGAATATCGTAATGAAATTTCAAATTTTGAAAATGGCGGACTCATAACAATATGTGTAGAAATATGGATACAATAGTTCTCGCGGTCGCAGGTTAATATTGTTATCATTCCAAAAATTTACATTAGTAATTTTCGTATTAAAAGTAATAAGAAAGCGAAATCGAAAAAATATATAGAGAAAATAATTCCCTGTGGCGCAGAAGGCAATTCCGGGATATCTAATGTTAAATCTTTCAATGTAGCATTGCAGTAAGGAGGTTATAAAAAAAGTGCAGGTATGTGCAGCTAAATGTGCGTTATTCTGATTAAGGGCATTCTACTTGATAAATAAAAAAAAAATTGATTGAGGCAGGAACACGCAGAACAAAAAATATAATCCACAATATACATGACTAACATTCTTACGCTCTAAACGTTAGAATTCAATCGTATTATACATAAAATTATTTAACACTCTTTCTTAAAAATAAACCTAACTTTTAATCAAAAGAGTCGTCTGTTCGGAAATACAAAAATTATCCACAAAAAATAATTTAAACACTTTTTTTAATTTCACAAATACAGTCGACAAGAATCAATGCATTCGAGTGTTTCGAGCAACGGTAACTTCACTCATGAGGAAGACAAAAACGATTGAAATAACTTTCTGGAGCTGAAGTAGTGTGCACGAATTTCTTCCGAACGAGATTTGTTAAGTGAGAATTCCGACCGCGCCATTATGGCCGGGCTTTTGTCCCGAGTGAACCAGTGTGCGGCGGGAGCCGTCCCTCGGGCGCCGGCGGCGGTGCAGGCCGAGTGCAGTGGATGCGACCACGCATGGGGACGAGCGGTGCCGGAGCGGCGGCGGGGCGCTCTCACAGACAGCGGCGCGTCTCCAGAGTGAGGGCGGCCAGGAGATGCAAGTGGTGCGGCGCGATTGGAGAGAAGAGTACTGGAGCTTCCACAACTTTCACGTCAATAACCGGAATATGTGTAACTTGGACCTCCGGAACTCGAACCTGTTTCACTCGAACGTGCAGCACTCGAACCTGCATCACTCAAACCTGCGTCACTCGAACCTGCATCACTCGAACCTGCATCACTCCAACATGCATCACTCCAACATGCATCACTCCAACATGCATCACTCCAACATGCATCACTCCAACATGCATCACTCCAACATGCATCACTCCAACATGCATCACTCAAACGTGCATCACTCGAACGTGCATCACTCAAACCTGCATCACTCGAACGCGCACAACAAGAATCTCAATCAGTTGACGCACAAACACGAACCGTAACAACGTTCAATTTTTTTTCCAAAAAATATAGAAATGGAAAAATGAATGTCATTGAATGTCCAAATAATACATTCGATGACATTTTTTTCTGAAATTTGACAATATTTCTGAAACAGTGAACGCAGGAAAGAAAAGTATTGAAAAACACTTGACACGTAAACTGGGTGATTACCGCAGAAATATTCAGAAAAACTATATGGACTGGTAAAATAAAAATAATCTTCCAGAGTAAAATATGTATTTTACATTAAATACAGATCTTATTTTCCAGATACGTAAATCACATTTTTCCATCTTATAGAGAGCACTAAAGATTAGGTAAAATTACTCGAAACTTGCATGCCAGAATGTAAGCTACATCTATCGGCCGGCTGCTCTGATCGGTAGATTTCCGTGTTTTTTCCGATCAACACAAGGCGAATGCCGGAGCAGTACTCTAACAAACGGGCCACGGACCGCACGCGATCTTTCCTTCCTCTTCCTTGTCCTCTCCTCTCCCCTTACACACACACTTACACTAACATGCACTACACTACCACATATTCCGGGAGACCGGTCGGGAGCTTAGAGCTAGTCCCGGCTGGGGGGTGTCCCGCTGGTGGGAGAGTCCTGGTTAGGGGGAAACCCCACTAGCCGACGGTAGGTCGGCGCCGGATCTCGCCATCCAGCGGGGGAAGATCACAGCCACTTCCCATGACAAAACGCACTATACTTCCGGGACTAAAGGCCCTACTAGTTGACGCGCCCGGAAATACGAAATAAGCAATCTATCGACCAATCACCCACGATCCGTAGAGAGCCCCTCTCCTCTGCAAACGTCCACCCCGCCCCCACCCCCGTCAAGGAGAAGCCCTTGAGTGGGCGTGACTGTTAATACGCGCACCCACAGCGCTTCGCAAAGATCTGAGCCAATTCTCTGCAGTGGCCGCGACTTCTGACATTTCACGAGGCAATGAGCCACCACTGTAGCCTTACCTTCAACTCCGTACGTGTTCTGCTTTTTATAGATGCAATAAATCATACACGAGATCGGTTTTTTTCTTCCAAAGACTCCATCACAATGAAACTTAAACACCGAACAACACTTCCGCAATGCAAATGTTTGTCTAGAAAGCATTTTTATAAACCTACGTTTGTATGCCTTTTGTGACTCAGCCATTCAGAATATCGAAGGAATTTAATAGACAAAATATGCTTAAAATTCTCTTAAGAGCTTATTTCCCAATTTTAAACGCTTCCTCCCCACATAACCTGTATAATGTCAAAGAACAGGTATCAGCTTTTGCACATTTATCTTTGATGAACTTCTTGGTACATTGTTTATAAATGTACCCCTTGGATGTCTCATGGAGAGCGTCGTAGTTTTTCGTGGCGCTATGCCGGGTTCGGTTCGTGGTCCGGGCAAAAATACAGCAGTAGCTTTCCATTACAATTGTCCGAGTTTCTATATCCGTGTGACAAAAGAAAACCTCAGGAAGGCCCTAAATGCTGGATACGGCCAAGGGAATACGCCATGCTCTCTTACCCCAGGCGTGGATAGTAATAAATAAAAAAATCATGTGTCGGAACATCGCTAGTAGGCAAGCATTAGCTTAACCAGTCCCTAAAATGCCAAATACATACACACATAAATTTATAAATCTCCTTGTGTTACATGTAATTCATTTTACTTACGATTACGTCCAATTTCCCCCCTCTTTTTCTTCATGCTCCATTTTCTATTTCTGATTTCTGACCAATTTACAGATTAGTTCCAATTATTGACCACTACATTTCGACGTCATCCTTACTCAATAACTACAAAGATCACTACTATATCCGACTTTAAAAGGAGGTGTTTGTAGGTCAACAATAGTATATACAAAATGAAACTGCCAAATGCTCTCTGTAAGAATCATCATGCACTCTGATTTTGCAAGATATATAAAAAACTTCACTCTGAAGTGCATTCTTATTACTAAGACACGTCCAGACGGACCCTCATAAACAAATTATTGATGTCCTTGTTCTCTCCTTCAACAAATACACCACAGACGCCCTACAAACAGGCAGGTTGTGAAATTGCTATTTTAAACATTTTTGTATGAATGTGCTGCCCATTTTACACGTAGTAATCATTGTGGGTAATCCGTAATAGTTTGCTTGTCTGCGTTGTGATAATTACATGGATAATTGAAAAAGTGATCTTAGGATTATGATACGAATGAGTTAACAAATTATTAATTAGTTGAGTTAACAAATTAATAATTTTGGGAAAGACATCTTTCATTATTACCCGTTAAAACACCATTCTGCTCACAGACTTTGAGCCAATACTAATGCAAAATTTCAAACCATACAAACGAATCTGGACATAAATGTAGCTTCACTATGCGCACGTTTTGTTGAGCTCTCGTTTTGCTTGTAGTGGTAGCAGTAGAGCTGAGGGTCAGTTACTTTATTTTTAACAATGCAAAATAATCAAATCTACTGTTCACTTATTGTTGCAAATAGCTTTCCTCTAACTCAGGAACGAAAATGTCTAGTTTTTAAAATTTTGATAATCTCCTGCTTTTCTAAATTATTATTATTATTATTATTATTATTATTATTATTATTATTATTATTATTATTATTATTATTATTATTATTATTATTATTATTACTATTATTGTTGTTGTTGTTTTTTTACCTTTCACCTATTTATCGTTAAAATGTTGGGATGGGATTTTGGTACTCAAGAAAACGTGCGCAAATATTCTTCTCCCCCATACGTCATATACAGTTTTTACTATTCATTGACCAGAAAAATCAAATCAAATCGGAGACGAATTATGCAAACTAACCCTTTCATTACTTTTCATTGCCGCCACTTAGGAAGTGATAAT
Source organism: Teleogryllus occipitalis (assembly GCA_011170035.1). Lineage (NCBI taxonomy): Eukaryota > Metazoa > Arthropoda > Insecta > Orthoptera > Gryllidae > Teleogryllus > Teleogryllus occipitalis. Next base: position 88,269 of record BLKR01002475.1, on the reverse strand, counting down.
TATTGCTGCTATTATGTTTACAAAGGTACGCACAATATGCTCGTAAGTACTCATGGCAGTTTAAAGGACTGTCACTTTATCTCATTAGTAGGGACCGGATTTTCATGTAATTACGTTTTTCCAGGAACTAGATACCAGCATTGAATAATATTTTTTGGAGTTTACAAGACATTCCAAATGAATTAGAACTATTTTTATTATACATATTTTTACATATTTTGGGATAATTACATATTTTTACATATATTACCTACTACTACATATTTCGTTATATTTTAATATATTTATACTACGTCGAAACGGAACATTTCAGATGCGCGTTTGCATTATAAGTTATGGAATCATCTTTCTTAAAAATCACATGTAATGCTGCTGGGCTAATATGACAACCATATCTTCAAACTTATCCCTCCCCACTTACTGCGTACTCGCTGTCAAGGGCGAGCGGATTTTTATGAACAAAAGTAATTTCATCCACGTGTTTTGTCCATTCGTAACTCGATTGAAAGCTAACAAATATTTTTTACAGAAAATTAATTTACCACGTTGTTCGATTTGGTGGTGGTGGGGATCCCTTACCCCCCCCCCCCCAACCGGGATCCATCACTGGCTTCAGAATACTACTATTCACTTGAACACCGGCTCGTCGTAAACACTGCAATGTAGACTATGAACGTCATTTTTATTTTGAATAAAATTCTTGTGTATGGTGAAGTCTAGTGTACAATTACTTCTGTAGAGGTGGAACCATTTTCAACCATTCCGAATCCTTGTTAAGGACTGATCGGTGAATACTTGTAGAGAACAACTTTAAACACAATAATGAATTTTTATTTTACATATTTTCTATTTTTTCTTGCATGCTTAGAAAAAAATAAGTACATATTTATGTACATATTTTGCATTTTTTATTACAATAAATTCCTTTTTTCTCTACTTATTAGTATAAACACGCCATTCTTTCCTTTGGCCAGGAATCAGGCTTGAGCCGAACGCACACTTCCGTGCATTTCCCTGTATGACTCCTGCATTTCCATTTCCCACGATTTCCCTGTTTTACTTCCTCGCTCTTGCTTTGTAAAGAGAGGAAGTATTGTAGTCTGGCGCCTGGAAACAACGAATGTTCGACAGAAAAACTCTCATTGCTGTTCACTGGTAACGAAAAAGTGGATAAATTCAGTTGCTAAATGTAGAAAAAAATCCTATAACACGTAGAGTAGCCAGAATCTATGATTTGTGGGTCCTTGATACCGAATAATCGATCGATGGCAAAACGTCTGTCTGTATGTCTGTCCATCCACATGTGGTCCATGCTACCCCTGAACCGCTCAGACGACTTTCTCCAAAATTTATATTCCCCGACCGATCTGAACGCACTTAAGACTCTCCCAGTTTGAATTGGATATTTTTTATCTTGAGGGGTAGTTTGTTCAAATTCCCAACCACATTTTCAAAATTTTCTCAAAAATTATCTCTCCATTTTTTATATTCAACTTTGCCCTCAGATAGCGTAAAGAAAGCTTTAAAGAATGATGTAGTATAATTTTCGTTAAACTCTTTGCATTTTCGAAAATTGAAGAAGGAAAGATAACTCAGGGCATCTCTGTCCCTCTCATCGGGAGGTCCTAGGTTCGAGTCTGGACTGTGGCCGGATTTTCAACAATAGCTTGTCAGCTAGGCCGAAGCCAGTTGCTGCCTGAAAATAATTCTAAAGGCCAACTGCTCTGATCGGTATCTTTCCGTGGTTTCTCCGATCATCACCAGGCGAATGCCAGTACAGTGCCCTAAAAACAGGCCACGGACCGCGCGCGATCTTTCCTACCTCTTCCTTGTCCTATCCTCTCCCCTTACACACACACTTACACTAACATGCACTACACTACCACACATTCCGGGAGACCGGTCGGGAGCTTAGAGCATGTCCCGGCTGGGGCGGTGCCTCGCTGGTGGGAGAGTCCTGGTTAGGGGGAAACCCCACTAGCCGACGGTAGGTCGGCGCCGGATCTCGCCATCTAGCAGGGGAACACCATCACCTCACGAACAAACAAGCACAACACTTAAGGAATTAATGTCTTTCGTAGTTGACGTGCCGGGAATCACTAACAATCAATCAATCAATCAATCAATCGAAAACTACAAATTAAAAAAAGAATGCGAGAAAATATTTGCTGTTGAAGCACCACTAGTGTTTTTCCCAGAAATCAGTCACCCAGCATCTCCAGGAATGTGCGTGGACCGGAGTGGGTAGTGGCGAGTCACGGCTCCCGTATTAGGGCCTGCCCCCTTCCCCCCCCCCCGCTTGCAATTCCAATGCGCGGCGACGCGATCTCTCCGCGGAGCGGCCTGTGACTGGACCGGTCGGTGCGGGCGGCGCTTTTTCCACAAACACCACGAGCAGATCGTCGGCGCACGACAAAAGCCCTACACTGAAAACCCGCCGTTTTTCTGTCAATTGATTGATTTCCGGCGCGTCAACTGCTAAGCTTTGGTCCCGTAAGTGTAGAATAGGTTTTTTTGTATCGCGGAAGGAGGCGGTGATTTCCCCCGCGGGATGGCGAGATCCGGCGCCCATCAACCGAAGGCTTGAGAGTTGTCTCCCACCAGGTATCTCCCATCAACAGGGTGTACTTTGTTTCGAAAAAATAAAAAAAATAAATAAATACAACAATTCCAGTTAATTTTTTGGGAAAGTTTGACAATATCTTGGAGGCTTAATTTAAAGTACCCCTCAAAAAAATTCACATAGCCGCGAGAGCTGTGAGGTCTATCGAGGAATGTCAATTTTGGTGCAAATTACGGCTTAGACGCTGTTTGTTCACTGATGGACTGATGAACGGGGGAAATTTTGCTGTAAACTATTTTTTTGATAACAAGGAGACAGTTATCGTGGATTCTGATTACACAACGAATTAAAGGAAGTAACTTTCGACATACAACAGCAACGTTTACCCATCTTTTTCAGTATCAGAAACCTATAATACGAGTTTTTCTGTCAAAAAATCGCTCGTCTTCGCTGCAGCATTAAATAACTTCCTCTTTAACGTGAAAGGTTGTCGTAATCAAGAAAGTAAAAGAAAATCCTGTATGAATATCGTTGTAATTCTCTGACAAAATGTTTTCGCGGGAAACGATGTGACTACCGTCATTTGTTCCCGGCTCTTAGTGCATCGACACCCTGGCGGCTGTGCCACATACTTCTCTCTGACTCAGCTTTGCTCAGCGGCGGAGAATTGCAACAAAACGAACACATCCAAATGCCTGTTGCACTCGGTCCGATTTTGTATGAAACGAGTTTTACGAAAAGTACATAAAAAGTTTATGACAACGTTTCATAAAACAATTGTGTTGTACACGGTAAAATTTATCGTAAAATTGTTTGGCCAGCTTCCTGTTTTGGTATCTGGCCTTGTATTACGATTATAACAAAAATGATGGCTGACAAAATACAAACTGATATTCATCTGAAATAACACTTCCATCAACCATCCACAGCCAACCACTTTCGCCATTTCGATGCTCGATTGTTCGATACTTTTTCGAGGAACTTAACCTATGTCCGGATGCTAATAACAAAATGGCGCCGTTTGTTGTCGTTTAAGGGCTGATGCCGATTGGTTGTTGCTTAAAATTATTTGCAGAAAATAAGGCATTTTCAATTTTTTTTATTTTTTGCATAAAACTCCGAATTTTTCTATGTGAAATTTACATTTTATAAAATTTACGTTTTATTAAACTTTTTATTTAAAAACAATTACAGAAATTGTTCACCATGAAAAACAGTCATGTGAAAACATGCATATAGATCCAAAGTGATGTGGCAAAGGTATTGATGTGCATTTAAAAATATACGAAAAAACAAAACATTAAAAATACATAATAAAGGGATAAAAATTGAAAAGATCGTTACAATACTGACATAAAAACAGAAAAAAAATTGATGAATAATTCTTTGATGGGCAACTCAATTTTAAATGGAATTCTGAACGAATGTTCTTCGACATGCAATTGCACATAATGCAAAAGTTTGTTTTCCATTTTCGAATATCTCGTTATCTGGAATTCTGTATTTATCAAATTTTATTTACTCCTTTTTTCTTCTCTATACACATTCATTTTAATTAATCTGTATAAATAGAAAAGTATGAAAGGATACCCTCAATAATTCATATTTTCGATGAATGTTTCCCATACTCAATCTGTTAAAAAGATTCATACTTTCCTTTTCTCTGGAGATTAGAAAATGTCGTGGTCCATCAAGTACCTTTTACATCAAATTGAGCCAGACATTGAAATTAGAAACAAAATTACATGAAAAAAGGTCCATTTAATCAAATAAATGAAACAACGTATTTATTCGTGGTTGCATTTCACCGAATTAAGAAAGAAGAAACTACCCGCGCTAAAACAGCACGTACTTTCTCGCCCGTATTTTCACGTAAAATTTCGCAAAACGTACTCAAATTTTCGAAAAATTGTTCATGACTTTATTTCAAAATCTATCTTTAAGGATCAGATATCATTAAGAGAAAAATCTCTTTCTCTAATATTTTAGTTGTAGGAAAATTCCGAAAACATTTTGAACTTTTGCAATTTTCGATAAATCAGAGTTTTCAACGAACATGAGGCCAGCACTACTCTCTTAAACATCATTCACACTATCCAACAAGAAAACTTAATCAAAAATGATGGAGCCATTTTTTTTTGGACCTGTTGAAAATGTCCCAGGGGTTTCATGTAAAGTTACCCCCAAAAATAAAATATTGATTTCAAATTCAAGAGGCCGCGACATCATTCAGATCGATTGAGGAATATTAATTTTGGAGAAAATCAGATGAATGGTAGCGTTGTTCACAGACGGACAGAAGTTTTGCCATCAATCGTTTTTTCGCTATCACGGAGCCACAAAACATGGATTCTGCCTACAGCACGAGTTAGAGGATTTTTTTTTAATTTAGCAACTGGATTTATCCACTTTTTCGTTACCAGGGCCCTATAATAAGTTTTTCTACCGAAAATTACCCGTTTTTTTGAGCAGCATTACATAACTTTTTCTCTACTCCGTAACGAGAAAGTAAAAATTAAATTCAAACATTCAAGAATCTGGATAAGAAAGAATATATTCAGATACTCAAATCTTAGATAAGAGTTAGAGCCAACTATTAAATCATTAATTTAGTGACGGATCTTTTATGTGAGAACACCCAAAACAAATTACGATATAATCGAAATATTGTTAATATTAGTAAAGGTGGCGAGCAGGCAATGGCAATTTTGTTCCCGAAAATAGAGATGCCTGTATTTGTGAATACATGTAGCACACGAATGTAAGACTGTCCAACGCAAAACTATGACAGATTAGAAATTTTAAGCTGAAACTTCACAGATACATCAGGTGTAAGATCTAGTAGTGCTTTACCAGACGTCATTAACTTTCTTGGGGGGAAGGGATACATTACATAAAGACCCTGTGTCATTTTCAAAACTTCCTGGAAAATAGCTGAAATTTTGTTCCGGCAATGGCAGAAAGTGTACAAGTTTAAACGTGGTACAATTCCGATTGTCATGAAAACCAGTGTTTTTTTTAATTGCAAAGCTTAAATTTATTTTCGAACCTATCCTACCCTTCCAATTATACACGTAGAGATTTCTTTCTCAATGTAATTTACCCCTCATTTTTAGATCTTCAAAAGATGCCATATCTTTTGTTAAAATATGATTGTAGAGGTTGAGTACTAACTAGTGACACAAGCAGGAGAAAAAGTTTCGATATGCCGAGCATTCTCACTAGTTTTACAGGCCATGAGAGAAACGCTTTCTGAACTCATTTTTAAAATTATTTTTACACATCACATATAGATAATGTTTATTTTTGATACCATGACCTTTTTAAGCTATTAGCGACCTCATATTAATTACACATTTCAACCATTTTACAAACTAATTTTCATTACCTTTCATCACATTAATGATACCAGTTACATTTACAGGTTGAATCCAGCGTTTGCTTACAATTACAATGGAATTTCTACTGTGAACACCGTTACAATAATATTTTGTATTTTGCTGAACAGATTATTTTTACTCCAGAAACTTAGTCAATTTATTAAAATTATTTAATTATTTACCTTTTCAACAGGTGAGTTCAGTTCCTACTTTAGTACCATAGACTCTTATTTAAGACGTATGAAAAAGTTATTTTCAATTTTTACAAAAGTAAACGAATTGAAGTCAATATATAAATATACTGTAAAGCAAATACAAAACAAAGACATCGTCAAGACGATAGACAATTGTGAAATGGAACAGATGTTTCGTACTCGCTTCGTATTGTAACGAGTCGAAATTAAATATTTTATTTCGAACATATTTAATGTCAAGGCGATTGTATATGCTAGGAACGCAGGTTGGCAATGGTTTCGACGCCGTGGAGACGGTCGAAGTCAGAAGAGCAAGAAAATGAACAACCAGATGGGAAATGGACGTTCTGAAATGAGGGCGTATATGATGAATGGAGTTTCCAGCCAGACTGGAATGACTCAGTGAGGGAATGGATGTGAGAGAGGTGATGTGATATTGATTGCATACTCGATTGAGGGCAATAATAAGTAAAAGCGGAGGGACTGGAATATTTGAGAGAGTTGATGGTGAAGTGTACAAAGAGTTAGTCAGAAAAAAGGCACTTTTGATTTTTTTGAAAGATAAAAAAAAAACATTGTAGAAATGACGACCGTTAATAAGTCGTGATAAATCTAAACCAAGATACTGTTCTGGAAATTTGTTCTATTAATTAAATGTTATATTATTATTTTAGTTTGTAAACAATATCGTGTAAAGTTATGATTATCACGAATAAATATTCTCTTTTATTTTGAAATCGAAAGCGTTCTGGATTTGATATTTCAGTAAGTTGCCATAATCAAATCTACGGTGTATGGCGTAGAACCATCGGTCCTAAATAAATAATTAATTTGATATTTTTATTTTCTCCCCAGTAAGTTAATTTATTAATGGAAAAGTAAAACACCATCTCTTCAGATTTATTTCGCGCACTATTAGAATGAAAAAAGTTATATTTCGCGCACGGAAAACAAGCACAGGAAACAGTGTTTCTTGCACGGCGATTTAAGAAAGAAAATTCAGAAGAATTGAGAGGTTAACGGAGAAAACATGTAAACGTTAGTCAATTATTCTTTTTTGAATAACCCACTCCTATCAAGTTTTGCTTTTCCTTGTTACGCCAAAGATATCTACTTTCTTTCGTTTCTTAGAGGATTACCGCTTTCTCCTGAAAACTTTAAACTGAAGTTCAAAAACACACTACATTCGGTCCGTTCTAATGATTCACAGTGCGTCACTCCACGAACAGTACAAAGAAAGGTTAAAGATAGCTTGCTATCAGGAACGGAACTACATAGACCGCACCGTAAGTGACAACGTGTGGTTAGACTTCCGGAAATAAACGCAGATATCTATGCCAGGCACTTTGAAACCCATTGTAATGCATCAAGGGCAAGACCTATCATCTTAAGTAAAGCCGGGATATGACATTTTGACAATATTCTTGTGAAATATTTTTAAAAATTAGAGTGATTTCTTATTATAAATAGGGAATTTATAGTTCAATAAATGTAATATAACATTCAATACATTATGTGGTTGACAAATTGCCTTTAAAAACCCCCTGGGCGATTTTCTGTTAGGTACAAAGAGATTGGATATAAAATGTAAAGTTCTGCTTTAAGTTTAATATTGTTTGAATAATTAATCTTTTAACGTATTATCACTATTCATCTTCGTTGGCGACGGACGTTCTCTTGGCTTTCTTTCTGATGCATTAGAGTGATGATTAATAATTAGGCCCGTTAGTCGCGTGAATGTTTCACCCTCAGAGATGGTGGTGTTCCATCGCTGGAACGTGACATCCAGATCCGATCCGGTCGACCACATGGAGAGGGGAAGTATCCCTCCAGGCATCTCCCACCAACATGGCTCTCCGATTAACACCAGGCGAATGCCGGAGCAGTACCCAAACAAACAGGCCACGGGCCGCGCGCGATCTTTCCTTCCTCTTCCTTGTCCTATCCTCACCCCTTACACACACACTTACACTAACATGCACACAAATACCTGGAGACCGATGGGTAGCCTAGAGCATGTTGAGGCTTGCTGGGGCCATGCCCCGCTTGTGGGAGATAACTGATTGGGGAAAACCCCGCTAGTCCACGGTAGGTCGGCGCCGGATCTCGCCATCCAGTGGGAAAAGATCACCGCCACCTCCCGATGAAAAACACGCACTACATTTTCAGGATTAATGACCTCTGTAGTTGACGCGTCCGGAATCAGTAATCAATCAATCAACATAGCTCTGCTCCAGCCGAGACAAGCTCTATACTCCGATTTAAACATAGCTGCACTTGAAGGTCACGAGCTGGAAAGAGAGGGCGACACTGTTATCTAAATGCCAGCTCCAATACCAAAAATGTAAGTCCTAACGAAGCTCCCAATTGGATGACAGTGTCCCCCCTCTTCGGCCAGCTCGTGATATTCAAGTGCAGCTATGTTTAAATCGAAGTATAGGCACTTATCTCTCGGCATGTGTGGTATTTCCAAACTGTGTGTCTTACACTCGCATACACTACTGTACACTACCACACATGAGCTTAGAGCTGTCCCGGCTGGGGTGGTGCTACACTGGTGGGAGATACCTGGTTGGGGAAATACCTGCAAGTCGACAAATGTCGGCGCCGAATCTCGCCAGCGAACGGGAGTTGAACACCGCCACGTAACGCGATAAAAATCCACTATACTTGCGGAACGAATGATCTTTGCAGTTGACACGGCCACAATCACTAATCAATATATCAAGTTCTGAGTTAGGAGAGGATATGACAAGGAAGAGGAGAGGAGAGGAGGATAGGACAAGGAAGAGGAGAGGAGAGGAGGATAGGACAAGGAAGAGGAGAGGAGAGGAGGATAGGACAAGGAAGAGGAGAGGAGAGGAGGATAGGACAAGGAAGAGGAGAGGAGAGGAGGATAGGACAAGGAAGAGGAGAGGAGAGGAGGATAGGACAAGGAAGAGGAGAGGAGAGGAGGATAGGACAAGGAAGAGGAGAGGAGAGGAGGATAGGACAAGGAAGAGGAGAGGAGAGGAGGATAGGACAAGGAAGAGGAAGAGAAGATCGCGCGCGGTCCGTTGCCCGTTTGTTAGGGTACTGCATCAACATTCTCTTGGTGTTGATCAGAGAAACCTTGAAAAACTACCGATCAGAGTAGCCTGTCGTTAGAATTCTCTTCCAGACTTGTTTATTCTCCATTTCAGTTTACAATGGGATCGACGAGGTTTTTTCAGGCCTGCGTCATCGTTCAAATTCTTACACTCGTCGTTTTGTCCAAGGCAATTATTTCAAATCGGACGAGAGCTTTGCGGTGACTCATCGGATAGGAATCCTCCAGTAACGGTACAAGAAGGGAATATGTCTTACTTTAATAATAGCTAAAGAATGACGATGGAGTTTTAACTACAGAACAAAGTTGCCTACATTGTAAGAGATTGCCAACGAATTGGAAAGTGGTCTTGAAACTTTCGGTTTAGTAAACGTCACCCTTACTTCCAGATTTACTATTGCTTAAACAGAGTGTCGATCCCAGGTATGAGGAGACAGATGCCATCATAATCGACGTGATCCAAACATATTTGCCTTCGTACTTTTTTAAGAAACCTCGTTATGAAGGTCTAGGCAAATATTTCTTGATACCATGCTCCATTATCATTTTAAGTGAGTTTTTTCCATCAGCAAATATTGCTCTGAAGAGTTGGACACATGGTCTGCCGAAAAACGTGCTAAAAAACATTAAACTGAAAGTTTTAATAGGACGCAACGTTTAATACAGCACAACGTTTCGGAAATTAGTGGGTTCCATTGTTTACAAGATGCGGTTTAATGTGACTTGTGTACATTAATAACACATTATTCTGTTTATAACTAGCCATTGTTAAAACAATATATTTATCTATTTCAATTAAGCCTGACGATGGAAACAATTAATTTCCGAAACTTTGCACTGTATGTACTATGTAATAAATATTAATATGAAAAACGTTCTGTCTTTATAAATCATGGAAATGAAGAATCAAAGATCAAAAATATTAAAGTATATTGATCATTTGGTTACAGCCTATTCAGAAGATTCTCAGAAATGTCACCGAAAACATGTTTTTTTAAGAATCTAAAACCAGTTTAGGTTGAATTGCAATACTTAATAGCTCATTTGATTCCTCCCGAAGAGACAAATAGATTGGCACAATTCTTTGACGGTTTACTCACAAATATTCGGGAAGAATTCTACGAAAACATGCGTTTTTGATGGTTTTGTTGCGTGGAATATTGCGGAAGCCGCATGACAGAATTGTATAAAATGTGTTGTCAGGAAAAACAAATAAGTAAGAAATATGTTTGATGTACGTATAACAAAGTTGTTTAAATGAAAAAGAGTAAAATTATAAGATTTCAGTAAATATAATAAAGAAAATACCATATAATAATGAAGATGAAGAATAAACAAGAAGAATAATTATATTAATAACGAAGTATTAATCCATCAACACCAATAGGAAGTAGCAAACAGCATTGTCAGGAAGACGAGTAAATATTTAGAATACCAGGTTTCAATGCAACTTGGAGTATATTAGTGAAATGCAATTAATTATTACTCTTTCGGACATTTACATGAATCGTTAGGATTTCATTCATCCGACTGACTGTGTGTGTGACTGTGATTTTGTTTCATTTTAAAACTCACTTTAAAATGAAACAAAAAATTAAAGAAGCATTAAATCGACACTTTTTCATGTAAAATTATTTTTTATTAACAGTGTACTATTATTACGTTTATTGTCAATATTATTACGAATTTACATTATATTTCATAATTTGCGAATAATTCAAAATATTCAAAGGAATTGATAAAAAACGACTTGTTCACTTTCTAATTTATTTTGTACTATATTTATTCCCTTTTCCACGTTTTCCTGCACTCAATATTTCAGTAAATGTAAAGGGAACCTTGGAAGAAACAAAAGTTTCTTTTTTTAATCCGATTCCTGCCACCAATTTCTCTCCGATACACCGGAGAGCGCGAGTCTTCTGTCTTCTGCTGCGGAAGAGGCTCTCCGAATAAGGAAATGGCCCCCTGTATCCCTTTCCGGAGAAAAAAGAAGATCGGCTCAGGTGCGGCCGGCCGGGAAAAAAAAAGAAGTAGAAGAAAAGCCAGAGGAACGCGGGGTTCTCTGCCGGAGAGGGCGGTTTGTGAAGGAGTGGGGGAAGAGGGGGGAGGGGGGAGAAAGACGATTTCGGACGAGACGCCTGATCTGCGCACTGGGACGAAATGCGGAAAAGGGGGACGAATTTTTTTTTTCCACGACCGGGAGAAAAACAAGTGGATTTTATTGTTAGCAAATGAAACACTAGAGTGATTCATTCGCTCTCAGGGGAGATAACATTTACTTCCTAGGGATTAAATATTGTCTCTCTTGTTTACTTTACGACAATGAAAACAAAAGACACACACGAGTTAAGTTTGTGTATTTGATCGCAGCGTGAAACACAAAAGATATAAATTCAATTCAATAATTACTAAAGTTAGTACTTATTCATATAAAAATTTAAAATTAAGTGATTAACATTTGACGTTTTTGTGTGTAACCGTCGAAATTTCTTTCCAGAAAAGCAAGGAGCTTCATGTATTTACTAATGTAAGTTTTTTCATTAATTTTCATATACGATGTCTTTATTATCGAATACACGTCCCACACTGTTGAGAATTTACACTTTATTGCTTTCTCACTGAAATATGCCAGCATGTAGTTCTCACATATACTTAATATTTTTAAGCTGCATCATACTTTATAACCTGCATCATACATTTTCTCAGATTATTTTGATCTTAAATTTCCTATAGCTTCATTAGTAACATCAGGATTTAGATTCAGCCACAGACTCCATTAAACGTTTAATTGTTTATTGACAGATTCCTTTGTAACAAACAATATTCTCGTTTCGCGAATTTTAAATTCCATAGATCAATTTTTTAAATATATTTTATGAAATTACATCTTTAGAAAAATAATGCATTTCTCTCCCTTGCAATCTTCTATTCTTTATTTAACGAATATTTACAACGTATTTCACATAATAAATAACCAGGATGTACTATAAAAAGGGATATTAACAATATAAAACGAAATACAACTAGGAAAGGCATCATACTTTCCTTTGTATTCTTCGCAAATCTATAACAAAATGAATGAACCTGAGAAGAAAACCACGAAAATGTTCCAAGCCATGGAACTTTTAAAACGATTGGATCTCATTTACTAACTTTTGTAGATTTATTTCTTAATTTTTAAAAATGTATGTAGAAACTACCATATACTTTTGTTCGAAGATTTTGAAGACAAGAAGGTGACCATTTTGAAAATAAATTGCTTTTTTTAACACACTTAAAAAATGAGAGATATTCTTCCATAAACAATATCAATATGAAATCGAAGGGGAACTATATTTCAACACTTATACCAAGTCTATAATTAGAAAAGAGTATTAGTCTGAAAATATTTATAAACTCTATATTTTCATGATGAAAACCACAGGCCAGTAAATGAAAATTACAATGCTGATGTTGATTTTAAGTAAAAAAAATTATGAAATAGTGCGTTTAGTTGCATTTCATATTTTCTCCGATCGATTACCTGATTACAACACAAATGGTGTAACTCCATTTCGGCACACGAATGTAAGAGGACATAATCATTCAATATTGTGAAAGTGAGTTAAAATAAACCTTCATAAAAGTCGGCCCGGTGGCCGAGATCGCTAAGGCAGTAGTGTCGTAGTGATCTCGGACCGAAGGGTCGTGGTTTCGAGTCCCGCCTCGGGCATGGTTGTATTTGTGTTCGTCCTTTCACCCCTTATCATCACTATATCGTTTCATCTTCATAGTTACATACCGTTAACAGCAATAGTGGTCGCTAGTGACCTAAGATGTTGATGCGACCTTAAATAACAAAATAAAAAAACCTTCATAAACGATGAAATAAAAGAAAACGTCGTATTGCGGATTTTTTCATAACAACTGTATTAAAACATTAAATAGTTCGGAACAAGAAAAATGTGAGATACAGCACTTAGACTTGAACGGGCTCATGTAGAAAAATTTAAGCCACAATTTCAGTAAAATCCAGAAACTGCCATTTATAATTGGCGGGAGGCTTGCTGGCGTGGCTTGTCTTGTTACTTCTTCAAGCCATTCAAAAATGTGATCAAAGACAAACTTCCGCCGATTGATTGATTATTTCGCGTTTCAAGGCGCGTCAACTGCTAAGGTCATGAGTTACGCAAGTGTAGTACTCTTTTTCTTCGGTAGGTGAAGGTTGTTTTCTCGTTGGATGGTGAGATACGGCGCCGACATACACATGGGAGCGGGGCCCTAGCCCCTACACAGCGAGCCACCGCCCTAGCTGGGACAAGCTCTAAGCTCCCGACCGGTCTCCCGGAATGTGTGGTCGTGTAGTGCATGTTAGTGTAAGTGTGTGTATGTGTAAGGGGAGAGGATAGGACAAGGAAGAGGACGGACAGATCGCGCGCGGTCCGTGGCCCGTTTGGTAGGGTACTGCTCCGGCATTCGCCTGGTGTTGATCGGAGAAACCACGGAAAACTACCAAAGAGAGCAACCGGCCGCTAGAATTCTCCTCCAGACAGCGGCTGAATTCGACCTAGCTGACAAGCTAATTTCGAAAATCCTGCCATTGTCATGAATGGAACTCTAGGAGTTCCCGGCCAGAGACACAACCGTGACGTAATTTGATGCCCTGAACCACCTGTACCGATCGCTTTCAGCGAAATCGAAGTATTAGCACATTGTAATAGCGGATGATATCTTCCATGGCAAGTGTGGTTCACCCAAGCCCTTCCCGGGTGGCACAGAGAGAGAGAGAGAGAGAGAGAGAGAGAGAGAGAGAGAGAGAGAGAGAGAGAGACAGACAGACAGACAGACAGACAGACAGACAGACAGACAGACAGAGAGTCAGGGAGAGAGAGAGAGACAGACAAAGACAGACAGAGGGAGACAGAGAGAAAGAGACAGAGAGAGACAGTCAGAGACAGGAGAGACAGAGAGAGACAGTCAGAGAGAGACAGAGGGAGGCAGAGGGAGAGAGGGAGAGAAAGAGAGACAGAGGGAGAGAGAGAGAAACATAGTGGGAGAGAGACAGAGGGAGGGAGTCAAAGAGAGAGAGAGACAGAGGAAGAGAGACAGAGAGAGACAGAGACAGAGAAAGAGAGAGACAGAGAAAGAGAGGCAGAGAGAGTGAGGGGGGCTCGCGTTTGTTCCCCGCGTCCTCGCCCGCACCCACTGCCTCTCCCGGGGCCTTGGCCGCCGCCCCCGCCGCCCCCCTCCGCAGCCGATACACCGCCAAACCGCATTTTCCGGGCGCGGACTCGCCCATACGCTCTGCCCCCTCGGCGTGCCTGGGCGCCCGCCCTCGCCCCGCCCCGCCTTCTTCGGATATCCACCTGGGGGCGGGGCCGGGGGCGGGGGGCGGGGGCCGCCGCAGCCAATATCCGTCCCGCGCGGATGAAGTGGAGGCGAAGGGCTGGGGGCAGACGCCGCAAACGGTCAGCAGTGGACGAAAATGCGCTTCGAAGGAACGACACGAGAAGCAAACAGTCAATGGTGTGTACGCCCCCGAGAAATCGAACAATAATATCTCGAAAACACTGATATTTCGAATTTCAGCCACTCGTAAGCATTGATAACTCGAACTTTAAATCCGAAGAAATCGAACAACTATATCTCGAAACACCGAAAGTTCGAATTTCAACCACTCGTAAGCATCGGTAACTCGAACTTGAATTCCGAAGAAATCGAAAACTGATACCTCGAAAAACCGATAATTCGAATTTCAACATCTGGTAAGTCGAACTTTAACTTCTTAGTTATTTGATATCTCGAAAGCTTTGATAACTCAAACTTTATTAACATCACGTTCCCTCTTATGCACTATGATCTGCTAATCGTACCTGAGCTCTCCGGATAAAGCAGAGGCAACGGCTGGAGTTGGGCTTCAAACGGCGTCTAAAGAACGACACGAGTAGTAAACAGTAAATGGTTTGTACGCCCCCGAGAAATCGAACAAGAATATCTCGAAAGCCCTGATAATGGCAATAGAGACACACAGTCTACCGATTTTTGCCGAAAGCAGAGAGACTAATGATGACGGCAAACCCGTCGAAAGCCGGCTATCTCAACAAAAATACTATGTTGACGAAGATGACCCCTTTTATTTCTTCATTTAAGAACGTCAACAACACCGAATCAGAATTCCCAAAATCCAATAGAGACAACTTGTAAACCATGGTAACTCGAAGATTAACTTCTTAGATATTCGATATCTCAAATTTTCTTTACTTCAGGTTCCCTCTTATGCAATATGATCTGCCAATCGTACCTGACCTCTTCGGATAAAGCCTAAAAAATGACGTGTAATAACCAGTTCGTCTACTCCCCCCCCGAGAAATTGAACAATGGTATCTCAAAAACTCTGATAATGCGAATAGAGACAACTAGTAAACCTGGTAACTCGAACTTTAACTTCTTAGATATTCGATATTTCGAATACACTGCTATCTCTAGTTTTATTTAATTACTTCACGTTCCCTATTTCGCAACGTACGTACAATATGACCCGCCAATCGTACTCTCCTGAAGAAGTGGAGGCTTGGCACTGTTATGTGGGAATGAAATGCAGGATTTGTGGTTAGCGTGAGGTGTCGATGATTCAACATGTGTGCAGTAGCTAAAAACGCGCTTTTTTCTTTTCTTTCTTTTTTAAAAATTTGTTGCGCCTCTCACGTTTCACAATCACGTACATTTCACGTCAACACGTCTTTCAGCCCTTTTTGGGCATTGAGCTTATATTCTTCTGGAGTAATCCTCCGTTTTTGTTGTCTCGTAACATGTAGCAGTCCGTCAATGCATTTTATCCCTCCGGACAGGAGCTCGTAAAAAACGACACGAACCCGAAATATTCACAGTGTAAAAAGCGTTGTATGGTCTATGCATTCCTCAGAAATTGCACAATGATATCGTGAAAACCCTGGTAATTCGACCATCGTCTCCTCGATAACTCGATTTTCAACTTCTTAGATACTCGATATCACGAATACTCTGATACATCAAATTTTATTTATTTACTTCCCATTCCCTGTTACACCTGACCTGATCGTTCCTGACCTGTGCGGAAGAAGTGGACGCGAAGGGGAAGTGCGGACCAACCCACAATCCGAGGTTCGGTCTACTGGCTGCCTAGTGGCTGGAAATTAGCTTCAAACGGCTTTGCCGCCCCGAGAGAAAAACACCGCCAAGTAAGTATAGTGTAATATGCGATTCAGATTTTCTGATCCGCGATAAATCGAATATTGATATCTGTAAAACAATATAACATTCAATCCAAACTTTTCAGCTAGGTGGAATTCAGTCGCTTTCTGGAGGAGAATTCTAGCGGCCGGCTGCTCTGATCGGTAGCTTTCCGTGGTTTCTCCGATCAACACCAGGCGAATGCCGGAGCAGTACCCTAACAAACGGGCCACGGACCGCGCGCGATCTGTCTTTCCTCTTCCTTGTTCTATACTCTCCCCTTACACACACCCACACACACACTAACATGCATTTCACTACCACATATTCCGGGAGACCGGTCGGGAGCTTAGAGCTTGTCGCGACTGGGGCAGTGCCCCATTGGTGGGAGAGTCCTGGTTAGGGGGAAACCCCACTAGCCGACGGTAGGTCGGCGCCGGATCTCGCCATCCAACGGGGAAAGATCACTGCGCATATCCCGAAAAAACATGCACTACACTAACGGGACTAATGACCAAAGCAGTTGACGTGCCCGGAAACACGAAAAAATCAAATAAAAAAATTCAATCCAAATCCTGTGGTTCCTAGATTGATTGAACTTCCATATATCGTTGACTCTAATATCTCGAATAAATGACTATATCGAACACCTCGATATATGACTCCTAACCTAGATGTACAAATAAAAATACTATGTACTACAATAGGATCCAGATTACATAAACACTGATATATCTCTAATTCTTCAATATTTGGAATAACGTTGTACATTAATACATAGATTTTCACGATATCTCAAATTTTATTTATTCACTTCATGTTCTCTATTACAACGACAGTCAGCATCTCAAACCTTGATAAGTCAACATTTTTCAGGAGTTGATTATTAAATTATGTAATGCAATACTTCCTTAATACGAGATAGGAATTTATTATTATGAGGAGAAAAGTGCTAGTATGAGGATTGGTTTAAGGATTATTAAACAAAAATCAAGATATTTAGGAATTAAATTAATCTTGTTTGAGTTAATATAATTTTACCTCATCACTTCTCAGCATGTCTTACAGGGTACCATTAAAAAAAAAACATGACAGCGCATTCTGGATACCTTTTGCATGAAAATAGGAAGTGTGCTTTTTTCTCTCTAGCAAAAAAGACTAATTTGACCTGAAGGCAACATACAACAACTCAGTATTTGATGCCCAGCAGTCAACAGTAGGTCAGCGCCGGATCTCATACCATCGAGCGACGAAGATCACCACCACCTCCCGAGAAAAAAGCATACACTACACCTACGGAACTAATGATTGCAGCAGTTGACACGTTGAAATAATCAACCAACGAAACGTCAGTACTAACTTCAAATTTCGAAGAAAGCCCAAAGTGAAACTTTCCATTTCGTAACGCAAAATGTTCGTCGGAAATTAGCGCTCCTTGCGGTCGTCAGATGATTTTCATTCAATATTTCGGCAGGTCGTCGACAATGCCGTCATTTGTTCATACAATGTTTCAACAAAAACCGTATTACTTAAACGCCCGAAATCATTTTCAAACCAAGCTTCGCCAGCATTGGAGATTAAACGGTGTAACACGGGTTTAAATTTTCTCCAACTCGGTTGACGGGACATTCTTTCTTGTGGTAAACGTGCGAAGTCAAGTTTTTTTAAAACAATAAATCCGTAGCCCCAAGCAACGAGGTAGGCGGATCCTCTTTGATTAAAAGGAACGCGATCCACGGGACCACCCAAGGAGGTCTCTTACCTGCACGAACGCAGCGCTGAAATATGAAAGAGGCCGACGGAAGGACAGGCGCTCTCACGCCAGGGGTCCCTCAAGGGCCATCCCTCGAAACGCCTTCGAAGGAAATAACTTCTTTTCTTTTAATTATCAAGTGGCCTGCAACTTAACTTTAATAACACTGTCACAAAGTAGACTCCACGCTTTTGATTGATTGATTGATTTTTTCGTGTTTCGGGGCGCGTCAACTGCTTTGGTCATTAGTCCCGTTAGTGTAGTACATGTTTTTTTCTCGGGAGATGGCGGTGTTCTTCCCCCGCTGGATGGCGGGATCCGGCGCCGACCTACCGTCGGCTAGCGGGGTTTCCCCCTACCCAGGACTCTCCCACCAGCGGGGCACCGCCCCAGTCGGGACAAGCTCTAAGCTTCCGTCCGGTCTCCCGGAATATGTGATTGAGTAGTGCATGTTAGTGTGTGTGTGTGCATAAGGGGAGAGGATAGGAGAAGGAAGAGGATGGACAAATCGCGGGCGGTCCGTGTCCCGTTTGCTAGAGTATTGCTCCGGCATTCGCCTGGTGTTGATCGGAGAAACCACGGAAAACTACCAATCGGAACTGCCGGCCGCTACAATTCTCCACCACATAGCGACTGAATTCGACCTAGCTGACAAGCTAGTGTCTAAAATCCTGCCACCGTCAGGACTCGAACCTAGGACCTCCCGGTCAGAGGCGCTGCAGTGACATCAGTTGAAGCACTGAGCTACCGCTCCCGGTTAGACTCCCCGCAATAATTAGGAATTGATCCTTCCGTATTAAAGCATTTTTCGAATTAAGAAGAATTATTTTTTTATTATACCGAAACACATAGTAGTACTTACAGTACAGTTTTTATTTCGAAATGCACAATTGCTCGGAACAAAAATTATTGATGTCGTTGGAGGATCAAGCACCAACACTTGGGACAACAAAAGATCGTAGCTTCAGTTTGCATATCATGATTTGGAAGCTTTGGTGCAATTTGGCTTCCAGGGACAGGTATTCTGCTTTCCGTTACAAACCTATAACTGATGTGTTTCAAATCACTGTAATACTGTCCTATTCTTAATAACTTAGAGCATTAGACCTTAAACTTTCTTGAAACATTAAAAAATATGTACAGAAGTATAGCAGTTTAAAATATAACAAACGTTCTTATTTCACCTTTCCTCGAAAAAAAGAAATAAAACCGATTCGGATTACCGAAGTTCGAATTAGTGAGACTAATGCATTAACAAAGTTCCTGAATGGTAGTGAACGCTAAGCTAGGCCTTGTGCAGCTATAACGGTATCGTTCTACAAAGAAACAAAATGGTGCCGTTTTTGTGAAAAAATTGAAAATGTTTTTGAGGCTTCATGTGTAGTACCCTTAAAAATCAAAATATCATTTGAAATTACCAAAGTCACGAGATCATTCAGATCGAGTGGGAAATATCAATTTTGGAGAAAATTGGTTGAACAGTTTAGCCGCTAGCCTTGATCACAGACGGACAGACTGACGTTTTGCCGTCAATCGTTTTTCCGGTATCAAGAACTAACAAAACATGAATTCTGGCTACACCACGTGTTTGAGGATTTTTTCTTCGAAATTTAGCAACAGGATTTATCCGCTTTTTCGTTACCAGAGCCCGGCAAAAACAGTTTTTCTGCCAAAAATTCGCCGTTTTTCGGCGCAGGGTTACATAACTTTCTGTTCTTACGAAGAACTTCATAAGGGGAGAGAGTAAAAAAAACAACTAATAGTGATTTACGAATTAAGTACAGTAAGATTTGATGAAATAGTTTATCAATTTTTAAGAATTCCAAGAAACTAGTATAATACTCGTTTGAATTTGACAGTCCCCCTGCGAAAGGTGACGTACTGATGTTGATAAAAGTAAATGTTAAGTCATAAGTTCTGATATTACTTAGAATAGGCAAGTGATCATTGTTGTTAATACTGGCCCATGAATACCAGGCAACAACGGCTATGCGATGCTGTTAGTTAAAATGTACTTACTATCTCACTCTTGCAGTAGCACGTAGGGACGAGAGTCAAATTTGCGCGTTATGTGTTTTTGTGATTTCTAATGATTCCTTTACCTACTGTTGAATTTGTGAGTTCACTGTACGGTAAAAATTCTCCAAGACCATCTCTTAAGTTATATCATGCGGGAGAGTATCAATTTTTTTCTTTTGTGGTTTTGATTCGTGGTGTAAGTCATATCATGAGTGGACATGGTTACGAATCTTCTGAACCCAATGTTCCCGCAACAGCATAAGCGCACATGAATGCCCGCGAGCGTTGGTAAGTTCATAAGTTCACCTGCAGCTGTAGTGCCACACACCAAACGTCGCTGTCTGTTGGCCTCGCTCTTGAGGTAAAAAAAAAGAACACTTCAAGTTCAAAGTTAAAACAGAAGCCAAATGTATGGTCCATGAAATTGTAAATCCAGAATCAATCGGCAAATTTAACCTTTTCCGTTTCCGCTCCGTTTTGTTCCTTTCTTCAGAACAACCGATTAATTTCCGGAATTAGCTTCCCCAAGGTTTTGCCAACTTCCAATATCCTGAAGTCGCTACTAATTGGGTTTTAAAACCAAAATTTCACATTAATAATCCCGGTCTACAATCCGGCGTCCATTTGCTCGCCAACTCCACCCAGTCCCTCTAACAAAACTTGCTTCCATGGTAATCGACACTATATCCCTCAACTGTTTTTACCACGAGTTCTTACAACTAGTACAAATGTATATGTTCATTTCGTAACAGTCATCAAACTGTTTTGGCGTTAACAACGAATATCATGGGAGTTTGCTAAGCACAAAAAATTGTCCACATTCATGTATTTCAAGAAATAGTGTAGGAATCTAGTGGAAAATGTTTGGAGAAACCCTTAATCTCACTCACTCTGGAGATACAGCGTAAATATATAGTTTCGAATTTCTAAACGAAAAATCATCCGAAGACAGCAAAATTTCACTTAGCACAACAAAATTAGACATTGTCTTCCTGTACAATAATATAGCAATATTTTACACAGACTTTTTACAATTGTAATATTATTGTCAACGTGCAATGCTAGTCACAGTCCGCCATCTCCCGAAGTTTGGCAACATCAGAAAGAACCATAACAAATACGATTTGCCATTCATCCGTCTATGCTGTGTTTCAAAATATAATGTTCAGATGGCAGTGGTTAATAATAAGCATAACAAGACTTCAAAAGGGTCACATTTTCAGTACATGTATCAAGTTAGGATTCAATTTATCAAAGAACTGTCATCAAAGTTCAGCATCTGTCCTTATTTATTACTAGCTAAACAACTGATAGAGCCTCCATAGTATTTCAGAATTCTGATTGTCTTCTGATTTTTGGGAAAAAGGGGAGGGCATGTGTGGTTAATCGTCACCTCTCTATAGGATTTCTCCGCACAGGATCATACACAATTCAACGAAATACGCAAGCTAACCTAAATGATTGATTACGCATCACTATTTAATTTGTTAACTTCTCTATGACTGGTCACACTCTTGCACTATAGTGAAGATGTATCATAATGACTATCATTATGCAACGTGTTGCAGTCATTTAATAAGAGAATTACAAAATGGGAGTATAAAAGAGAGAATTATCTACGATGTTCATCGGTTG
This sequence comes from Teleogryllus occipitalis, assembly GCA_011170035.1. Classification (NCBI taxonomy): domain Eukaryota; kingdom Metazoa; phylum Arthropoda; class Insecta; order Orthoptera; family Gryllidae; genus Teleogryllus; species Teleogryllus occipitalis. Next base: position 66,449 of record BLKR01002475.1, on the reverse strand, counting down.
GCACCTCACGCCACTTTGAGTGTCCAGCCCCCCTCTCCTCCTGAAAATGTTCAGGATTATAAAATATAACGAAAAAAATGTTACTTGCTTCAAAATGCTGAAACGGGTAGAGATGTCATTATTTATAAAATGTGTAACTTAGTAACATTATTTCAACAGTTTGAACAACACAATAAGTAAGACAATCACATGAAAATAATGTCACACGAGTTAATTGCTTGGAAAATAGAGGACTCACCACTTCGCAGAAGTAGAAGGACTGAGACAATTCTTTTACTTACCTGTAACAAAAGAAAAGGGCGCATTAAAAACACTTCAAAATAATATTAGATGAAACCAAGCTCTAACAGATAAACCAAGCTAAAAGCAGAAAAACCCTCCAGACTCGTTGAGCGTTACTCGTCTGAGTATAAGGCAGGTTGTCGATGGGAATGACGAATTCTCCGTAAAATTCAATGTCTATCATTTCGTATTTTCATGTATGAGTTATAAACGGTAGTTGTAATTCCTGTTCATGACACGCAGATTACAAATTCTTCCACTAAGGGACTTACCAAAACTCGCTCGTACGCTTATTTTTTAACTACATACCGAGTGATGGACGTGCTTTCGAATGCCAATAATCTCCTTTCACTACTTGTATCTCGGGATCAACCAAGTGCTGTTAGGATCCTTACAATCATTTACACCATGCTTGCAGAAGGCCCCTGCGACGCGCCTCACAACGGAGTGGCAGCCCTTCGGCGCCCCACCGCCTTCTACTTACTTTCACTTTTGGGGCAAGGGACCGCTGCCCGAGCCCTCGGTGGGAGGAAAGCCCTGTGGCTCCTAATCAGAAATTTGTTGAACATGTTGAATTTGACAACTAAAGACTTGATATAACAGCTGTTGTTTCTGGAGAGGGAAGGTTTCGTTTTGTATACTATTATTTCAAATGAAATTGCTTAACAACACCCCCAAATTTCATGTTCAATCTTTAGTGTTGCAACTGATTTTGAAACTATTTGTAATTTAAATAACAAAAACAGAATGTTAATTTAAATAAAAATAATAGAATAATAAGAACGATCTATCATTGTTAATAATTATACGCACTTCATAAATTTAATTCTGGTTGTAATATACTTTACCATACTTTTCTAAATGTTTCAATGCTGGTAATTTTATTTATATCAGGAAGAAAATATGAACATAGCTTGAGATAATAACAAAGAGTGCAAAGTATTTCGACAAACAATCATATCGTTTTTATTAAACAAAAATCACATTAAGTTCCACATTTTTTTTAAAGATATGATAGAATCAATATTTGGCGAGAGAGTGTCGTGCCACTCGCCTTGTCGACAGCAGATGTGAGAGTGTCATCGGTGTCTGGACTTGGTTTTTTGTAAGTTCATGCGGGAGAAAAATTTCACACAGATATAACTAGAACGAACATTGACAATTTCCTCGATTTCGTTCGGGGCGTGCCACGCTTTGCATCCACAGTCCAACCTCGCAACTATTTCTGAAAGAACAAATTAAATAGCAGAAAAGTGAAGGGAGAGCCCGGCCGTCAAGGATTATGCGTTCTTTCCTGGTTCTCGCGGAGCACCGACATACCAGCGCTCCAAGAAAGGGGGAGAATATGCACCACCGAACTTCTACCAAAACCTACAATAGAAATGTACTATTTTCTAGTAGGATCTATGTTTTGTTTCTTAATTGGGGAATCCAATAGATTCCCACATACAAAAATTAGTTATAGACTCATTAAATGACCCTCGCCACGGAAATCTTTAGTAAAAGGCGAAAGATTTATACGATCTGACGAGAGCCAAGAGTAACCAATTGTGTGAAAATTGGAAGGGCTAGCTGACAACCTTCACTCTCTCTTCTAAGCGTCACATTCGTTCATTATGTTCACAAAATTAATTTCAGCTCTCAAAACTATATGCAATGTCCTATCACAATAGAGCACAATATTATGAACCAAACCATGTCACAAAAAAAGTGAAAAAGTTTCTGATAATGAGTTTAAATATTACATAAACGTATCACGATACGAACACTGGTGGGCATAGGCTGAACTACTACATATGGCGCCAAATTTGAATCACCATACCTCCCCAAGTTCAATGAACTTTGCTATATTTTACTTATCTCCATCATTTTTTATGGTTCCAACACATATTTTGCTCTAATTGTTTTCATAGTAATTCAGTTCAATGTACCATCTGTTTTCCAAAATACTTCAACAAAATATTTTAAAAAAATACCTTGGCATTTAATTTTTTACAAATCTTTATCATTTTTTTAATCCATAATCATTTACAACATTCTGTATTAGACTGGGAAATTAACTTTCATAATTGACATTCCTTAATTAATTTGTAATTAATTAATATATTTCAGTAATTTACAAGGTACTAGGGAGAAAATAGGAGTTGTTCAATAGCAATCTCCTTCAAACCTTAAAATGTTTCAGTGCAAATAACGAAATTAGTTATTTGACTTCTCAGACAGCTGAGTAGGAGAGTGATGGCATTGCTATTCATAGCAATGATATGAAACGGCAGAGAAAGCTACTTCAGCCATCGCAGAAACGGGAGATGATTGATTGATTGATCACTGATTGGTCGTTATTCCGGGCACGTGACTGCTAAGGTCATACATCCCGTAAGTGTAGTGCATGTGTTTTCCTCGGAAGGTGGCGATGGTCTTCCCCCGCTGGATGGCGAGGTCCCGCGCCGGCATACCGTCGGCTAGTGGGGTTTTTCCCCAAACACGTATTTCCCACATCCGGGACAAGCTCTAAACTCCCGACCGGTCTCGCGGGATGTCTGGTAGTGTAGTACGTGTTAGTGTAGGTGTGTGTAAGGGGAGAGGATAGGACAAGGAAGAGGAAGGAAAGATCGTGCGCGGTCCGTGGCTTGTTTTAGAGCACTGTACCGGCATTCGCCTGGTATTGATAGGACAAACCACGGTATTGATAGGACAAACTACTGATCAGAGCAGCCGGCCGCTAGAATTCTCCCCCAGACAGCGACTGAGTCCGATCCAGCTCTCTAGCTGTTGCTGAAAACTCCAACACCACGGTCGACACTCGATCAGTATAACATAGAAGAAAATAGATAAAATAAAATAAGTTTTGTGAAAATAGCAAAATATCAGCTCAGATTAGTTCTGAGAACGTTAAGTCGAAAGGCAAAGAATATGTAATTACTAAGTTACGGATTTATAGACACGAAACTCTGTAGAAACAGGCAGGCAAAATAGGTGTACACAATTTTAAATATGCACTTAAAAATGTAAAATATGTATAAAGTGTGAAAGAGGCATTTAAAAGGCAAAAATGTATTTTCCTTATCATTATTTCTGTTTTTGTGAAAATTTCTGAAGTAAACATAACAGAAATCCTTTCTTTTATTGTTGGGCAATTCGGAGAGAAAAGGTTGAATCGCAGTAACTACCTTTTTGCATTTCATTAAATGCAAGCTCATACTCATTAAATGCAAGCTGATTTAAAAAAAAATATTCAAGGCTTTTTTAACGATCTGATTTATTAGAAAATATTTCAAAAATATCTATATTCAACATTGTTCTTTTATAATGTTACCTTTTTGCAATTTTCGAAATTGGGTTCGCGAAAAATGGAATCAGAACTAATTTTTTACCATCCTTTGACTTTCATTAGGAGAAATTTTTAAGAAAAATAATTGGAGTCGTTTTGGAGCAAAAAAAATATTTAAAAATTAAAAGAAAAATAACCACCAGCGATTTTGCACGTGCTTTAGAATACGAAATAAAATGTGTGAGGACAATAAAATGGAACATAGATTTATTGATAGTTGTTCGATTTCTCTGTAATCTGCAAGCTAAAAACGAAAAAAAGCTTCCGTTTTTTAAATATTCGATTAAGGGTAATTGCATTTTTATCAATAAATACGAGAATAAGCAAAATATTTAGGCATTTAAACAGAAAATTGACATTTATTAATGAAATAGGCATTTATAGGCACTATAAAATTCGCATATAATACTTGTAATGCCTCAAAATGAATAAGTAACCTAAAATATTGTGTTCACTGGAACGAATGGAAGAAGCCTCGATTACATCAGTAACGTATCGAACACCTTGAGTTGATCATTCGAACTGGTTTTGATATGATTTTTAACGTAATTTTTCTTTGCATTTCGGGTATTTTAAAAATATTTTAAGAGCATTTTCTTGATCACTTTTGGCGATGTTTTAGGTCATAAAAATCCGCTCCTATTTGGTTGGTTGGTGATTCCGGGCGGGTCAACAGCTTAAGTAATTAATCCAATTAGTGTAGTGCATGTTTTTTTCCTCGGGAGATGGCGGTGATCTTCTTCCGCCGGATGACGAGATCCGGCGTCAACCTACCATCGGCTCCATCCGACTCTCCCACCAGCGGGGCACTGCCCCAGCCGGGACAAGCTCTAAGCTCCGGACCGGTCTCCCGGGATATGTGGTAGTGTAGTGCATGTTAGTGTGAGTGTGTAAGGGGAGAGGATAGGACATGGAAGGGGAAAGACAAATCGCGCGCGGTCCGTGGCCCGTTTGGTAGGGTACTGCTCCGGCATTCGCCTGGTGTAGATCGGAGAAAGCACGGAAAACTACCGATCAGAGCAGCCGGCCTCTAGAATTCTCCTCCAGACAGCGACTGAATTCGACCTAGCTGGAAACCTAGGGTCGAAAATCCTGCCGCCGTCAGGACTTGCACCTAGGACCTCCCGGTCAGAGGCGCTGCAGTGACATCAGTTGATGCCCTGAGCCTCCCTAGTACTTAAGTGTAGTCCGACCTGCAGCCCTGACAGTCGCGCCCTGAGAGAGCGAAGTGCCCCTGGCGGACGGGCGCGGAGGCGACACGCGCCGACGCGTCTTAAATCTCTGCCTTCCGGGAACGCGACCGGAAGTCGCTCATCGCGGGATCCGCTTCCTGCGCGCCAGGTGCGCGCCGGGCGCCCTCCCGGAGATGACGTCACACTCACCTTCTTTCCAGGAGACAGAGAGACACGGCTCAGGTTGTCTCGAGATGGGATGGCGTGAACGACTACTGTACGTCTCCAAGCACTGTACAACCCCAGTAATCAGATAACTCGAATTATCGTTTTTTAAATGTATTTATTATTATTTTTTATTTTATTTTACGTCAAAAAACTGTTAAAACTGTGGATGACGTGCTATGGGGAGAAGTGAATACTGTGCACCCTTTCAAATTTCTGCGATCCCTATCCTAAGCCATATACTACACGAATTTTGAATATAGAAAAACATTAAGGTTTTTTGCAAGGATTGTTAACAAAAGTATTCGCTCCGATGTAATAAAATCTATTTTTAAGAGTAAATCAGCAATAAATTTTGGTTATTATCCCTCAGCATGTCCTTCGTCAACGAATAATACTACCGCGACAATATGGAGAACAATAATTTGAATAGCTATATTTCCCACTGAGTTCTAGTAGACGTGCGCAGATACTGAAGTTACATCCACGTCCAGAAGCAAAACAAGGGGCCATCTCAGCATTTACTCGACGCTCGATTTCACTTGACAAACGTAATAATTACGTAACTCAAATTTTTGCTTCACTCGAACATTCGTTTCACTCCAATGTTCATTTTATTCGAATTACTGTATTGTTAATATGAAATGTCATTTAACTCGAGATGTCGTTTAACCCCATGTTTTGTACAACTGTACAGTGGAATCTTAAGTATAGCGAATAATCATCTTAGAATTCTAACATGTAATCATTCTCGCGAAAAATTATCGTTTAACTCTAATGATCGTATAAATCAAATTACAAAAAAATTTACAGTGATGCTGTAGTGGGAAAACCGAGATGCAACCTTAAGGAGACAAGAAATGTCAAAAAAATGTAATTGATGTGTCCACATATTTGTAAGGTAAAAAGAAACGAGAAAGTAAAAATATTCCGAAACGGTTTATAGGTTGAAGATGACTGGCTTGACGATTTCACAAGAACACATACATATACTGCGGTTTTTCCTCAGTTGAACTTGACGTTTCGTCAACTTGACGTTTCGTCAGCTGTTCGGCCAGCTGTGACAATTTGTACATATAGTGACGTGTAAGCTCCCGATTGGAGAACTGTCACTACGTCACTACATATAGTGACGCTGTAAGCTCCCGATTGGAGAACTGTCAATACATATAGTGATGTGTAAGCTCCTGATTGGAGAACTGTCAATACATATAGTGACGTGTAAGCTCCCGATTGGAGAACTGTCACAGCTGGCCGAACAGCTGACGAAACGTCAAGTTCAACTGAGGAAAAACCGCAGTATAGATAGAAACGAAGTGTTCAAAAACAGAGCGGTTTTTATGTAAGTAATGTTGGTTGATAATTAAATCAAAAACTAAAATTTTGACTTACTTTCACATTAGCAACTTTCTACTAGCCTACTATTGATTTAACTTTTTCTTTTCTTAACCTTTAGGAAGAGGCATGTTTGAACATCTGTCGCGGCGAAGGGATACTTCTCTGAATTACATGCGATGTTCACTTGTTTAGCGAACTGTCATTTTGGCTCTTTCTTAGGAAAATCTTTCTATGCATGTGATGTTCACTTGTCTAGCGAACTGTCACTTTGGCTCATTCTCAGGAAATTCCTTCTATACTACCTCTATGCATATGGCTGGCAGAAAATTTTGCGGCGTTGTTCAACTGTTTTATATCCTGTCAAGGAGTTGTCTCCTGGCCTGAACAAAGACACTCATACGAGTTTCCAACCAAGTGCAGACACTCGAGCGAGCGGAAGTAGAGCGGAATGGTTTTACAGAGTCGGAAGAAGGGCTTTACATCGCGAGAACACGGCGACCTTGCTGAACGCCAGCGGAAGCGGCAGACACGGTGAAAGTGCTAACTGCGTAGGCGATCCACGTGTCATACGAGCATGTTTTCTTCACACCGGAATCCTTCACCTGCTACTTTACAACCATTAGTTGAATTAACCACAAAAAGTAGCAACGAGCATTGTTGAGAAAAATATGATAACCAGAAATGTTCGTGCCCGAATAACAGAAACTATTTTGTATCGTAGACCGAGCAATAGATTTTATATAATAGTCATAACTAGGGGGCGGATTTTGAAGACCTAAAACATGGCTAAAAATGATCGATAAAATACTAAAATGTTTTCAAAATACACTAAATGCAAAGAAAAATGACGTAAAAATTTAATCAAAACCAGTTCTGATGGACAACTCAAGCTGTTGGGTAAGTTACTGATCTAATCGAGGCTTCTTTCTTTCGTACAATTGAACTCAGCTTCCAAACTTTGGCGTCACAAGAACCTTAGATTACATACAACGGCTTATATTACAATTTCTAAGCGATGAAATCGAATAGGCTACTCAGGAATTATGTGGAGAACTTTGTGGCATTTCAGAAATATTGTTTGAAGCAAGAACCATTAAAATGATATTAAAACCGATGAAATCAGCGAAGATACTTTAAAAATGACGGGAAAAGGTAAAACATGATTTATTATAGGAAATCTGCGAAAGATGCAAAAAAAGTCATATAAAAATGAATCACTTCCTTTTGTCATAGCATACAATTAATAACGGTACTAAAAGGCATTGTTATAAAGTGATGAAAGCGAAAGAAGGCTTTTCATTAAAATACGCCCCCTAGTCATAACTTCTAAAGAAACAAACCTTCCACTATTATCGCATCAGACAAACTCAAAGCTCAACGAAACATGCGCGCATAATACAGACGACAGATCAATAGATTTGGTTTATTTATTTAATTTGTTCACAATTTTTTATTTCAAACGTTAATTTATTATATAATTAAAATCCTTTGTCAGTCTATTTTTTTGCCTGTGCAGTTTTTACTGAAATTAATTTCTAAATGTGTGGTTGTCTTGTTTCCCTCGATGTTTTATCTTTTACTCTTTGTATTTTGTTTACTAAATCTCTTGTTATATGCTTTTTAATTAATTTAAAAATAAAAATTAGCGTCTTGTAACGAATTCTCTCATTTATTGACATAAATTGCAGTGTCTAGCATGTCTAGAATTGGAGTATATCTATTGCATTGATTTATTTTACTCTCATGGGTCTATTTTGTTGCATCTGAGGTTTTTTAATTTCAGGTTTTCGCAGGATGGTGTGATGGCAACGGGCGAGGATATTGAATGTGATGGTTACGGCTTCGATGGCGAAACAGTTAGTGTATCGGACTGTTATTCCCTAGTTTGCGGAATCAAACCCGATTGAAGCTTCGAACGCCTTCCTTCGGAAGGGAAGCGGTCTCCCTCATTTGTTAGATTTACTGCATATAAAAGATCTTGGAGCCTAAAAGAAGTCTTTGAGCTAAACTTTAATTGCCTATTTCGTCTCCCGAGTGATTCCTTCTTTCTCCACTAGATGGCAAAAGGAACGTAGCGAAATTTGTGTGGGCAGATATGTTAACAGTTGCATGGTAATGCCATTCAGGTACCTAGTGAACACCAATGAGGGAATAGGGTGGTTCAATGGTGGACCCCAGTATAAGATTGTGTTAAAATATTCACATTTTATAGTAATGGTAAGGGATTTTTGAACATCTCCTGTACTTATTATCATGTCTGTGAAGACACAAATGGCCACGACCATTTCTTGAAGAACTAATTCAGCATTCACTATCTTGTTTTGATGACACAAATATTACCAACATCAACAGATACAAAAATAAGATAGCAACGTGAACATAATATGAATGTAAAGAAGCTGTGATGGTGAATTTGGTAGTGTATACAATGAAGCAGCGGTGGTAGTTGTGATGCTGGAAATGAAATTAATGGTTGTAGTACTAGTGGTGCAAGTAATGTTGGTGACAATGAATGCTCTGGCCACTGGTTGTAGCTGTGATGAGAGGAAAGAGGCGAGAGTGGTGAGAGTGGGTTTCAAAATTTGGTATTTTTACCGAGAGAGGTGGCTCAAGGCATCAATTGATGTCACTGCAGTGCATCTGACCGGGAGGTCCTAGGTTCGAGTCCTGACGGTGGCAAGGTTTCCGACACTAGCTAGAGAGCTAGGTCGAGTTCTGTCGCTATCTGGAGGAAAACTGTAGCGGCGAGCTGCTCCGATCGGTAGTTTTCCGTGGTTTCTCCGATCAACACCAGGTGAATGCCGGAGCAGTACCCTAATAAAAGGGCCACAGACCGCGCGCGATCTTTCCTACCTCTTCCTTGACTTATCATAATCCCTTGCACACACTAACAAGCAACACATGTTGGGAGACCAGTCGGGAGATTGGAACTTGTCCCGCTGGTGGGAGATACCTTGTTGGACAAAACCTGAATAGCCGACAGTAGGTCAGCGCCAGATCTCGTCAACCAGAGGAAGAAGATTACAGCCATCTACCGACAAAAGAATACGCACTACATTTAGGGGAGTAAAAACCTTAGTAGTTGACGCGCTTGGAATCACTAAACAATCAAATCAAAATATCGGTATTTTTGGCTTATTCGTTTCCAACCATTTGATGACTTCATTCACAGTCATATTCAAGTTAATATTCTCATCTGCTTTTCAATATGATTTCTATCGATTCTGACACCATATTTTTAGTGACAATTTTTAACTGCTTTATAACTAGGGAGCGGATTTTAATGAAATGTCAGTTTTATTCTTTTCACTTTAGAACAATTCAGTTTAGTATAGAAATGCATTTTATGTTATAAGAACAGGAAAGGACCCATTTTTATAGGTCATTATTTTGCATTTTTTGTCGATTTCAACTTATAAATAATTTTTTCAACTTTTCCGTCATTTTTAGTGCATTTTTTCAGATCTCGTCGATTTTAATGGTACTTGCTTCAAATAATATTTTCAAGATGCAACAAAAGTTCTTTACAGAATAATTAAGTAGCCTATTCGATTTGTTTGCTCAGAAATTGTTTTAACAGTCATTATGAGTATATAATTCTTGTGGCGTATATCAGGGCCATTGCCGGCTCGGCCGATTTCGGGATAACTAAAGACAGAGATATCCTGGTAAAGAACAGTCCAAACCAAAGTGTACAAGCTGAGTTCTCTCGAACGAATAGAAGAAGCCTCGAATACATCAGTAACGTATCCAACAGCTTGAATTGTTTATCCGAACTGGTTTTGATAAGATATTTACGTCATTTTTCTTTGGTTTTAGGGCATTTTTAGATCATTTTAAGAGCATTTTATTGATCATTTTTGGCGATGTTTTAGGTCATCAAAATCCGCGCTCTATTTATAACCATGTAAACATAGTTCGTTGGCCTAAACAGACTATGGATGTGGCAATGCTAGCGGCAGTGGTGGCAACCTTGTCGGCTGTTGAAGGTCGTATGGCGAACAAAGTCACATAGCAGATAAGGATATAGGGCCCTGGTGTGGACCGCCCGTTGCAGGTGTTCACGCAGGTGGCAACTAGCTGGACTTACTTTCACTTTTTGCCCCTTCTATTTTTGTCCTCTCTCTTACCTCTTTGCTGAGATACCTACCGGGAGCGGTAGCTCAGTGCATCAACTGATGTCACTGCAGCGCCTCTGATCGGGAGGTCCTAGGGTTACACTCCCCACGGTGGCAGCATTTTCTATATTAACTCTACCGGGAGAGGTGGCTCAGGGCATCAACTGATGTCACTGCAGCGCCTCTGATCGGGAGGTCCTAGGGTTACACTCCCCACGGTGGCAGCGTTTTCTATATTAACTCTACCGGGAGAGGTGGCTCAGGGCATCAACTGATGACACTGCAGTGCCTCTGACCGGGAGGTCCTAGGGTTACACTCCTGACGGCGGCAGAAGTTTCGACACTAGCTTTTCAGCTTGGTCGAATTCAGTCGCTGTCTGGAGGAGAATTCTAGTGGCCGGCTGCTCTGATCGGTAGTTTTCCGTGGTTTCTCCTATCAACCCCAGGCGAATGCCGGAGCAGTACCCTATGCCACGGACCGCGCGTGATCTGTCCTTCCTCTTCCTTGTCTTATCCTCTCGCCTCACACACATACACATGCATTTACGTACACTTTACTATGACGACATGTCGGGAGCCTAAATCTTGTACTGGGTGAGGTGAGGTCCCACTGGTGAAGATACCTGGAGCGGGAAACCCCGTAAGATGTGTATCAGCACCAGATCTCACGTATTGTTTTGTTTGTTTTCTTCTCAGTGTTTTCTCAACCTGGGTTCTAGGTTTTGAGAAGCCTTTATACACACCTTGCTTTACACATACTTTCCTAACTGTACATATTTATAACTAGACATCGGATGTTTAGGCACTACAAAATCGTCTTTTAGGCGCCTAAAAAGGCACTGAAAAAGTCAAGAATAAGGAGAAAGAAGGCACTGTCATAAGTTACATACACAGTAAAATGAAAAAAATTGTAATTTTTGTCTATATTATTTTGTAAACTTAAATTCACAAAACCAGTTCGTATATTTTAATGTAAAACTAGATTTACATATTTACAACTCTTCTACATTTTATTCTTAATAGCTTCCATTAACCAGTAATATTTACATATTAACATTCACTTTTCAAGGATCGCAATTTCAAATTTGCGACGACTGGGATACAAAATCAGTTTGAATGCGGAGAAGGAGATCTGAACGATGTGACTGTCATATATTTTAGCAGTCCAACAATAGCAACACTGAAACCTTTTGGGAATTTATATTTATTTCCACTTAAAATTTCGGTTCCCTCGGTGTATTGTCAATCGTCCATGTTCTCAGATCATGGCTAGTATTTGTGAAATAGGAAAATGGAGAAAAATCAGTTGGTATACTTTCAGGAATTCTCTCGCAATTTTAAATTTCAAGACGTGAATTGAAGGTTTCGTAATGAATGGTCACGTTGGAACATCGCTGATTTTCCGATATCTTAGCATTGTATAAATATAATAAATAAAATGCAAAAAATAGGCATTTATGCTAAAATAAGCAAAAATAAGCATTATAAAATTCCGTCATATGTCATCATTTGTCATGATTCGTGGACATATATTATCAGCCTTTAAATAAGTTCTCTAGAAAAAAATAGGCATTTCCCTAAACATCCGATGTCTATTTATAACCGTGGGAACAATTTGACAAGTTTCAGGAATGACTGGCTTGAGCATTTGGATATTATTATTATTATTATTATTATTATTACTGCATAATTATCAACAATAGCGTGTACTACTTCTACTTCTTTCTGTGACCGTCGTCTTTCCGCTTTTACGACATTTGAAAATATTCATTCTACAAAATTTGCTTCTCGGTCGCACGAGAACTGGCAGAACAGTGGCAGCATTAACGGCAAACAGCTGCAGCCAAGTGCCCGCAATTAGCTCCCAAAAGTAAAAGACGTCGGGGACTTCTGGTGAAGTCTCTTTCACATCCCACTACTGCCCGAATTACCAGACTCCCGAGGTGCGATGCCGCTCTCCGTGGCGGAATGACCGTGTCAGGTGTCCTTGTCGCCTTTTTATCTTTATGGACCCGCCAACGGGTGCAGTCGACGAGGCTGTAAAAGTGCTGGAGATGGCACCCAGGTGGGAGTGCCCTGGATGTAGCACACAAGACGACACCTGGCACTAGCAAAAAAATGACCTTGGATGTTAGGAGCCTCACGTACGTATAAACTCACTACTCAGAAAAACGCCATATTTTTAATTTTAATAAGGGAGTTTATATTACTGATTCATTGAGTAGTTCTTCCGGGCACGTCGCAGCTCAGGTCATTAGTCCCGTAAGTGTAGTGCATACTTTTATCGCGGGAGATGCCGGTGATCTTCCCCTGCTGGATGGTGAGACATTCAGCTCGACTTGCTGGGTTTTCTCTAACGAGGCATCTCCCACCAGCGGGGCACCGTCCCAGTCTCCATAAGCTGTATGCTTCCAACTTGTCTCTAGACAGGTGTGTTAGTGTAGTGCTTGTAAGTGTAAAGAGAGAATACGTACGGGATGACGGTAGGTCAAGGGAGGGGAAGGAAAGATCGCGCGCGGTCCGTGGCCCATCTGTTTGGGTACTGCTACGGTATTCACCTGGTGTTGATCGGAGAAACTACGGAAAACTACCGATCAGAGCAGTCGGCCGCCAGAATTCTCCTCCACACAGCGGTTGATCACGACATAGCTATGTAGCTTGTGTCTAAATCCTGCCACCATCGGCATTTAAACCCTAGGACCTCCCGGACGGAATATCTGCAATAACATCAGCTGATGCCCTGACCCTGTCACCTACGCTGTTAAATTCATCATGTCTTTATTCTTAATTTGGGATATACGCATCACTTTACTGAAAACTATGCAGCCTCTAGCCATGTGAGAGGTGTCTATGCTTTTGTTTGATTCCCATGAACTCAGAAAATATGCGAAAACCATGAATCGGTTTTGGGTTTAACAGAAAAATGTAAATTCTTGAATGTGCTATACCGTCCATTATCCATGTATTCTTCAGTTGCACATCAGATTGAAACCCATTAAAAATATGGTTTTGGTGGTAAAAACAAGTAGTTTGTATGATTATAATACAATTTAAAATAGTTATTTGTTGAAAGCAATGTAAATATTGATTACTTTTCTTCCCTATACTATAGTACGGAGATGATAAGTATTGGAATCTCCTCACCAACACGAGGAGCAACTCAACAATTAAAGGAGGAGCCAATTTTCACTTTTTTTCGATGTTTTCAGGGTTCACTCAAAGGCAGACAGAAAATATTTCAGCGGTTAGGGGAAGCAATTTTAGTTCCAATCCCCAAAAATATATCTCAAATATATTTTTAAATAATTACTATGAATAAAAAATGTACAGGATATTCATACTGGTAATTCTGCTTTGGGTGTGATGAGAAGGTGGTAATTATTTTGAATAAATTGAGTAAAATTACAAAAAGAATGTTGGTTTGGGGGATGAGGGTGACGGTCCCTGGCTTGCCCTGTGTTCATTGCACTAAGCTACGTCCTCGCAAACTATTGGCGCTAAAACTGCACGTCTTTTCTCGCCCGTACTCTCACGCGAAGTCAGGCAAAAAGTTCTCACATTTTCCAAAAATTGTACATGACCTTACTTCAAAATCTGTTTTTATGGAACAGTTTTTATTTAGGGAAAAATCTATCTTCATATTTGTAGTTGTGGGAAGGTAATTGTAGTTGAACGTTTGCAATTTTCGAAAAATCAGGGTTTTTCACGAAAATGAGACCTGCACTATTCTCTTAAACGTCCTTCACACTATTGGACAACAAAATGTAATCAAAAATGATTTTCTTGAAAATTTGGAAAATGTTTCAGGGGCTCCATGTAAAGTACCCCCCCCAAAAAAAATATCGGTTTCAAATTCAGGAGGCTGTGACATCAACCAGATCGATTAGGGAGTATCAATTTTGGAGAAAATCGGCTGCACGGTTTAGCCGCTAGCGTTGTTTACGAATGTACGAACGGTAGACTTTTGTCGTCCACCCTTTCGTTACCAGGACCCTCTAAGAAGAGATTTTCTGCCGAATATTCGCGGTTTTTCTCGCGCAGCATTACATAACGTTCTCTCAACTACATAAGCGGTAGCGAGAAAGTAAAATTACTCACGTGGCAATGATCACGAAGTGTGAAGCAGGGAAAAATATGCGGGGAAATGAAGATCCCATTAGGAAAGGGCAGGGAACGACAGTTGCAAGCTCGCGAGGCAGTGAGCACGTGAGGCAAGTAAAACGCGGACTGGCCACTCGTTCACGCGAGTTAGGTTTTACGAGTGAGCCCCATGGAAAAGGCCCTAAAAGGCGGTGGGGCGTCGTTTATGGCGAGTTGCTAAACGCCGAGGGAGGAGAAGAAACGGGATCACGAAGCGCCACAAAAAAACTGGGTCCCACACAGACGCACTGTTCGTAGGAGGAGGAATCCGACACCGGCCATCAAATATATCGATGTTCAAAATGAAAACATGGATATTCATAACAATCGCCCTAATAACTGTCGATGTTTTTAAAACCGGCTTAGTGGACTCTCATAATAATAATGTTTGCGAAGGGGCATATAATTTGACAGTTGTCAGATGACAGATGTCATTTAGCAGATTTTTTTAAAATTTAAAATCTGAGTCACAGCCTGAAGATGTTTTAATGAATAAAATGCAAAATATCAATTTGTTTGTAATACTTATTAAACATGTTAAAGTCATTTAAGCAGCTCTAGATTATTATAACTTTTCGTAACAAGACAAATCATGATATGCAAGTTTGCAACATCATATTGGTTCGATTTCGTTAATTAACTCTAGTAATTCTAGGATATGAAGGGTCCCGTACTTTACTATGGGGAAGTTTCCGGAGTTCATGGCTTCAATTTTGATTTTTTTTGGGAGGGAGGTGTCGCGAATTGGCCTCCCTACAACCACGCAAATGCTCCACTTGTACCCACCGAGGTCCAGTCATGTTCCTTCGGGGAAAAGGGCAGGTGACCTTTAATTCCGAATGCATGTTCACGCCCCAGGGTTGTTAGCTCTGGGGGGAATGAAGTATGAGATGAAGATGATCCTGATGTTGAAGGGTAAATGGACAATCACAAACACAGGCACAAACGCGTACAATCAGGCGGGATTTGAACACACGGTCCTTGGGTCCGAGACCGCTACGGCACAGCCTTAGGTATCTCGGCTACCCGGATCCGCTATTTTGATTTTTTTTTCGATTTTCATAAAAAAAACTGTTATAACTAAAAATAAACCTGTTCGCTCTTTTAAACGAATACATTATTTAATTTGTAGCTCTGTAAATGAAAAAATCGACTTTTTATTTTAGTTTATTTTTGGTCGCATCAACTACAAGGTCATTAGCGACCGCATCAAATTACATTATCTGGGTACACAGGTAACATTTATCTCTAATAATAGTTACATTGCTTTAATGCCTTATTTCTACGTTACTACAATATACGCCGTTCACAGAAGTTAACATGTTTTGACCTCAAATTTCTGTATTAATGCCAATAATTTGACAAAATTTGACCATTTGGTTTTGAAAGTCAGAGGAATATAAAATTGCCCCAATGTCCTGTCCCCGCAAAAGATTTGTTCGCTGTAAGGCGAACTTGGGACATGATACAATGATGTGGTCCAGGGTTAGGATACAGCTACAAAGATCACACGTTCGGGGGGATTATTTTGCAATAAGTGAAGGTGAGTCAACTTTGAGTGTCCCGTCCGGATTCTTGTGATGATCACTTGATCTCTTCGGCTTAGTTTTTTTGTTGATTATCAATTTATTGTGTTTACTGCTTTGATATTCAGTTACTTTCTTATGGAGGTCACTTCTTTTAAGCGTTGTCCAGATGGAGGGCCATTTTTCTTCCATTATTTTTCCAGCATATTTCACTAGATCTTGGAGTGTATTCGAGATTGCTAGTACAGTTTTAGGGTTATCTGTTGTGCTTCCACTAATTACTCTGTCTGTTTCCCTCTGCTTTTCTGTTTCTTGATTCATATCCCATATCAATATTACTTCTTTACCTGATTTGGTAATGTCATTATACAGTTCTTGGATTATAATAATCATTTCATTACAAGTTTCATTGTTGTTGATGCTATTTATTGCAGTGCGGGAATTTGAGTATAAACTGAACTTTGAATGGTTAATTTTTTTGATGAGTTTCATTGTGGTCAAGATGGCACATAATTCGGCAGTAAGATGGCTGGCATAGCAGCTAAGTTGATGTTTGACCAATGCCTCTTTCGTTACCACTGTTGCCTCTGTTCCTTGTGTATTTTTAATTGCTTTTGCGTAAACTGGATAAAACATGTCATAATTGTTTGTCGGTCCAGAGTTTATCTCAGATGTTTCATTACCTTGATGAGTGCCTGAGGATAGGTCTACTGAAATATCCGAGATTATCCAAGGAGGAATTTTATAATTTCTCTTCTTTTCTACTTTTCTGTGATCAAAATTAAGTTCACTAAGTACTTTTCTAGCTCTTGCGTACAAAGGTATAAAACGCGAATGCTCTACATACTCTTGTTCTTTAGGATATATGTCTTGTACTATAATTGGATTCATGGATGTGGCTGCTTTTAGAGCATATTTGATTATTAGTTCCTCTCTGCGATGAGATAATGTGTGTTCACTTGCTTCAATTAGTACGCTTCCGATGGGACTGGTATGAAAACATCCGGTGCATATCCTGAGACCTTGGTTATGGATTGTATCAAGTTTATTGAGGTCAATTTTACCAGCAGATCTGTATATTATTGAACCATAGTCTATTTTGGATCTCACATGCGCTTTGTATGTTAATAATAGCAATTGTCTATCAGCTCCCCAATTGTTGTGTGCGAGGCATTTAAGTATGTTGATTCTCCTTTTACATTCATTAATAGTGTTCACTATGTGCAACTTCCAGGTCAGTTTAGTGTCGAAGTGCATTCCTAATATTTTGGTACTGGTGACAAATCTCAGGATCTGTTTACCAATTTTAAGCGTAGGTAAGTTATGGATGTTCTTTCTTGAGAATAATATACACTCCGTTTTCTGAGGTGAAATTTAAATCCAGATTTGAGTGACCATTCATAAATACAATTTAGTGCAGTTTGCATAATTTCTTGACTTGAGTTAATGTTTCTTCCTTTGCAAAGCATAGTAATATCATCGGCGTATTTCCTAATTATGGTTGGTAGTTTGATATTTTCGTCCGCATCATTTATTGCTAGTAGGAAAAGTGTAACACTTAGGATGGATCCTTGAGGTACACCGTTCTCTATTCTTTTCTTTGCAGATAATGTTCCATTTACTCTCACTTGCATGACTCGATCTTCCGAAAAATGTTTAATAAACTGATACATGTTATCTCGAACCCCAATTTCGCTCAGCTTCTGTAGGACTCGATGCATCCATACCATATCGTATGCCTTTTCGATGTCCAGGTTGACAGCTAAGACATGTTGTTTGTTGGCAAACGCTTCTTGAATGTAGGTATCTATGCTTACCAGGTGGGAGGTCGTTGAGTGTCCTGGTCGAAATCCAAACTGATTACTGGATATAATCTTCTGGTAATCGAGATACCATCTTAGCCGACGATTAATAATTTTTTCCAAAATCTTGCACATGTTGCAGGTCAATGATATGGGCCTGTAATTACCAGTTAATGTTGGGTCTTTTCCGGACTTAGGAATGGGGATCACAGTAGCCGTTTTCCACACTTTTGGGAATGTCTTTTGCATCCATATATAGTTGTATATTTTTAATAGAATATCTTTCCCTTCCTGAGGTAGATTTTTAAGCAAGATATTAGGTATATTGTCCGGTCCGGGAGAAGAATTTTTGGAGGCTTCTAGTGTTGTGACAAGTTCTTTCATTGAAATAGGTAAGTTAAGGTGCTCTTGAATGTGACATCCTTCTGTGTTCACCATCGGCTGTTCTCTTTCTTGTTCATTTTTGTAAGATTGAAAGGCTTGAGAGTAATTTTGAGAGCTAGAATTGCTGGCAAATTTGTTGGCCAGCTCATTTGCGATATCATCGGGTTCATTAATAACTTGGCCATTTTCAGTCAGAAGAAAATGAATTTGATTGAATCTTTTATTACCTTGTATGGAACTAATTTTTTTCCAAGAGTCCTTGATGTTATTATTCACGTTGATAGAGGATACAAAACTTATCCAGGAGTTGGATTTGCTGTCTTTAATTGTTCTTCTTGTAACAGCTCTTAATTTTTTATATTCGATTTTATTTTCCTTTGTTGGATGTCTTTTGTACCGATTGAACGCATGTTTGGACTGTTTAAGAGAATTTTTACATTTTTCGTTCCACCATGGTACCACGTTTCTTCTTTTGGTGGGTTTGATAATTTCTAGGGAGTCATTAGCTGCTGTTGTTATGGCATCAGTAAACGATTTGATTATGATGTCAGTGAAAATCGACTTTCTCGCATCAGTATTTGAATTTAATGACAAAAACTTTCAGATAAATGTAAAATAAGGCTGACATATCTTCATATCACAGCTATATATTATACTACATTATACTAAGTCTTAAAGTATTGAAAATATTTCTACTACATAATCTATGGGTTCAGTTTTCAAGTGAATTCTTCGGAAACTTTCTTTTTCTTGCCTAAGCCAAAGAATAAGCTCAAATTGTAATAAAAAAACTTCTGAAACATTGCATCGATCGGTGCCCTTTGAACCTCTTTGGTAATACTACGGATAAATGATGCAAATATTTTGGACGTAATATTTGCACCATATACGTTTCAGTCCATTAATATAAATTAATAGAATTTGCTTTTAGTTATAATTTTGCACACATAAATGAACTATTTTATATTATTTAAGTTATTTCGCTAATTTAAATAGTAATTCTTAATGAAAATCATATCTTGGGAAAAAACAACATTAAACTCCTCCTCCCCCTACTATGGAAGCAATGTACGTGCGTTTTACGGAGTGCCAGCTGCAAATGCCAGAAATATACTCGCGTGGCGAGGGCGTGTGGAGGGGAGGGCATAAACCTCCGGAATAATTACGGGCACGGCCACCTGGACTCGCGGCCATCACTCGCGCCCATTCGCCGCTGCGAGCGCTTCGGGCGGCCCGGTTCCTCTCCGGCAGAGAAGCCAAAGGAAGAGAGAAGAAAAAGTTAGAGGGAGGGAAAAGTAAGAGACAGAGTGAGAATATATAGAAAAGAAATAAAAGAGCAGTAAAAGAAAGAGAGAAGAAGAAAAAGAGATAGAAGATAGAGAGAAATAAAAAAGGGAGAGAAAGATAATAAAATCGAGACAAGAAAAACAAAGAGTGGGAGAGAAAGAATAAAAAGGGAAGGAGACAGAAGGAAGAGGGAGAGAGACAAGAAAGAGGGTGAGAGAGAAGAAAGAGGGAAAGAGACCGAAAAAAGCGGGAGAGAGAAGAAAAAGGAAGAGAAGAAAAAACAAGGAGAAGGAAAAAAGAAAGAAGACAATGAGAAACAGAAGAAAAAGAGAAAGAGAAGGAAAAGAGAATGAAAACAGAAAGAAGGAAAAGAGAAAGAGAACGGAAAGAGAAAGACAAGGAAAAGAGAGAGTCTGAGAAGTAATAGAAAGAAAAGCAAGAGAGAAAAGTAAAACAGAGAAAATAGAGAGAGAGAAAGAGAGAGAAAAAGAGAAAGAGAGAGAAAAAGAGAGAAAGAGAGAGAAAAAGAGAGAAAGAGAGAGAAAAAGAGAGAAAGAGAGAGAAAAAGAGAGAAAGAGAGAGAAAAAGAGAGAAAGAGAGAGAGAAATAGAGAGAGAAGGAGAGAGAAAGAGAGAGAGAAGGAGAGAGAAATAGGGAGAGGAGAGAGGAGAGAGAAAGAGAGAAAGAGAGAGAAAGAGAGAGAGAAAGAGAGAGTGAGAGAGAGAAAGAGAAAGAGAGAGAGTGAGAGAGAGAAAGAGAGAGAGTGAGAGAGAGAGAGAAAGAGAGAGAGTGAGAGAGAGAGAGTGAGAGAGAGAGAAAAAGAGAGAGAGAGAAAGAGAGAGAGAGAGAGAGAGAGAGAGAGAGAATGGAGGAAAAGCAGTTGGCACAGGAAGATAATCAAACCAGCCAAATTCACCCGGTTCACCTGCACTATTCAGCAGACGACCTCACAGCCCACCTCGCGCCTCTGCCGGAAGTATGACCCATTTCCTCAAACAGCTCTTTTCCCTCCCCTCCCCTTCACCCGTGCCCGAAGGCCCAACACACCGCGCTGCACCGCACCGCTCCGCGCAGTTGGTACCCCTGGGGAGCTATAAACCACCAAATTCCTGAGGCCGCGGAGCGGGGAAGAGTAAAATTGCCAGCTCTACGTTGGCCGGCCTGTCTTAATTAACAAGCGAGAGAATAACTAATTTATTTACTGCGTTTTCTTCTTTTCGCTCTCAGATGTTTTTTTTCGCGGGAGGGAGCTGTGGGAGGGGGGGGGGTAGAGAAAAAGAGAAATGTAATGAAAAGCGGTGAAGTGCCCGGAATGCGTTCGCGAGGGAGTAGTCAGGTTGCATACTCAACAATGTCTACGGAGGCAGGGGTTGGTAGAACCTCTGAGGCCTTCTTTACACGGAAGGGTTTTCGTGCAGATTCTTACACAGAAACGTAAGTTGTAGCAAACGTATGACTTCAGTATTTTACATTTAAAATAGGTTGTGTTTTGTTGTATGATGTATAAGTTGTAGATGACAGGAAGTCCTACAATAGTTTACTCGACGCACTTGTACACAACTTGGTAAATACATATCTTAACTGCAATTTTAGGAACAGTTTAACCATGTGTTCACGATGATTAGGGATGTACTATAACAGAATATGTAAACCTCTCTCATTTAATAAAATCTGGAGAATTAGTTTCGAACTACATGAAAAACATTTGGGGGGGTTCGATTTTCCGCATAGTGCAATTGTAGTAATTAAAGTTGGTTTCCTTAGCTATCATAACCTTCACTTTATGTATGCACAATATTACAGCATACATTTCGTATGTAATATAGGTAGTCATCTTTGCTTTATACAATGAACAAGACTGGCAATTAATAATAATGTTTTACCCAACATTTCGGGAACTCCTTTTTTCTCTCGTCAGGTGTAAGCTTTGGATTGTTGGCATTGATCAATCCGACGTTGGAGTAGAATAAGAGCACAGCCAGTCAGGAACATGACATAGGACAGATCACGAATAATTCATTGTAGTCATTTTGTGTTTAACGTTTCCTCTGCTCTTCCTTTTGTGCCATGTAAACGAAAGGATTCATAATGTTGCTAAAAGAACCAAACTATATGATATGATTTGATTTAATAAGTCCCATAGTCTAACTAAACGTAATAAAACATTATAATGTGGGCACGAATAGAGGTAGACGTAACTTAATAAGGATGATGTCATTTTTAGAAATTTGGAAAATAAATTAAATATTTTTCAAATAATAAAAATAAAGTGTAAATAAAACGGAATTATAAATTATAAAACAATAGTAAAGTATAATTATAATGAAATGAGATAATTTAGTTTCAAATTCGAACAGAAATATTCTTGATTTCATTTCATTGATTCAGTATTCCAGTAATATTTCATTCTATTTTTCATCCTCAGATAATCATTTTCCTCAGTTATTTCTTTAGAATGTCCAAATACTTACACTATTAAGATAGCGTGGAATAACAAATCATAACGTATTATAATGAGAGTTATCATAGGTAAGACCACGAGTGCTTTGGAAATTGTAGATAAATTCTCTACTCGCGAAGCGAGGAGGGGATTTATATACAATTTCGAAACCACGAGTGGTATTTAATACGACTATTCCACGAATGAAATTACGGGCCCAACAGAGTTCCAACATGCGCCAAATATTGAAAATAACTGAAAGCATGTTAAAATCAAAGAGGTTATGTTATAGAACGTACGCGGTTTATTGAACAACACAGCGATCGATACATACCGCCTCTTAAGACAGATGAGTCGCAGCTTATTATTGGTCAGTTGGGAGGAGCAGTAAGAAAAATCGGATAGAAAAAGCGACAATGTTTTTAGATAAACCGCCCTTATTGGAGCATTTTGTATGTAGAGTTACACACTATTGGTTTTAATTTCACGAGTGGAATAGTCCGACAAATGACATAGCTGGTCAAAATTACTTGGCCCTTGATGGCTTCGTAGGCTTTCAAACAATTAGTACTATTGGTTCACTGCCGTTTTTTTTATAAACCCGGAGGAAGTTTGCACTAAGTCGTTTATAAAATATTCTTTAAAAGTAAAATAAAAGAAAAAATATGGTGATGAACACACGTGCACAGAATTCACTTCTCCCCCTAGTACGTCACACACAGTTTTTAACTGTTTTTGACGTAAAATAAATAAATAAATAAAATAAATGAAACAGTCTTTATCAAAATTGATGATTTTCAAAGTTTGACTGTATATTTTTTTTCTAACATCCTTTTCTTGATTGTCTCTATACTCAAAGGGTTCTTTATTTACAAAATATTTTCTTTTTTTCACTTTTTTCTTTTGTTTTCTTTCTTTTTTTTTTCTTTCCCACTCCCGACTCTCAAGGGGTTCCGTTGTTTTGGCTTCCCCTGCCCGTCGGGTTATGACGACAGTATTACTTTCTCCAGAGCGTGAGTGGGCCGCGGAGGGGGTGTTTATATACAACGAGCAGCGAGCTCAGGCGCCGCGCGCGCTGCCTGCCGGCAGATGGGCCAAGTACTGGCCGGGAGCTCCGTTCCGCTGTTTATTACGGGCCGCGGGCCGCTCCGCCTCTGTTTTTCGGAGGCCGCTCCGATGCTCCACGGAGTAATTATGAAATTTGCATCCCCGCACGGTTCCTAAATGGGGTCTGAGACCCGGTCGTAGGTTAAGAGGGAGGTGATACGGCCAAGATGCACGACGCTTCAATTTCGACGGTTTAAAGTTCATTTCAAGTGCTCGGCTGGAGGTCGTCGCACACCACATTTTCGACAAAAATACAGCTCCCTAGGTGGCTCGGGGAATCAACTGATATCATGCCAGTGCCTCTGATCGGGAGGTTCTAGGGTTCGAGACCCGACGGTGAAAGGATTTTCCACACTAGCTTCAGAGGTAGGCCCAATTCATCCGCGATATGGAGAAGAATTCAAGCGGCCGACTGCTCTGATCGGTAGTTTTCCATGGTTCTCCGATCAACACCAGGCGAATGCCGGACCAGTACTCTGAGAAAAGGGTGTCAGATCGCAATCGATCTTTCCTTTCTCTTTTTTGTTCTATCCTAACCACTTACTTACACACTCACAAGCACTACACTACCACACATGTTGGGAGCTTAGAGCACGTCCAGACTGGACGGTGCTTCGCTGATTTCTGGAAGGGAATGCTCCGAAAGTCTTCGTATAGGTCGGCGCTGGATATCATCATCCAGTGGACAGTCAGACAGACAAACGATCGTTTAAAAAAAAACTTTTTCGGTGTCAGGGATCCCAAAATTTCCGTTGAAATATCGAAATCGTTTTTCCGCAGCATTACATAACTTTCTCTACACTGCGTCTATTACTTCGTATATGTACGCATGCGAGAAAGTAAAAATGCATTTCAATTTTTCCATTACTTGTGTAAAATAGTCTATTACACATTAAATCGCAATTAAACCTTTTATCCCGCGATTAAATCGTATGGTTTAAAAGTTATATTATCATTTCATAATAAGAAATTTTTTGGGACATGTATATTTGGGGAATTGTTGGGGAAAGGTTCCAAAGCCATCTGGCAACCCTGTGCTGGAGTGTGGAAATAACAATTCCAGCAAGCGCAGCCACGTGTCCAGGTGGCCAAGCGCTCAGGTATTCAAGGAAGTAAATGGGCTCCTGGAAATTGCCACTTTTTTGCACCTCGGAAATAAACCGGCCCTATAATAACGCTGATGGTTTCGGAACTTCCTCTTAATGCACTCCAGCCAAAGAGATGACGATGTAGCAAGTACTAATGATGAAGTGTTTCGAGGTTAAACGGCTCCATTTATTAAGCCCCTTCACTTGCATATCGGGATTGCGTTGGTGTGGTGCGTACTTTCCAATAATAGCTTCTCTTGCCCAAACTGCGTCCGACTTTTTATTTCCTGACGCAGGCGCTAATATTAAAGGATGGGCTTTGTGTTCCTATCTCAAAGGATCGGTTTACTTAATGGAGAGATAGTGAGGTTTCTAAATTACGAGGAAGCTTTTAAAGAATTTTATTGGGAGGGTAAAATATCGGTGTCCATATGGTGACACTGCCCACGAAATTCTGGTCTGCTGTTGGTGGTGTTGGTAATGCTGTTTGATACGTAATTGAACTTTACGGCTGTTCGCTAATATTACTAGATATTTTTTTGAAATCTTAATGAATGAGAGTTTCTTCATTATTTCAAGCAATGGCATAAGTAACCGCACCGAATCTAAGAAGGAAAACTAGTGGTGTTCCAACTACACATACTTTCTCGCATTACTTGTGACGGCTGAATAATTTATAACACGACTTTAACCCGTGAATGTGTTTCCAACAAGCAATGTTTTTCTCCCCGCTGTAATTCGAAGAGTTGTTCTCAGTTCCGATATGTGAAGATATTTAAAATACATGCGTAAAAGTTGTACGATAGAAAAAGAGGAATCAAAATTGTAATAATATATTTACGAAAAACTATTCAACGTGATCAGATTTAGAGAAACATAAAAACACATATTAAGAATTATGCTTATAATGTAAGTTAATTATAATGTAATTAATTTGTAAAATCTTATTCAGTCGAAATTACGGTAAAATCTACCAATTGAAATATTCATGCCTAAAATAATATCAATTAGTTGAAGCATTTAAAATTTACCAACAATTAAATTGTCTAATTAAAGAGAGTATTATGTGGACAATACTTATTGTAAATGTAGATTTTTCGTGGAAATTAGATTAATTTGTTTCAAAAAGTAAAAAAACGACTAAATTATTACAAATTTAGTAAAACTTACGTTTAACAATCAAAAATTTAATTTTAAATGTGCGAGATGCCATCATATGATCCCTAGTCGAGTGCAGCGCACCGCACGGAAGAGGGAGGAACTAGCCTTAAATTGGTTTCACAAAATCCGGGAGAAAAAACGGCAAGTTGGCACCCCCATTCTCTTACACTGTGCGGCAAACTAAAGGTACGCAATAACAAGCAGCCTGGGGAGGCCTGGGGGCGCCATTTTGTGTTGAAGGCTAATTGTGATGGCGCCTCGCGTGCGCAACACCTGCCCCCTGGCGGCGGAGGTGGCGGTTAATATCGCGCGACGAGGCCGGCGCTGGGACCACATGACGAGGGGGGGGGGAATGGAAATGGTTGGGGAGGGGGAAAGTATAGTGAGGGGGAGGCAATGTAATTGTGAGAGAAGGGAAAGGAAGGAGCAACGATACATAGCCAGGTCCAGTTCATGCGCTGCCCGGAGGAGAATTCTAGCGGCCGGCTGCTCCGATCGGGAGTTTTCTGTGGTTTCTACGATCGACACTAGGCGAATGCCGGAGCAGTACCCTAACAAACGGGCCACGGACCGCGCGCGAATTTTCCTTCCTCTTTTTTGTCTTACCCTCTCCCCTTATACACATACACTTACACTAACATGCACTACATCACCACACATACCGGGAGACCGGTCGGGAGCTTAGAGTTCGTCCTGGTTGGGGCGGTCCCCCGCTGGTGGGAGATAGTCGGGGATACCGGGATCCAATCAGGTCTGTCTTAAGAGGTAGTATCCAAAAGTGAAAGTGGACGGGAGGCAAACCTGTCCCCGGGATGCAATCGGGGAACTCCGAAAAGGGATTGAAAGAGAAAGAAGAAGCAGAAAAGAAGAGCGGAAACGAATTAGTGGAAGATAAAGTGAAGGGAGAGGACTGAGACGCAAATGGAAGAGGAAGAGAAATGGAAGTTAGATACAAAAACGAGTTAGGAGAAGTGGGTGCGAGGAGGAGAGTTAAAGCATAGAGTAAAGAATTACCTCTTTAGTCTATGGTTAAAGAGGATGAGATGGAAGGTACTGAAAGAAGAAACTGAAGATGGAAGCGAGAAGGAAGGAAATCGGGATTGAAGAGAAAGGGAAGGGAGAGAATGATAGGAGACGAGAAAGGGGCAGGAGAGGGT
Source organism: Teleogryllus occipitalis (assembly GCA_011170035.1). Taxonomy (NCBI): domain Eukaryota; kingdom Metazoa; phylum Arthropoda; class Insecta; order Orthoptera; family Gryllidae; genus Teleogryllus; species Teleogryllus occipitalis. The sequence continues at coordinate 39,891 of BLKR01002475.1, read as the reverse complement.
CAGGCCGGGAACGTAAATGGGAGAAGGATTTGGACCGAAGGAAGCCTGGAGATGGAAGGAGAAGAAAATGCGGGAAGGAGATTTACAGGGAATCGGAAGGACAGCGAAAAGGATGGGAGGGAGAGACTTGAAGGGCAGTAGAAGGTGAAGGGGGAAGTGGAAGTGTAGGAAAGGCTAGGGAAGGAATGGGGTGAGTGGAAAAAAGGATGGAAAGGCATTCGAGAGAAAGGAGAATTTAACAAAAGAGCAATGGTGAAGAAAGAAGGACAGTGAACGGGCCGAGAGAAGTGGAGGGTGCCGTTGAAGGAAACGGCAATAGAATGGGCGGGGGATGAGTGGATGAAGTGGGAGAGGGATAGAAGGGGAGAGATATCGGAAGGAAGGGCTGGAAAACGAATGGGCGAGAGATGAACGAAGTTGAGTAGAAGGGAGGAGGAGGGAGCTAAGATAGAAGAGGATAGGGAGAAGTGTAAGGGGAGGAAAACTTAGAAAGGAATAAGGTAAATGGAAAAGAGGATGGACAGCCAGACGAGGGAAACGAGCAGTTAACAAAAGCGAAAGTGTGAAGAAAGAAAGACTGTGAACGGGACGAGAGAGGTGGAGGGGGAGTTCAAAGAAAGAGAAATGGAAGGAGTAGGTGATGAGCGGATGGAGTGGTAGATAGAGGGGAGGAGAGAGATATTGGAAGGATAGATTGGAAAAAGGTAGGGAGAGAGACGAAGGAGCTACGTTAGAAGAGAATAGGGAGAAACGGAAGGATAAGAAAGGTCAGAAAGGAATGAGGTGAATGGAAAAGAGGATGGACAGGCAGACGAGAGAAACGAGCAGCTAACAAAAGCGAAAGTGTGAAGAAAGAAGGACTGTGAACGGGACGAGAGTGGAGGAGGGGCCAGTTCAAGGAAAGGGGAATGGGAGGGGCGGGGATGGAGCGGGAGAGGGAGGGGAGGGGGAGGGGAGATTAAAAAGCGCGCTGGGCCCAGCTGGGCGCCGACCACCTGCTGTGAGGGCAATATGAGGCCTTGTTCCCCCTCCCCCTTGCCCTCCAACAGCCAGGAGGCAGGTGCTCAGCCCGAGCAAACGGGCCTTTCGCCTCCCCATTGCAACTGCGGACAACACTGCAGGGCGCAGGGATAGGGCGCTAGCGTTGCCCGGCGGGGCTTTGTACAACCTTGCACGATAACATTTTTTTATTGTGGGAAATTCCAAATACACGGGAATTATTTATATCAATAATATATTTTGTGATCGTCGATGGTGTAAAAGTCAGCGTATCGGACTGTTATACCGACGTTCACGGGTTCAGACCCGATCGAAGCGAAGATTACGTGCGGAAAATCCTTCGTACGCTTTTCTTCGGAGGGGAAGTAAAGCCGGCTGCCCCATGTTAGTAGATTTACAGCATGTGAACTATCCTCAAGCCTAAATGAAGCATCTGATGAGCTAAGAGCATCTGAGCGGTCGTGGAGGTGGGCGATGGCCGTGTGTCGAAGGGGGGAGGTGATGGAGGGGTGGGGTGAGGGCGTTGGGCGGAATTGCGTCGTTGCGCGGCGCCGCACGGGCCGTGCAGTGCGGGGGAGGGGAGGGGAGGGGAGGGGAGGGGGAGGGGGAGGATATTGCGGCTCCTCTGGCGGCGCTTTCGCTTCCCCACCGTCCACACGCGGACGAACCTCCCGCCGACGGAACGGCTGCGCACGCTCTCCACGCGGTGCACGGAACGGAAAGACAAAGATGGGGAAAGTACAAAACGAAAAGAAAGAAGAGAAAGAAAAAGAAAAAATGAGAAAAAGAAGAAAGAAAATAATGAAGGAAAAGGAACCAGAAAGATGGAAAAAACTAAAGGGAAAGAAGAAAAGAAAATAGAGAAAAAATGAGAGAAAAGTGAAAGAAAATAAAGTGAATGAAAATAGAGTAAAAGAATTTAAAAAAGTAAAAATGGGAGATACTAAAGAAGGAAAAGTACAGAAATGAGAGAAAGAAAAGAAAAAATATTGACGTAAAATTGAAAGTAATAATAAGTAAAGGAAAAAGAAAAAAAAGAAAGAAAGAAATGTGTGCAATGAGAGAACAGACGAAAGGGTAAGAAATATTCCTGCAGAAAAGTGTGGTTGTGAAAGAAGGGTAGTAGAAAATACAAAGAGAATATATTAAAAAGAAGAACTTTCTTTCTTCCTCAAGAATTACGACACACTGCTAATGACAACCCAATTTCAGGTATCTTCTGTTCTTTTCTCCATCTTTTTATTTCCAGACTCCTAAATATATTCTTTAATTTCATTATTCGGTGTCAGTCTTCGCGTGAGAATTGTCGGCGTGAGAAAGAATTGCTACCTAAGGAACAGAAAAATATGAATACGTACAAAGGTTCCTTACTTGTAACTAGACAAAAGCAGGCTTCCACAAAATTCTCAATGAAATGAAACTTAAGTGTCTAGGAACGTAAGAAATATAATGAAAAGTGAAACAAATATAATATGCAAATGAAGAATTGAAATATATCTTTATTGAGTAAAATAGAAATAATCCTTCATAATACATGTATTATGAAACTTTACTCTACATTCAAAAGTTTCACATTCTGAAGAATTTGTGTATTGAGTTATTTAACGTAATTGTTAGTCATGCAAATTTTTATATTTAGTTCTTAATTGCATTGTGTACGTACGATACTAATACGGACGATTTTTATGCAAAATTTGAAAAATGAATAAAAGGAAGCAGTTTTCCGGTTGCTTCCTCAAGTCGAATGTACAAACGACTTTACAGAAAGTGATATCGTAGGCTTCCGCGTTCTTAGACTTTACAGAGAAACAAATATCGTTCTGACAGAAGCTGCAGCTAAAAAAGCAACTTCTCGTAGAGCGACAACCGCATGCAGCTCAATTGCTCGACATTCAACTACGAGTATAGTCGTGCTGTGCCGACAGTATTATCAAATGAATCGGTTATTTTTAAAACCCCTATTCCCCTTTTTATGAGAAAATAGAAGCTGTAGGACTTATTTCAATTTTTCTATAGTAGTCGATGACATTAGGTCATTGTTAAACGACCTGCTCTATAAAATGAATCTTTTTAACAGTGGTAAGCACATTTCTGAGTTCATGAGCCCCGTTGAGAAGGACGATTGCGAATTAATCAAAAAGATTCATTTTATGGTGTAATAATGACCTCATGTCATCGGCCACTACAGAAAAATCGAAGTATAGATGCATCGTTCCATGTGTAAATCCCTTAAATAAGATTAATAGAATGGCCATGGGGACACTGCAGTTTCGGTTTGGTTTTGAAACTCTCAGTCATTAACTTGCGGAGTAAGTATGTTTGTGTGTATATGTATATACACAGTGCATATGACTGAGATATCACTGACAGATCGGTTAAAACGTAAAAAGGATGTTCACTTCGGAAATATTCCTATGTACTATCATAGAAACACACATTTCAAGCAACTGTTTCAGTCATATGAATCATGTTTGATGTAGATTCACATTGTGATTTCACTCTATATTGTAATAAATGTGTAAATTAGGAACTGAACTTGCAATGTGTATTTATTTACAGGTTTAGGAAAAAAATCCTGATTAGTTTTTGAAACCCCATAAATCAAAAACTTTTAACTACGTCCAGCTACTATTGTACTATTGATACAAGTAAATTACATGTCATTCTTAATCACGATTTTGTGCATCGAAAAGAACAAAAAGAAAGAGAAAAAAAGTCAGAAAAGTTCTCCATGTACTTTATCATTGTTTTTCTTTTTTCCCCACAACTTTACAATTCCTGACTTGCAGGATTTTAAAAATAACCGATTCATATATTCCAGATCCGAAATTGTTCGGGGCATATGTGCAAAATATTTGGCAACCCAATATAGACAGGCAACGCCTTAGAGGAGAGTTCGTCACACCGTGTGTGTGTGTGTGTGTGTGTGTTGAGCTCGTAAGTTGAGCACACACGCGGCGGAGGGTCGCAGGTGCAAACGATGAAGAGACACACACACACACGAGGGGGCGTGGCGGCAGAGGGGGGGGGGAGTGGAAGGAAAGTGACACGCTCCACATGGCCACGAGGGTGAAGGCGCATCGTGGGCCCAAAGCACGAAAACCTCGGCCAAAAACGCAAATGGGAATTGACTTGCTTAGAAATGCTTACCTAAGGAGTGTTTGAGGTTGCCGAATTCAAATATCATAAAGAAATTTCGAAGTTCTAAAGGGCAGTTTGGAAATGGCGCACAGATTAATTTAAAAATAAACAAATACGCGTAGAAATATACTACAAATAAACGGTTTTTGATATCGTTGATTTCGAAACATGTTAATGTAATTTCAAAATTGAAAATGGGCGCTACAAAATGAAGAGCAGATTCGAAAGAGTAGGAAGCGGACTTGTATTTTGTACGATGCTGAATTTTTGTATGCGACATTGCAGTAAAATGGCGATAAATAAAAAATGGAGTAGGAATGTGAAGTTAAATGTAATTTATTCTGATTAAGGACATACTACCAAAATACTTAGTATATATAAACATATAAGAGGAACAAAAATATGATCCAAAATATTCATTCCTGATGCGTTACGCTATATAAGTTCCAATTAACACACACATCAAATATAAATCATTACACATTTATGCTTAAATCATGTAGGTAAAACATGTTCCTCGTCACATTTCACCGTCATGGGAATCAGGAGACGTAGATAATTAATTTTCAATCCAACTTTTCTCTGATGTTACTGAATCTCACTTACATAAGGGTCTTCATCTCTCGCTATGTAGATCAGTCTACAAATATTTGTTCTGCAGAGTGTTCATGCTATCCATTTCTTGTTCAAGAATCGACTTCTTCTTATTCAAGATTTGATAGTTCAAAATTCTGAACGTGCTCTCCATTCCTCTTTATGATCAGGGGTTGGACCACTTCATTCTGAACGTTTTCTTTGAAATTTCTCATTGTGGCCAGAGTTTGAGCCACTTCATTCTGAACGTTTTCTTTCAATTTTTTGATACTGGCCAGGGTTTGAGCCACTTCATTCTCAATATCTCTTCCAATTCACTCATTAATACCAGGGATTAGGCCACTTCTTCCGAACGTTTTCTTCCAATTTTCTGCTTCTGGCCGGAGCTTGGGCCACTTCGTGTGCGGCTGCAGGGCCGAGTGAGATGTCGCGAGTGTGGAGGTGTTGCAGGAAGCGGGGAGGATGAAGAGCCCGGCGAGGGAGGGACAAAGAGGCTTGCTTCGGCGGGACAAGGAGGGGATGGGTAAACGGTCGAAAAATGGCCAGGACAGCGGCAGAGACGTCAGGAAGAAGCATCAGCGGAATTACATCTAGTTTGAGGGGAAAAAAGGAACGTCGTATATTCATACTACTTGTCCTGTGGCTCATAAGAAATTGAAAGAGATATTTTTTAAAAATATATACTGGCAATAAACTCAGTGTTGCAACATGTTAATTTATTGATTTTAAAGCTCAACTTCGCGGATCTTAATTTAGAAAAATGTCCTTTGTCCAATCTGAAAGAATAATATTGCTTCAATTCAAATATATTATACACAATGAATAATTTTTCGTAAATGTGAGTCGTTTTGGGGGGTAATTTTACAAAAAAAAATATGGCAATTTTTAGACATTTATTTTCTAATAAAAAAGGCTCTCATTTTTTCTTTACATTTTTCCTTCTTTTCCCTCAAAGGACGATAAGGTCATATTTTCGGCGAAGTATATTTTCGAAATATCATCCAAATTAACATTGCAAAACTTCAATATTGATAACCAAGATTTTCCATTGACGGGAAGAAGTAAAAAAATGACTTAGTCAAAATCAACGAAAAATGCAACAAGAGAGACATAAAATGGATTATTTCTTTTTGTCATAACATAAAATGAATTTCTATACTAAAGGGCATTGCTCTCAAGTGAAAAGAAAAAAAAGACATTTCATTAAAATCCGCCCCCTACTTACGATCATGATATATCAAGACGTCACATGTCGATATATCAAGACATCGCCTGTGCAAGTGTTAGTGTTTTGAGATGTCATATCTCTCTCATGTAGGTGGAGTCACGTGCGTGACAGCGGCGCATCGACCTGCCAGAGTCGCTTCTACGCTGCCGGTGCTGTGCAGGCAAGTAGGCGCGGTGCGTGGGCGTCCGCAGCGCTCGAGAGGCGTTCGTCTCCCCTCCCCCTCCCCTCCCCCTCCCTCTGTGCGTCTGATTTACACCTGGGGCGCCGGCGGAATTATTCACGCGACGGCGGCGCAGGGCGCAGGGTGGCTGCGCACGTGCTGCGCATCCCCCGCGCAGAGGGCACTTCGCCCCTTCCCCCCCCCGCCCTCCCGCTGCGCGTCCGCCGCGGACGGGGCCCCTGTGGAACGCCAGCGCCGCCACGGCCGCTTCCGCCGCCAGGTAGCGTAAGTGTAGCGTCATGGACGTCACTCTCTGCTCCGGAGAGACAAGTCGCAAGGTATGGGGATGAGGGAGCCAAAAATAGGCTTCCAAACAAAGGCCAACCCTTCAGGGAAAGTCCAAAAGGGGAGAGGGCTTGTAGGTGCCGGGTGCAACTTGCAACGGCGAAAGCAGACGCCTCAAGACGAGTGCGTGGGGGGAATGATGACGCGGAAGTCATGTGACTCGAGGATATAAAAGAGCGGTGGCAGAAGCCCTGGGTTGGGTAACGTTTCTGGTTTCCTCGCGGCTAAACACCGCAAAACTTGTCCGGCCAAGTCTGGCGCGGAAGTGCTGCAGGCACGTGTGGGTGTTCGAGTCTTGAACACTGTGAAGTATGCTCGATACTTCGGGGCAGAGTGACTGCCGAGGCACACCAGGTGCCAAGTTGCAAATCGGCCGAGTTGGCTAAACGCATGCGCGGCCGCAAGGCGCGTGTTCGGAGAAGGGGGCTGCGGCAGGTAGCCGACAAACACCTTAGAGTGAGTTCTGTAAACAGTGTACATAAATTAATGTAAATAAATTGTATATACCTCACTCGTGTCTGTTTCCTTGTGGAGTAGATCCCTACCCACGACGTTACAGACGAGGTAGTTTTTAATGGTGGCAGCGGTTAAAGAAAACCCACGGGGGAGCGCACACCATTAGTTTTAATGGTGGCAGCGGTTAAAGAAAACCCACGGGGGAGCGCACACCATTAGTTTTAATGGTGGCAGCGGTTAAAGAAAACCCACGGGGGAGCGCACACCATTAGTTTTAATGGTGGCAGCGGTTAAAGAAAACCCACGGGGGAGCGCACACCATTAGTTAATGGTGGCAGCGGTTAAAGAAAACCCACGGGGGAGCGCACACCATTAGTTTTAATGGTGGCAGCGGTTAAAGAAAACCCACGGGGGTATGTGCGCCATTTTAATAGTAATGGTAGCAGCAGCTTAACGGAACATGCACCAAAGTCTATGGGGCAGTTCACAAGATTCGGGCACCACAGTTCAATAGTGGTAACAGTTTCGGCCTAGTGCAACGAACTGGTTCCGGCAGTGCACGAGAGTGCGTAGCTGGCGTGTGTGGGTGAAATCAACGGGAATTGTGCATCCTAGGAAGTCCGAGAACGTAGGGGGCTGTAAGACTGTGCGAGCTACACGAGGTAGTTTTTAATTGAATCGCAAGTCAAACTTGGGGGGCGGAAGGCGCCGACGTCAAGAAGAAGGCATCCCTCTGACAGGAAGGACGAATACCAGGCCAGCCGACCGGAAGGAGTACACGAGGATCACCACTCACGTAAGTGTAGCCATCTGCAATTCGAGAACAGTTCAGGCATCATGGCGTATCTCGCGCAGTTTAGTAAGGAGTGCCTAACGCACGTTGCTAGAGAGCTAGGGGAAACGGCAAACGACGATGACAGAATAGTAAAGTTGCGAAACATTATAGTAAATAGCAGCCAATACGAGGAAGAATTCGTTAAGGCTTTGTGTCAGACTACGAAAGAACGAGAGCGTGAAAAGTTAGAATTCGAGCGTGAGCGAGAGCGAGAGCGAGAGCGAGAAAGACTAGATCGCGAGTTCGAGTTAGAGAAACTCCGGATAGCGAATCAGACGCCGACAGGAAGCGTAAGTTCAGGGAACGAGGCGAAAACGCAAACACATGTACGGTTGAATCACGTTATGGACCGATTCAAAGGCGATAGCGATGACATCACTACATACTTAAGCGTGTTCGAGAGCCAAGCGGAGTTGTTAGGAGTGCCGGAGGAAGATTGGGTTGCCAATCTTATGGGGCTACTTCCTCATCAAATCAATTCATGGCTTACGTTAGAAGACGGGAAAACAATGACCGAATATGCCGACATTAAATCTAAATTGTTAGAAATGTATAAATTTAATGCAGAAAAGTTTCGGCAGTTATTCGTGAGGCACATGAAGTCCACAAACACCACGTGGAATGTGTATGCCCGCGAATTACATAATTATTGTAAGGAATGGGTTGCGGGGCTTAGCATATCAACTTTCGAGGGATTGCTCAACTTAATCGTGACGGATCAAATGAAACGGCGAGTTCCAGCTGAAATAAAGGAACACTTCATTGACGAGTGGGGAAACTTCGCAATTCCACTTGAATTCGCGAAGAAATTAGATAATTACGAGAACAATAGGTCGGGATGGAAACGTAGTTTCTCAAAACCGTTCCAGAGAAGGGACGGAGGGCCTGAAGTTCAAGCCAGCGCGGAAAAACCGAAGCAGGTATCGGGCGCCGGGAAACCTTTGCACAAAAGCCGTGACGTCAGGGAAGATTTTGAAAAACCCAGCGTGAGGAAATGCTTTAGCTGCGGGTCACCCCAGCATATCGCGCGGGACTGCCTGACAAAGCGCGGCGCGGAGAAAGGCGAAAAGGTTGGCCACATGGCGGAAGAGACAGCGGCGGAGCTGTTCCAACCATTTACGTCCCACGCACTCATAAATGAGAAGCCCGGTATTATTCTGCGTGATAGTGGAGCGTCGTTTGATGTTGTAAACGAACGGTTTATAGAAGATTCTGATTTAACAGGGGAAAGTGTATGGGTGTTTCAACCCTTAGATTCGAAACCTAGGAATCTACCAGTAGCACAGATCCGACTGCAAGGGCCTTTCGGGAAGGTAACAACCAGAGCTGCAGTAGTGAATCGCGACTGTGATTTCGGTTACTATCTGCTTAGCAATCGTACGGCGCAATTACTCGAGGAAATTCGAGGTGGTTTCATTGAGCCGCAGATTGTGAGCGCAGTTGTAACGCGGTCGAAGGCAGCGGCGACGGGCACTGCCGAGCCGGAGATGAGGGCGGCAGAGACGGGGTCGAGCGCCGGATTAGCTCAAAATAGCGACGCGAAGGGAAAGCAGGTAGCCGACTCACCGGTAACGGGAGACGCGGAGGCAGATGTCATCGGAGGCGACGAGGAAGCCGCCGACGCCGACAATGTAAATTCTATGCAGATAGAGGCTCCTGTAGTAGAATTAATTCAGATCTCGACAGAGGAATTTATTAACGAACAAAGTAAGGACAGTACGCTCGCGGAAATCTATAAAAAATGCGAGAATGAAGTTCCCGAGACGGGAAAAGAATCGTACTTCCTACGTAATCGATTATTGCTGCGCACTCGATTTAGTAAAAAAGGCGAGCGGTACGACATGATTGTTGTTCCCGCTGTGTTTCGAGGCACGGTACTTAAAGTGTGTCACGAGACCGCGAATGCGCACTTAGGTACAACCAAAAGTAAGGATAGCTTAGCGAAGTATTTTTACTGGCCAAGATGTTTCCAGGAAATGGAAACGTACGTCAGGTCATGTGACGTATGCCAGAAGGTAGGCAGATCGGGAGACAGACAGAAAGCACCGTTAGTGATGGTACCACCTGTAGGGGAAATATTTTCACGAATAAATATCGATGCATGCGGACCGTTTCAGGAAAGCGAGTCGGGTAAGAAATTCATCCTTACTGCGATGTGCATGGCATCTAGATATCCAGAGGCGATTCCCATAACGGATTTACGATCAGCGACTGTAATCAACGCACTCTTAGAGCTATTTAGCCGAATAGGGTTCCCGAAGGAACTTCAGACAGATCAGGGCACCTGTTTCACGAGCGTTCTGACCGCGGAATTCGCGCAGAAGTTCGGAATTCGTTTGATTAGGAGTTCTCCTTATCACCCACAATCTAATGCGGTGGAAAGAATGCACCGAACAATGAACCGCTTATTGAAGGTTCTGTGCCTAGAAGCGGGTACGGAATGGGAGCTTCAATTACCTGCAATATTATTTGCCTTGCGCACTACCGTGCACGAAAGTTTAGGTTTTACTCCAGCAGAGTTAGTGTATGGGAATAATTTGCGTACTCCCATCACATTGTTATACGAGCACATTGCCGGAAGTGAGGAGAAGGAGCCCAGTTCAGTGGTAGAGTACGTATTCCGTCTCGTGAATAGACTTCGGAGATCGCGTGAACTAGCTCACACCAAACTTCTGAACGAGCAAGAACGTAGGAAGGTCTGGTACGACCGTAGAGCAGTAAACCGCACGTTTTGTGCTGGCGACAAGGTACTGGTCTTAGCGCCAAATCGTACCCGAAAACTGGCGGTACAGTGGGTAGGGCCTGGCGAGATCAAGGAAAAAGTCTCTGACACAAACTACGTGGTATTATTGCCTGGGAAAAAGGACGGACGGGTGTATCACGTGAATATGCTGAAGCAGTACCATCAGCGGACTGAGTACATCAGCTATGTGACAACACCGATCCAAGGCTGCGAACAGGTAGAGGATGAGATTGACAGATATGCCGTTCATCTCGAAGCGAGCGACTTCAATCTCCAGGAAATGCTCGAAGGTACGAAAATTCCGCCTGAGTTCAGAGAGAAACTCGAGCAATTAATCATGAAGTATCATGATATCTTTTCCGAAAAACCAGGACTGACCGATGCGCTTACAATGGACATAGAGCTCACAGATGAGTCAACGCCCGTGCGTAGTGCACCTTATCGTACTTCGCCTAGACAATCTGCTATTTTACGGGATGAAATTAGCAAAATGCTACGCGACGGCATTATTGAAGTAGGTGATAGCGAGTATACGTCACCGATGATATTAGTCGAAGCACCGGGTCGGAAGCCTCGCCCGTGTATCGATTATAGGCGGTTAAACAAATTAATCAAGACAGAGTACTTTCCATTACCGAACATGGAAGAGCGAATTGAGACGGTGGCGGCAGCCAAAATAATCACCACTCTAGATTTAGCGAAATGCTATTGGCAAATCAGTTTAACGCCAAGAGCGCAAAGGCTGGCTGCATTTGTAACTAACTTTGGTACATATCGCCCACTGCGATTGCCTTTTGGCCTTAAGAACGCGCCATACCAATGCAGTAGAATGATGGCCGCTCTGTTAGCGCCGTGCAGCGAATATGCGGTACCGTACATAGACGACATAGCCATATTCAGCAACTCGTGGCAAGAGCATTTACAACACATGCAAAATGTGTTCTCGATTCTGAAACAGGCAAAACTGCATGTAAAGCCGAGTAAATGCATGTTTGGTAGAGAGTCAGTAAAATACTTAGGCTACGTAGTAGGAAGCGGGGAAATGCGCCCTGTAGAAGCTAAAGTGCATGCAATTCGGGAGTTTCCAAGACCGCACACGAAAAAACAAGTCAGATGTTTTCTCGGTATGAGCGGGTACTACCGGAAATTCATTCCCAGATTTGGCGAAATGTCAGCTCCGTTATCAGATTTGTTAAGGGGGAAGGAACGCCAGGGGACAGTAAATTGGAATCCTGAATGTGAAAGTGCATTTAATAAGTTGCGTGAAGCTTTATGTTGCGAACCTGTATTAAGAGCACCTGACTTCACAAAACAATTTCAAATACAATGTGATGCAAGTCAAAGAGGAATAGGCGTAGTTTTAGCTCAGACAGACGAGAACGGCGATGAAAAACCCGTTCTATACTTAAGTAGGAAATTGACGGATGTGGAGAAAAATTTCAGTACGGTGGAAGCCGAGTGTACAGCAATTATTTGGGGATTGCAAAAATTGCGGTATTATCTTGACGGGCAGGTGAAAATTAAGATCGAAACAGATCATAACCCATTAGTGTGGTTGCGAAATTGTTCCGGGAACAACCCTAGATTATTGAGATGGTCGTTAATGCTGCAACATTATGACATCGAAATTTGCCACAAAAAAGGGAAAGATAATGGGAATGCCGACGCTTTAAGTCGCATGTTTTCATGAACCTGAACTGATCTCGTTAGGTAAATGGTTGCACTTCAGTGGCTCCTATTTGTATTGTATAGCATCACGTAAAGTTTTCACTATGTAAACTGGAAACTATCTTGTCTAAATGTAATCGTGTAAATAGTATTTTTGAAAAACAGTATTTGATGAATTGTAAAAAATTGTTTCACAGATGCATTGAAAATGTGTATTTAAAAGTGTATAGAGTCACATCAAGAAACAGCAAGATTACTATCAGAAAGTGTATATAAGAGTATATTGATTGTTCAAAAATTGAATCATTGAATATGTGTATTTAAAATTGTATAGAATCACATCAAGAAACAGCAAGAGTACTATCAAAAAGTTGTATATAAGAGTATATTGATTGTTCAAAAATTAGAGTATCAGTGAATATGTGTATTTAAAATTGTATAGAATCACATCAAGAAACAGTAAGATTACTATGAAAAAGTTGTATATAAGAGTATATTAATTGGACAATTGGAGTAATTTATGACTATACATCAGAGAACAGAGGTAGAGTACGAGTAACGGACAGAGTCCAGAGCGTAAAAACTATTATTAGTTGTTAAAATGTCAAATTTATGAAGTCAGAAAAAATGTTGTAAATAGTAATGTTATATGGTGTAAAAAGGGTTAAATTAGATACCACCATGAGTACATGTGAAGCAGCGAAATTGTGAAATTGTAACTGTCATTAATTGCTTCATTATAAATTTTTTCCTGTGGTTTCTACCTGCGGAAAAAATTCTCCCCGGGGATAGAGGAGTCTGTAGCGTCATGGACTTCACTCTCTGCTCCGGAGAGACAAGTCGCAAGGTATGGGGATGAGGGAGCCAAAAATAGGCTTCCAAACAAAGGCCAACCCTTCAGGGAAAGTCCAAAAGGGGAGAGGGCTTGTAGGTGCCGGGTGCAACTTGCAACGGCGGAAGCAGACGCCTCAAGACGAGTGCGTGGGGGGAATGATGACGCGGAAGTCATGTGACTCGAGGATATAAAAGGACTGTGGCAGAAGCCCTGGGTTGGGTAACGTTTCTGGTTTCCTCGCGGCTAAACACCGCAAAACTTGTCCGGCCAAGTCTGGCGCGGAAGTGCTGCAGGCACGTGTGGGTGTTCGAGTCTCGAACACTGTGAAGTATGCTCGATACTTCGGGGCAGAGTGTCTGCCGAGGCACACCAGGTGCCAAGTTGCAAATCGGCCGAGTTGGCTGAACGCATGCGCGGCCGCAAGGCGCGTGTTCGGAGGAGGGGGCTGCGGCAGGTAGCCGACAAACACCTTAGAGTGAGGTCTGTAAACAGTGTACATAAATTAATGTAAATAAATTGTATATACCTCACTCGTGTCTGTTTCCTTGTGGAGTAGATCCCTACCCACGACGCTGTCTGGAGGAGGAATTCTAGCGGCCGGCTGCTCCTGATCGATAGTTTTTCCGTGGCTTCTCCGATCAACACCTGGCGAATGCCAGGCAGTACCCTAACAAACGGGCCACGGACCGCTCCGATTTTTCCTTCCTCTTCCTTGTCCTATTCTCTCCCCTCACACACACACACACTTACACTAACATGCACTACTACCACATATTCCAGGAGACAGGTCGAGGCTTGAAACGGCCAGGCCTGCCAGCGGTGCCCGCTGGTGGGAGAGTCCTGGTTAGGGGAAAACCCCGCTTGCCGACGGAAGGTCGGCGCCGGATCTCGCCATCCAGCGGGAGAAGATCATCGCCATCTCCCGAGGGGGGAAACAAACACTATACTTACGGGACTAATGACCTAAGCTGTTGACGCGTCCGGAATCACTAACCACTAACCAAGCAACTTAGAGTCGCGTCTATAGCTCTAGGTTATGACTAGGGGGTGGGTTTTGATGACCTAAAACATCGCCAAAAAGATCAATAAAATGTCCTTAAAATGCTTGAAAAATGCCCTAAAACCAAAAACAAATGACGTAAAAAATCTTATCAAAACCAATTCGGATGAACAACTCAAACTGTTGGATACGTAATTGATGTAATCGAGGCTTCTTCCATTCTTTCGAGTGAACTCAGCTTGCAAACTTTTGGTTTCGACTGTTCTTTCCCAGGAAATATCTGTCTCTAGTTATCCCGAAATCGGCCGAAAATATTATTTGAAGCAAGTACAATTAAAAATGACATTAAAATCGACGAAATCTGCAAAAACTGCATTAAAAATGACGAAAAAAGTTGAAAATTGACTTATGAGTCGAAATCGACAAAAAAAGCAAAATAATGACCTATAAAAATGGGTCATTTCATTTTGTCATAACATAGAATGAATTTCTATAATAAAGGCATTGTTCTAATGTGAAAAGAGAAAAATGACATTTCATTAAAATCCGCCCCCTAATTATGACTATGAGCGATTATCCATTTTACAAAACAAAGTATGTATATCACATGTATATCACATGTTGTTTACAATTTTACACTAGGACATTTATTACAGTTTTACATTTTATAAATGATTGAAAAAGGCTCGTTATGAATTACATTAATAAAATGTATCGTATTATATATTTGTGTGGAATGGAAATACTTTCGATATATGCATGATCTACATCCCATAGGCGTGGAAGTAGTGTACTAGGAAGAACTGCTAGATCTCGACACTGTTGAATCAGCATTATATGTGTCCCGATGAGCTAGAAAATACTTCATATAGTGGCTGACCCTATGGTTTCAACACTGTTGGTGAACGCTCAACGAAGTATAGGACACCATGTTTTTTGCAGTCAAAATATGGGAGGTTCCTGATGGTGTTGATCCTGATGGTGTAAAATATTGTTGTCTTTTCGTTTATACGTATGTAAATTACGGTACGCAATTACGTACGTAAAATACGTATGTAATTACGTTACTCGTATGTTAGTGGGTAGAATAATAATGCTTTCAGAATGTTCGGCATTTAGTTATATGGAATTTATCAAACCACAAATAAATCATTTTGCAAATTTGCCGCCCTATCTCTTTTGTTTGCTTCTTAATGCAAAAACATTCACTATTAATGACCGATGCAGAAAGCAACGTGTTTTTAATGTTTCTCAATTCGTTCTTCTTACATATTGTGATTTAGTTTTTAAATGATTGGTTTCTAGTCGTGAAACACAGAGTAAGAGGATTTATGTTACGCGCAGCCTGCGATCACCCGTCCTTAACCAGCACGCAAAAAACATGTCTTCAATTTCCTGCAAAGATGATTGCCCTTCAGCCACTCTTTGTAGTACATTCTAGCTCGTTGATGTGTCCGCCCTTCCTGGATGAGCTGTGCTGCTTATCATTATTTAATTTAATATGTTAACAATTAACATGTCTTCAATTTCCTGCAAAGATGATTGCCCTTCAGCCACTCTATGTAGTACATTCTAGCTCGTTGATGTGTCCGCCCTTGCTGGATGAGCTGTGCTGCTTATCATTATTTAATTTAATATGTTAACAATTAACATGTCTTCAATTTCCTGCAAAGATGATTGCCCTTCAGGCACTCTATGTAGTACATTCTAGCTCGTTGATGTGTCCGCCCTTCCTGGATGAGCTGTGCTGCTTATCATTATTTAATTTAATATGTTAACTCCAATGCCAACAAACAGTTCGGTCAGAGCTAGGAGTCAGAACTGCTTATGCTCACAATTGCATGTATTGGACAAATACATCACTGATACATGCACTGAGCATGGATATTCACAGCCTCATGATAGATGTACTGCATTTTGACTGTGACGTCGGCACGCACTCCACCCACAGTGTATATCGACAACTACTACCGTATGCACGTATTTAATTTGTTTTGTTTGTTAACAACTTAAAAGAAACAGTTAACTATGGTGTTACAAAATGTTCATTTAATGGTTTAACAATTAAAATTTAAAAATCTTAGAATCGCATTACCTGATCTTACGCATCGATACTGGCCTCTTGCTAAATATGATAGAAACTAATTTGCTCTTAGCGACAGGCAAAAAAAAAAAAAAAAAAAAAAAAAAATCATCGTGGCGCATCTACCAACATATTATTTACATTATTTATTTTCCGGATTTGTACTGTATTAATCTGTACCATTCTTTGCAATGACACTACGACAATCCTAAAGAAGATCCTGTAAAAGTTTTCTATCTATTCATACTCTACTTTTTGTGGTATCGATGTCGATTACATGTCGTTGAATTCACTTCTATTAGTACAGATGTGACGATGTTGTGAATGATGAGGGTTAAAATATTCTGCTTGTACTAGGTCTGTATGGTTGCCTTGAAAATAGTACAATGAAGTCTGAAAGCTTTGGCATATAGAAAATGATTTTTTGTCTCTTCCGAAACACCAGTGTTATGAGAAAAAGTATTGCATAATTTCAGTTTATAAGGTAAAAATTTGTAACAACAAGAAATTCGTATACTTATTTCATTACTTGTTCTCCACTTCATAATTAGGTTAACGAGTTCCAGTCGCATACGTTAATTTATATTTGAAGACCACAGAATATTTATTGAAATTTAAATCATTGACTGTATACGTTTAAAGGTCGTTTGGAGAAAACCTCCATCAGAACTAACAAGAAACGTGTTTCAAAACGAAATCTTTTTGTACTCTTCTTTTTTAAATTTTAGATAGAGGATTATTACCAATATGAGGGCAGAAGACGCTTGTTATCCAAGCGGGCGAGGAAAAGGCCATACTCAGTGAATCTCCTAAGAAGCAGCCTTCCGAGTATTGGCAAATACAATGTAGATAACACAGGACACTATGAATGTTTCTCATACATTTAATGGGAGACAACTGCTCACTCGCGAACCTAGTGCGTGACCTGGGAAATCGGCGACTAATTCGTATGTCAATACATATACAGTAGCTTTCGAACCACTCTGCAAAACGTAAGTAAACATAATCGTATGTGAACAACAAAAATCTTTCAAACTTACAAACTTCGAACTTGATATCACACAGGTCGGGCCACTAGGGTAGCTAGCTTCAAGTGTTTCCCGTTACATCGCCGAGTGTCCTGTACTGTCTCTGTAGTATTTAATGTAACGCAGATGATTTACATTAAGCACATACCTTGGGTTTCCAATTATTTCGCGAATCGTTTGCTGTAAGGAGTCCTTCGTGAGGTCTTTGTACTCCAAAAGAATTCCACAGCCCAACTTCACCATCTTCCTTATGTTCGGATGTTGATCTATAATAAAGGGTACTCCAATTACGGGTACTCCTCTAATAATCGTTTCGTGAGTGCTGTGCAACCCAGAATGCGTAATGAATACTTTGATGTTGGGGTGAGCTGTAAAAGATCACGAATGACAAATAAAAGACAACGCCACTTTATGCGAAGCTTAAAGTAAATTTCCCAATAAGACTCAATCGATTTTAATGATTTTTGAGACATACGAGATAGATTATAGCCCAACTTAGGAATTATAGTCCAACCATGAGTGAGACTTCCAAACTCAAGTGCCTCTGTCCAGATCGCGTGAGGGGCAAAAACATCAACTGTGGTAAAACAAAGCCTGTGATGCATACAAAACTTTATGGTTTACTAGTTCGTTCCTGAACCAAACGAGAACTTGAAACAACTTTACATATTTCTTCCATCAAAAGTGAATAGACGCATTGTAATAGTTAAATATTAATATTACGTCAAATAAAACAAAGTGCATATCTAATTTATGTTGGATACTCCGCGTTCGACAAATTTGTTCGTACAAAATGGTAAAATATTGTTCTGCGGAAATTCTGGAAACAATAATGCTAAGTGCTGTAGTAACAATGCTATACATGAAAATAAGTATTGTGTGTTTCCAAGATAGCGGTAAAATAAGAATGAATTGCGTAAGTAAAATCGTACTTTTAGGTTATTTGCGTCTATTAGCGAAAGCTTATTAAAGGATCCCATTTTATCAAAAAAATTACATTTCGAGAATGTTAGTCGGCGTGCCTTCTACATCTATTACTACAAACATCTACTACTTCTGAAGAAGCACGAGTCTGTAAAATAAAATGTAATTCGTAACAGTGAAATAAGAGTAACTGATATAAACTTTAAATTCGTGGGAACATTCCAAAATTGCAATTTTCATAATAATAATATTCAACAAAATGTTTATAATTGAGATATTATCCACATTTGAGCTTTATTACATTTATTTATTCTTTTCCTATTTCTTAAGTTAAATGAATGAACATAAAATAGTGTGTTATTACTTGCATTGGTAGCGGAGAGGTCATATATTATTCACAATGCCCACGCAGGAATAAAGAATCGGAATGGCCCACAACGGTATAAAGTATACCATTATGTATTTTATTTCAGGTCCATAAACACAACATAATAGACTAGTAAACCATAATAGTTATTAATGTATCAAGGGCGTTAAGGAGATATTTTGCCTCGAGGGCGACTTCCAAACCCGAGGGCTTCTGGACCGAAGGGTTGGAAGTCGTCTGAGGGGCAAAAACATCTAGTAACGCCTGTGGTGCATACAAAACTTTATGGTTTACTAGTTCGTTGCTGAATAAAACGAGAATTCGAAATATTTTATAAGTTTTCTTGTCTAAGTAAAAAGGCGCATTGTAATCTTCAATTGTCAATATGTTGTCAAATAAACAAAACAAAGTGTGTATCTAATTACTATTGCATAATCATTGATCGACTGATTTTTTCTTACAATATGAAAGAATATTGTGAAGTTCCTGCAGAAATTCTCACAAAAGCTAACAAAGCTACGGACAGTGGTTTCCGGTAAAATCTCAAGAAATATATGAAAAGTTTATGGTGTATTTAAGAGTCATATTAGTGTGAATAAGTGTGAATTGTGCTGCTGAAATGGTACTTTTACGTTACTTGCCTTTATTGTCAAAAGTTATTTAGAAAATTCCATAATATCAAAAGATAACATTTCGAGAACATTAGCCAATGTGCCTTGTACCTCTTATTACCACGAGTATTACTGCTAGTCAAGAATCACATATGTCACTAAAAAAGGTGATACGTAACAGTGAAATATGAGTGACTGATGGCAATTATAAATTCAATTTTCATATCAATTAAGCAAATAAGGTTTATAACGAGTTATTTTATTTATTTGAGCTTCATACAATTTATTTATTGTGTTTCCTTATATCTGAACTTTCATAAATCGATTTCATAAAAATGTATGTGCTGTGATGGTATAAGAGCGAGCCATAAAGTATTCAAATAGCCTGAGGGTTCAAAAAAATCAGAAAGACTCGCAAGCTTATTAGCAATATCGTTACATATTTTGTTTCAGGTCCGTAAACACACAGCAATGAACTAGTAAACTATAAATAAAATTACTTCTATTTCACATTACTGATAGAACAAATTCCTTTTCCTACAACAATGTTTTTCAGCTTTACAGGGCAAGGCCGGGCTCTTCAGCAAGAAGAGAAGTATAATCTTCACACTTTTCTTGAGCTTCAAAATACCTACACTTTTTTCTATTAATGAGTTGAATTATGAATAAAGATACTAAAAATCATGGCTGGCAACATTTGGAAACTAGAACTTTTTTGCTCTGAAGTAATAGAAAGAAGTACATACTTGATTTTATAGTACTGCCGGAAAAATACCGCCACCTCCCCCATGTCTTATTCCTCCCGGAACTACTAAAAGAAGATCTCAAGAAAACGTGCGCATATTTGTCATTTTAATAAAACCACACATCAACATTTAGACATGCCTGTCGGTGGTTTTTGTTACATTTTAATAAATGTAATCAACTTACGATACTTGAATATGACATAACCAATTCATCTGAGTCCAGCTCCTTATTTGCGTTAAATACTTACCTAAGATATCGTTTTGGGGCAACCATTTGCGTACTAACACGTTTTTAGGTACATCTGACAAATCCGATTCAAACTTCCACAACACTTTTTGCGGCAACTCAGCAAAAGCACTAAGGATCGCCTTTCGCTTTTCCAGTGACAACTGGTCACTGCGTACGTTTGTTCCGAAACTCATATATATTGCGCCTTCCTTTGCTTCGTCAAGAAATTTTTTGAGGTCCTAGAAAAGGATATTTATTATTTGATTTAAGCACAAGTTTGTGGTTAGACAAACTAAGCAGGAAAAATGATTTTGATACAATCAGTGGCTTTTAAAATAATATTTGATTTCATTCAATTGATTTAAAATATCACCATCAATTTTTTTAGGCTAGCGACACACAAATGTCAAATGACGGACGTTAAAGTACGGCTGTTGTAACACAGAAGGAACGAATGTGGAACGTGGCACACTAGCGCGCTTTAGTGACGCCCATCGCCAACGTCAGTCGCACGTCCGTCTAACGGAGGTTTCTCCATTCATAAAATGAATAGAGTCGACATTAAAAGATTAATGTAATAAGTGTTGTATACACTTTTTGTACGTATTCCTTGTGGTCTAATTACCTCAAATCGTACATCTGTATTATAAATTAATTTAGTGCAGTATAAGAATTTCTTTTGGTTGTCATCTGTAGCGCACCCTACGTTAGTATTTTGCCATTTCGTGTGTTCATGTATTTCGATAGCAATTCTGTGAATGACGGTTCAGACATTCGGAAATAATTAAAATAATGTCTCACCGCCATTGCATAAAATCTGATAGAAGGTGTAAAATGTTCCCTTCAGAAGCCGTCGCTATTAATGAGATGAAACTACCATCTCATCCTCTTTTCTTTCATAATTTTAATTCCAACGTAACATCACTAACTCTGCGGCATCCACGTTTGCTAGCGCAAGATCATAGTACAAATGACGTCAGTTGCGTGGCGATCATGACCGTGTGATCGGTCAACCAATGCATTGGTTAACGTCCATTGCAATGGACGTTAAATTGACGGACGTCAACGATGTACGTTTTGCGACGCTCGTGTGTCGCTGGCCCTAAGCCTTTCGCGCTGTACGCTTTGCGCGTCACTGTTATCAAAAGTTCTTACCTCTGGCAGTGGTTTTGGATCTTTCACCTGGATGGCACCAATGGGAATCAGATTTGGTGCGGCCGGAAATGCGGAGTCCAACGTTGGATGAAAGTTCGACAAAGCAACGCTGACATTGTGCATTGTTTCATACACAGACGGTATCTGTGGTCCAAAGAATGCCTTAGCTTCTCTTTCCATGAACGGCATGTAAACATAGTTGTAATAAACCTTGGTGTACATGTAAGCCAGAAAGTTCAAAACACGTTCTTGAAAGTTCATGTTGTCGTCGTAAGGTAAATAAAAGTGGGGGACGTATGCAGGATTTGCTGGTGTACCCGTAATATCAAAGACCCACATGGGGATGGAGAAGCTGTTTATAGCTACGGTTGGTGGGTCCCCAAATCTTGGAAGAAGGCCCAGTAAACATTCAACCCCTATTGGTTCCATCAAAACCACATCGAATTTAAAATCCGGCGGATATTCCATTAATTGCTTAAAGCTCTTACTTCTAAGTGTAAATTCACAACCCTTTTCAAAAAAGACAAATGTTTCCTGCATCCAGTAGAATGTGGAAGCTTCAGACAAAATGTCGTAATTGTAACTTCCTCCAACGTATTCGTAAATACCTTCTATGGGTAGATCAGTCAGATTTGCCACGGTGTTCTTTTGCTTTTCAGTGCTTAGAACTGTGACGTTGTGTCCTTTGCTGGCTAGTTCGGTCAGGAAAGCTGTGTTCCACAAGCGAATGCTAGGTGAGGCTAGAGTTAAAATAGCTAGTATGTTGGCAGTGTTGCAGAAGGAAACGCAGCCCAGTAAAAGGAGAGCTGAGATGATCTTGTTCATGATGTTAGTTTTCTTATATTTCGCCTCTTGGTGAATCCTGTGGACAGAAAAGCAAAATGATGTAGAACATACTTCATATACACAGGAAGGTTGAGCATAAATGTTACATACTTTTTGGGAATGTCGAGGAATCACGTTATGCTAATGAACATGTTTGGGAAATCTCATTTAACGAATATGTATAGTATTTGAGTAACACCTCGAGTGTTCAGATGTGTAGATGTTCGGTTTCGTCACTCACGGTCAAACTACTTCCCGTACACCAATCGAGACATAAGAGGTGCCATTCGACGCATCTCGGCCTCCTGATAGGGAAATGATAATTTTTGTTTCCAGTCAGAAGATTCTAGAGACTCTCTTCGTAGTAGGAGCGTTCACAGACTCCAATAGTAACTCTCATATGGATATCTTTTGGAATTCTCATCCTCTACCTCTTTCATGTATTTTAGTTCACCATGTTACCAAGAACTATTGACAATTTGTAATGTTTCTTTCATTATAAATTCATCTCATGAAATATGTTTCGACATGATACCAACAATTAAGGTCATTTTTTAATGTTCTCTCATCCAATTCCTTGTAAACTGTCTTATTGCTAAAGGCCTAATGATGAAGGCACAACTTGACCTCTGAAACGTGGCCATGCTATCCTTTGACAAGATACTATTTTGAACGTAAAAATCATTTATGTTTTAATAAATGTGGTTTGGACTGTCAATAAAAAGAAATATTAGAACTTTTATTAAGAAAAACGCATTTTTTGTTGTCGGATAATTATCCAGCTTTTTTCAAGATATAGATTTATAATTTAAAAATGAAGAGAATTCGAATTCAACACCTGAAAGGGGCTTTTATTTGTGTTTCAATGCGGTTCATTCACTAGCAGAATCAAACAAAAAGAAACTATCCTCGTTATCTTCAACTGTATTTAAAGTGATTTTTTTTAAAATACACGTATGTTATGTATTTAAATTTATCTCTAAAATACATGTCCAAAAAGTATTTGAAATACGTATTCAAAGTACAATTATTTAAATACTGCCTAACCCTGCTTTGTGAGGCAAGGGTGGGTAGAATGGTTAGCAGAGGGAAACTGGGTTGTTCCCCGTCTCCTGAGAGACTTCCAGGAATTCACCAATCAGTCCTCCTCTGTCCCTCACCCGCAGCCTCATAAACATTTTAAATTCGTCTCAATCTTCTTCTGCGTAGTCTCCCAACTTCCGTCACATATAGCGAGGTAAGCGGCCCAACTTATTCTGTTTTGCTTTTTGAAATTTCATTTGATATTGTTTTTAAAGCCGACCTGAATGGTCGAAGTGGCTAAGAGCGTGTACCGACTCGGCGCTTCGGTCCGAAGGGTCACGGGTTCGAGTCCCGCCTTATGGACGGTTGTTTGTCCCTTGTCTCTCATGGATGTGTTGTCGCGGAGGACCTTGCGTTCTGCTGAGCCCAGATCGGAGGAGCCAGCAAGTGTGTTGGTGTCTAGTCGAATATGCGACGTGAAGGGCAACCGGCTGTTGATTGAATAAAAGTCGTAGAAAAAAAGGTTTTAAAAATATATCTATTTTAATTTCATTATTGGTATTATACTCCTGTTTTTATCGGAAAACATGTTTTAAATGTACTTATGTTAATTTCATTAATATTATTAATTAATATAGTAATGGATTAATCCTGTTATTTGTATTATGTTCTTCTTTATGATTTTTAAGAATTTGCATTTATTTGTACATTTCTAGACTGATGATGACGGCAATACCGCCGATAGTCGGCTCTCTCAATAAATATAAGTTGGCAAAGATGATTACAATTGTATTCTATTCTATCCTGATGATTAAGTCCTGTCATAGTGCTCTGATTTGGCAGGTGTTACATGAAATCTCTTCGGTCAAAACGTGCACCTGTCAAACACCAGTTGCAATGTTCTTACTTCGTACTTTATCCATCTCTTTTGGATAAAGAGAACTTTAAACATGTTTAACTCTTCGGCGGCAGTGAAAGATGATTATAAAGTTTCAGGATTTGTAAACCTCCGGGGTCTACTTTCAGTGTAGTACATATTTTATCTCCCCCAGAGGTATTCTCCCCCTCCAGTTGGGCACGGCCTCTGCCGGAAGATGCTCAAAGCTCCCGACATATGTCATCGTTGATTAATTAGTGATTCCAGGATCGGCAACTGCTAAGGTCATTAGTTCCGTACGTGTAATGCATGTTTTTTCGTCGGGAGGTGGCTGTGATCTTCCCCCGCTGGAGGACGATATCAAGCGCCGATATACCGTCGGTTAGCGAGGTTTTCCCCACCAGGAATCTCCCATCAGCGAGGCACCGCCCCAGCCGCGACAAACTCCTGACCGCTCTCCCGTAGTGTGATGAATGTGTGTGTGTAGGTAAGGGGTGAGGATAGGACAAGAAAGGGGAAGGAAAGATCGCGCCCAGCCCGTCGCCTAGTTGTTAGGGTACTGCATTTGCCTGGTTTTGATCTGAGAATCCACAGGAAACTACCGATCAGAGCAGCCGGCTGCTAGAATTCTCCTCCAGTCAGTGACTGATCTCGACCTAGTTAGTGTCGAAAATCCTGCATCGTCGGGACTCGAACCTAGGTCCTTCTGATATATGATCGTGCAGTGCATGTACATGTATAAGAAAGGAGGAGATGATAGGGCAAGAAAGAGGAAGGAAAGATCGCGTGCGGTCTTTGGCCCGTTTGTTAGGGTACTGACTCAGCATTCCCCTGGAATTGATCGAAGAAACCTCAGAAAACTACCGATCAGAAAAAAATATGATTTTCACGTCTTAGCTACAGGATGTCTGGGATTCACAGGTTTGGAAATTTATGTTGGTTTTCGTCTGTTAATTTAATTTTATCTCGCTGCGTTAGTGACCATAATGACAAGATTCCAATGACGAATTGATTATGCATTTTGGGTTGTGAACGAGACTGCGGGGCTGGCAGAAACCTACCGTTATCACAAAAGTACAAACCTCTGAGAAGATCTATCCTAGTTATCTTATCGCCCTTCGGTAAACTCTCCAAATGCTAAGGTGCTAAAGTATAATAACCCGTGCGTATCATCAGTCTTTCTCATTACAGGGTTCTTTATCTCTATTATTATGAATCACGATGTATTTTCGTACATGTGTTAACCCGTTGTTTTATAATTACGCAATATTATGTTAAAGCTATATAACATTTGTTCACATCTTGGACTTCTCTTCTCCGTCAGTACAAGCAAATCCGTGCTAGAACATTTTCAAAACTATATCATAAATGACCACATTTTTCCTACAATTTGCGTTCGATCTGGACATTCCATTGTCTATCCCGTAATACGAAATTCTAGAGATCAGTGACCCAGTATATTCAAGCCTACCTCAAGGCTCTCTTATAAAACCATTCAAAAAATTCGTTTGCTTTTGTACTGCGATTTTTTTAACATGGTGCGTGAGGACCTTGTCTTCATGATGGAATATGACATCATGACAACTTTTTCGCATGATCGCGACCATATCAAGCTGTGCTGCAGATCAAGCGACATCTAGCGGCACGGCCGAGAAAAACGCGAAAAGCCGTGTCATATTCCATCGTGACGACAAGGCCATCACGCGCTATGTTATAAAAACCGGAGTATAGGAGGGAAAGGGAGTTCCCATAACCTGTGACGAAAGGCATTGATGACAACTGAACGTTCTCACCACATGTTCCCCAATTTACTATATTATTAACTTCTATGTATAAATTATTGTTATTACGAATATTGAAATTAGAGATCATCAAAATTTGATGATTGTAACATTGATCCTAACACTGTAATTACACTAACCTCCAAGCGTCTGCTTTTCACTCAGTGAGTTCGAGTACAGTTTCGGAGATGAAAGTAAACATAATCTTGTTGTCTGTTGTCTGCAAAGACGCCTATACGAGACGCCGTTACCTGGAAAGGTGGCTCAGGGCATCAACTGATGTCACTGCAGTGCCACTGACTAGGAGGTTTTGGGGTACCAATTGCGAAGGTGGCACGATTTTCGACATTAGCTAAATAGCTAGGTCGACTTCTGTCGCTGTCTGGAGGAGATTTTTAGCGGTCGGTTGCTCAGATCGGTAGTTTTCCGTGGTTTCTCCGATCAACACCAGGCGAATGCCGGAGGAGTACCCTACCAAACGGGCCACGGACAGCGCGTGATCTTTCCTTTCTCTTCCTCGTCCTATCCTCTCCCCTTACACACGCACACACTTACACTACCATGCACTACACAACCACATATTCCGGGAGACCGGTCGGGAGCTTAGAGCTTGTCCCGGCTGGGGCGGTGCCCCGCTGGTGGGAGAGTCCTGGTTAGGGGGAAACCCCACTAGCCGACGGTTGGTCGGTGCCGGATCTCGCCATCCAGCGAGGGGAAAATCACTGCCATCTCTCGAAGAAAAAACTTGCACTACACTAACGGGACTAATGACCAAAGCAGTTGACGCGCCCGGAAACACGAAAAAATCAATCAAAAATAGCCCCTAACATTGGAATTTCACTCACCTGCAGGTCTCTCTCGCACTTTCAACATGTGCAGTTGCGAATGTGAAGGTAAACAAAACCTGATTGGCCGTTGGCTTGGAAGACGCTTTCCTTGCCTGCAGGAGGCTCCCACTCGCTGGCCGCCAGCTATCTTTTCGCGTTATAAATGCCCCCCCCCCCTCCCGCCAGAAGTTACATCACTCAAGGTCAAGTATCTCAAATCCGTACCGCAAGGCAGTGCTTTCGCTCGTGGTACCGTAACCCAACACGAACGATCACAATCTTACACGTGATCTGCAGGGGATCCCAGATTAACGTTGCCACACGTCCTGAAAAACCGCGGACATGTCCTGAACATCGATTTGTGCCTTGCTGTCCCGCCAGATTTTTCTTTGTTTGTGCCAAATGTCCAGAATGTTAAACTTTGTTATAATTCCACACATTAATACTAAAAACCATTTTGGACTACGTGTGGAGTACATCACAGAACAATGCGCTACATAAGAGAACGCAAGCGTCTAATTCCTTTGTGAATAAATATTGTTATTTTTGTCTTTTTGCGGTAGAATCTTAGAGCCGAAAAATTAAACAGTGAAAGGTACTATGTGTTTTGAATCGAGATGTATCTGTTTCTCTTGCAGTGTGTTGATACAGAAGAATCTGGATTGCAAAGGTGAAAAAGGCTCGGACAGACACAGTGTTCTAATACGGTTCTAATACGGTAATACCGGTTCTAATATCTTTTACGGTATAATCTGAGAGCCAAAAAGTAGACAAAGAAAGGTACTATGTGTTTTGAATAGAAGTGCATCTGTTTCTCTTGCAGTGTGTTAATGCAAGAGAATCTGGAAAATAAAGGGGGAAAGGGATCAGACAGCAACCGTGTTTCAATAGTGAACAAAGTCATGCTTTATTTAATACTTTATTTAAATATTTTGAAATACCTAAAAACCTTATCATGAAAAATAAGGAAATGATTTGGATTCTCTTCAAATGTCAGAGAAATTCGTCCTAAAAAATGGTCATCATGATATTCTTGAAAGTGAAATGTAATTTATCTTGATTTACCATTTGTAATTGTTGACTTGATATACTATTTCCGTTTTATGCGATTTACTTCGTTTACTATTTAGTTGCATAAAAATGAACAATTTGCTATGAAATATATTTCGGATGTCCTGACTTCCTTTGCTATCCTTGTGGCAAATCTATCCCAGAATGGGGGCAAGGGTCAGCTGGGGTAACGCGACGCCGGCCCCGACATAATTGTGACCTCGATTTCCGTTACTTTCTCGAGTTACTTCGTAAGAACAGGAAGTATTGTAATCGTGGGGCGGAATTCGGCGGTTTTTCGATAAAAAACTATTTGCCTCATCCTGGTAACGAAGTGAATAAATCTTATTCCAATATGTAATAAATTACTTTCTCAATCACGCTGTGTAGTCGGAATCCATGTTTTGTGGGTCGTTGATATCGAAAAATAGATTAATGGCAAAAAATCTGTATGTCTATCCGTCTGTATGCCTGTACTTCCACTGTTTGTGATCATCGCCTGTACTTAAACCGTTTACAACCGTGATCGATTTACAATCTTGTAAATTGATATTCTCTGATCGATCTAAACAAACTCGAGGCCCTGCGAGTTTAAAACGGACATTTTAATTTTTGGGGGTACTTTACATGAAACTTTAAAATTTTCAATATTTTCTCAAAACTGGCTCAAACTTTTTGAAGTAAATTTGGTTTTCGATTCGCGTAGAGAACGCTTAAAAAATTGCGCAGATCTCATTTTCGGTAAACTCTGAATTTTTGAAAGTTGCAACAGCTAGAAATAATAAGAGAAAGTATGTGGTGCTATAGCATCACTAGTTTTCATTTAGCAAAACAAATAAAAATGTATTTACTTTTAATTCAAACTAACCGCTACAAGTTATTTCTGGTGAATCTTTACGTTTTGGAGGGCGGTTATATTTAAAAAAAATAAGGATTGATTGATCGTTAGGGATTTCGGGTGCGTCAAACACTTGGGTCATTAGTCCCCTAAGTGCAGTGTATGTTTTTTCATCGGGAGGTAGTGTTCTTCACCCGTTGGATGCTGAGATCCGGCGCCGACCTACCGTCAGATAGCGGGGTTTTCCCCAACCATGTATCTTCCATCAGCTGGCACCGCCCCCAGCTGGGACTAAGCTCCCGACCGGTGTCCCGGAATATGTGGTAGTGTAGTGCTTGTTAATATGAGTGAGTGTAAGTATGAGTATTGATTGATTATATCCACATTTTTATTTTTTTTAACTTTATTTAAGAACCAAATAGTTTTACGACACTTAATCATATAATAATTATTATTATTGTTAATATTATGAAATATATGCAAAATCAGTTACCATTATCTCTCAATGCTTTCAGTTTCTCTCAAGGTTTGAACTCTTGACTTGATGTGACCTTTCTAGTTCTTCTAGGGGTAATTCAAAAATACGTACGCAATTTTAGCGTAGCAAAAATACGTACGCAACTTCTTCAAAACCTCAATGAAGCAATTA
The DNA here is from genome assembly GCA_011170035.1 of Teleogryllus occipitalis. NCBI lineage: Eukaryota > Metazoa > Arthropoda > Insecta > Orthoptera > Gryllidae > Teleogryllus > Teleogryllus occipitalis. The sequence continues at coordinate 10,874 of BLKR01002475.1, read as the reverse complement.
ACATAACTTATTAACATTTCACTGATTCGCGTTCTCCTTTTCTTTCTTTTTTTCTTTCCTTTCTCTCTACCGTTCCTTTCATCCCGATTCTTTCCCGATTTCCTATCAAGCTCGTGTTCTCTCTCTTTCACTCCTGTCATCCATGTGAAAATCTTCATCCAAATTGCGTGCGTATTTTTCATTGAATGACTTCCTTTATTATGTACTATTGTAATATAAATTCTGAAAGTGGTCAGGCGGAAAGAGCAGGCTAAATGGCCTGAGCCTCGCTACCAATAAAGACATTTATTTATTTATTTATAAGGAGAGAGGATAGGGCAAAGAAAAGGTAGAAAAGATCGCGCGCGGTCCGTGGCCCATTTGTTCGGACACTGCTCCGGCATTCGCCATGTGTTCATCAGAGAATCCACGGAAAACTACCGATCAGAGCAGCCGGCCGCTAGAATTCTCCTCCAGACAGCGACTGAAGTCGACCTAGCTGGAAAGCTAGTGTCGAAAATCCTGCCTCCTTCGGGACTCGAACCTAGGACCTCCCGGCACTGCAATGACTTCAGTTGATGCATTGAGCCACCGCTCCCGGTATGAGAGGAATACTTTAAGGGATAAAATAATTCTTTTCAAATGAGATCATTTTATTTATCTCATTCAAATGTTTTTGGATGGTTGTATCTTGACTTAAACACAAAATTCATTGGTAGGGTCGACCTCCGAAAGTAACCAGACAACTTCCACAATATTTTCGTCTCTAGCCTCTTCCGAGTCCTGTGTTTCCGGTTTCGGTACTGGCGTTCGCAAATACATGTTTGGTAAAACGCTCAAATACACGTTTTGTTGGTTTCAAACGAGTGCAACAGTATTTGAGTACTTGCTGAAATATTTATTAAAATATTAGTGTTTCATTTTCATTAAATAAAGCACAATATAATATTTTAATACATGTCTTTTATATTATTTCGTACTTCCAAAATATTACTAATTTCAAAAGCCGTGTTCTAAAATTAACTGCAAGTACTGCCAATGTGATGTATTATATTCTCATGTTATGCACGTCAAGGACGCTATGACTTTTAGAACACACACTGTACCAGAGGTCTAAAAACTAACATTACTCAAACACTTCTCAAAGTAAATTTGAACGAATTAAGAAACGATTATTGGAAAATCAGGTATGAAGTAAAAAAATCAAACTTACTGTCGACGTTGTTGTGATTATTTTATGAAAATTTCGTCGTAATCTGAAAACCCGCCCAAAATCGCACATGTTTTAATGCATTTCCGCCCATTGGGCGGTATTCCGTGAAGTCAATTTTTGTCCCGTAAGAGAGAGAGCCGTTTTCTAGCCAAAAAGCACAATTCCGCCCAATCTGGCAACCCTGCCTGTACGTGTGTGTGTGTGTGTATATGTATATATATATATATATATATATATATATATATATATATATACATATACACATATATATATATATATATATATATATATATATATATATATATATATACACATACACACACACATATATATATATACACACATACATATATATATATATATATATATATATATATATATATGTGTGTGTGTGTGTGTGTGTGTGAGTGAGAGAGAGAGGGGGGGAGGATAGGACGAGGATATGAAAGGAAAAATCGTGTGCGGTCCGTGACCTGTTTGTTAGGGAACTGCTCTGGCATTCGTCTGGTTTTGACCGGAGAAACCATGGAAAACTACCGATGAAAGCTAACAGCCTCGAGAATTCTCCCCCTGAGAGCGATTGAATTCAACCAAGCTTTGCAGTTCAGTACAGCACCTTGTAGGACTGCTTCTGAGAGGATGAAAATATTTTACCGTGTGTTCAAATCTAGCGAAAAAGACAAAAATATTACAAGTTCTTGCATTTTGTCATGCGAATTCTAAAGAAAAGTTTTGCAAACGCAAAAGAATTAGCATATTTTTCGCTGGTTCGCCATCTCATGGAATACGGAGTGGCATGTTGGGATCCATACAGAAAGTCGCACCGGAAAAATCTAGATAGAATACAGAGGAAAGCGAATAAGTTTACCTATAGAACTAACGCAATAGAAAAGCCATGGGAACCTCTAGAAAAAAGAACTAGGGCGAGGCTTTGCGCTCTTTATAAATCGTACGTAGTTCAACCCGCTTGGAAGGGAATTCAGGTTAGACCAGAAAAACCAAATTACTTCGGCCGAAGCGATCACACTCACAAAATTCGAACAAGGAAACAAAATTCAGATCTTGGGAAATTTTCCTTTTGTAACAGAACAATTAAAGATTGGAACGAAAGAAAGATTGGTTTTCCCGCAGCAATTTTCAAAGCTTCTCCTCTAAGTGTCCGAAGCTTTAGAAATAAGTTAGAACAATATGAGAGTAATAGACATTAAATGAGTAAGTGCTGTGAAGTGCTGTGAAGTGCTGTGAAGTGCGGTGAAGTGCCGTGAAGTGCGGTGAAGTGCGGTGAAGTGCTCGTCAGTGTAATTCAAAGCAAAAACAGTGTAGTGTAATGTAGTGTAGTGCAGTGCAGTGCAGTGCAGTGCAGTTAAGTGTAGTGAACGCGATCAATGAATTAAAAAAAACTTAGCCGAACTTATGTAGCTTGTATTAAATTTTAGCATCACCGACACATAATTATTGGATATCATGACAGTTGAAATATTTGTTATAATACTTAATATTAGTGATAGTATGATTATTGCATGCTCAGCTTGTACTGTACTCCTTTATTATTATTGTTATTATTATTAATATTGTTATTATTATCGTTATTATTATTAATATTGTTATTATTGTAATAATTGTTGTAAATGATCTTGGCTGTCCAGGTGACGCCGCGTCGAAGGCTGTGTTGCCGACGTTTCGACCATCTTGTCATGGTCTTCCTCAGGGCTGTTGTGCAGCACAACAGCCCTGAGGAAGACCACGACAAGATGGTCGAAACGTCGGCAACACAGCCTTCGACGCGGCGTCACCTGGACAGCCAAGATCATTTACATGACTCTGGCCGCGGAGGCCTACGACTTCACTGTAATTATTGTTATTTAACTGCCACCGGGTCATACCCAATTGCAGTTCAAAATAAATGTAAGTTTTCAGTCTAGTTGCATTTTAGCTGGATTTTCGAAATAACGCAAACACTGTCATATGTTACACGTTCACTCCATCTTTCATTGCTGCCGTTTGCCGACAGACACAGCACGCGAATTTGGGACATTTAGTTTGTGCCAATACAGTTAGCGTTTCTTCGCTCACGATTATCGTGTTTTTGTTGCATTTTCACTGTAAAACTGTATCCTGGGGCTACCGGCCTTCCTTACCTTCCAATGAAGACTTACCATATGTTTGAAATGAAGATTTATCAAATGCTTGAAATAGATGAGAAAGTGTACTGGATGAATCCTGAGAACACATGTTAGTACAGTACACTTGTGGATGAGCAGTATGCGTTTGGTGCTTGAAGATTGCTAGGAGAGTTTCCTGCTCTTCATATTTATCTATTGATAAAAAATTAGAAGGTAGCAAGGCTACTAAGTTATTACATAATGATAGAAATTCTGTCAATCAGTGATGACAACTTTCAGAAGGGAAAAAAAACTTCACGCAAAGTTACAAATGGAAATGATTTCAAACTTATGTAAACTGAATGGGAAGCACATATTTTCTGTACGTTTGAAGACTTTCTGTACTAAGCAGCTCTGAGATGTATGAAGAATATTGAACACAATGGACATCAGGTGTTTCTGCTTCAAACAAACCTACATTCTAGAAGAGTGCTATGTATTTAAACTATTGATGCTACAGAATGGCACAAATATTCTCGTAATATTTTTCGAAGGGGTCCAAAAATTATAATCTATTGTACTCACAAATTCATAAAACATGCTTATAATGTAAATATTAACATGGGTTAAATGTAAAAAATCTTTAAAAAGTACTTCAAAATAGCTTTTATATTGTATTATTTAGTACTGAAACGCTCTCCCTTTTTGTCAATTATTTCTGCAACCGGTTTCCAAATTTATATCATGTTTTTGAGCGCCAGGAAAGGGTTGCGATTTTAAATTTCCCGCAAACACATCTAAAGGGAAATAATTATCCTACTAGCTCTGCCGGTTGGGTTCTTACGAAAATAATCGTCGCCGGTACTTACTTTCTTCCTAGTAAACGATCATTCGATCCGCTCTCCATACGGAAGAAGCGAGGAATCTGAAATTGGTTTCTGGAAAGAAATTATTAAACTGTGGATTGCACAAGATGCTAAAGAAATGATAATCAGCTTTTCCTTTTCAGAATGAGAACGTTATAAGTTTATTTCTCAATTAATTCTTTTTGACACGCAATGTCACCCTGGTCATGACCGATTGTAAAAATTGTCTATAGCGCTATTATTCTTACTATTTATATACCCATGCGCTCTTGGATGATGAGGCCAGGAAGAATCCACTGCTCCGACCAATCTTCTCTCTTGTATCTTGTTCTCGGTCCGTTGCCGGGTCAATGTCCTCCTCAACTTATTGTTTCATTTACTACTCCCGGTGCCAGAATTATTTAAAGTTCCAAATAGAATTACGCACACAAAATATAAGTCCTCACTGCTCAATTATTTCCCGCAAAATTCCACCAAGTCCCGTATCTATCATTTACAATAACCTCTCAGTACGATGTGCGCGGTACGCGGTGTAAAGCTCCTCTCCTCAAATATTACGAAGTTCAACCCTCCATAACTTTCATACATTCTTGTCTCTTGTTTTACAAAATAATCTCGAGTTTCCTTCGACGTCATACCTCATTACCAGTTTACCACCAATCCTACATGCCCTTACATCACAATCTTCTCTCCGTTACTTGCCGCGCTATGTTTATTTACTTCCGCTTCCCTGGTTGCTAAGGAACGCCCTGCCTGCATGCCTATGCCCTCAACATTTACACTTTTTACGATGAATTTAATAACTTTTTGTCCCAAATTCCCATCAAAATATTGTGTGACAGTCTGGTATGTCACAGTACATGTAGCTCTATCCCTACAAAAAGCTTATAGAAAAAAATTTAAAACGGTTTTTGTGAAAATCTTTCAATTCAATTTTTTAAATTGCTTTTATTTCAAACAAAATTACTCGAAACTATCCATATTAAAAACTGTATGTCCTCATTTTAAGATCTAATTTTAAATTACAGATTTTATTCACAGGAAAGATCTTTCTGAAAAAATTTGAACATGTCCTCGAGGCTTCATGTAATATTCTCAAAAATTAAAACATCACTTTCAAATTCAAGGGGCCGCGACCTCAGTTAGATCGACCAGATAACAATATTACGAGTTTGTAATGGTGAGGAGTTATTATTACCATTAGGTTATATTTTACCAATTTTCATAGATTTATTACAAATTCTCGATTTTACATTACTGTGCAAACTTTAAAAGTTACGTCCTTAAGAGTGAGGAGCCATTTTTTTTAAATTGGAAAATATCCCAGGAGCTTGATGTACAGTACCCTCCGAAATTAAAATATCGCTTTGAAATTCAAGGGACTGCGTCATCATCCACATCAATTGGGAAATATCAATTTTGGAGAAAATCGGCTGAACGGTTTAGCCGCTAGCGTTGTTTACAGATGGACGGATAGACGGACGAACAGATGTACGGATAGTCGGACAGACGATGGACAGAATACGTTTTGCCGCCATTCGTTTTTGTTTTTGTTTTTGTTTTTGGTGTCAAAGTTCCACAAAATAAGGATTCTCGCTACATCACGTGTTAGAGGTTTTTTTTTTCTAAATTTAGCAAATGGATCTATCCACTTTTCCGGTACCAGGATCGTGTAGTAAGAGTGTTTCTGCCGAAAATTCCCCGGTTTCTCTACTCCGTGGCGAGAAAGTAAAAAGTATTAAAGTAAAGAATAATTTTGCTTTAATTGTAAGTACTCATGAGCAATAGCTCGTTACAACTCATTTGTTACGTACGGTGGCGGTTAAAATCCTTAATGTGCACCGTCCGTTAAGAGTGACTTTTAAAATCTCTGTTTGGTCGCATGTCGATGTAACAAACCAGTCAGTATTGCAAAACTAATGGCATTGCACGGCATACCGAAACTTTTACCCCTTTTAGTGTTACTAGCATACCCGTCCGAAAACTCTCGCATGTTATACCCCCACCTTAATTTTTCCTAAGGGTATCGTGAAACTGAGATATATAATAGTACTTCTAATTGTTGCTGCGAGAGCAAAACTTTAATTAATAATTATGCAAATGAACCTTGTCAGTCTGTGCAAACAACGGTGTACACAGAAAGCGTAATAGTATAAGATGGTGGAATCTAAGCCTTTTAAGCGTGATATCACAAAGATGGGCCGCTGCACCAAAGGCCGAAATATGGTTCATGGAGGAATAATATTCTGTATTCCTTCATTTACAGGTGGTATTGGTAGTATTGATAAGCACCAAACCAGAAAAAATTAATAGAATGTCCAAGAATATCTCATCCTGTAGATTACAGTGCGAGGATTGTTTCTTTGAGGCCTATGTCCTCAAAATTTTAGCTTTTATGGTCCTAAAATGTTTCCTTTAGAGATATAGCCGTTTAAAGCTGTTTTATAGCTGTTTTAGCTGTTTAAAGATATAGTTGCCCGAGGGTTGGTGGTTGCATTTGTGTGTGTGTATACAAACGAATAGATAACCTGTTTTAAAACAAATTTTTCATATTTTTAAAGGGAAATTGTAATTCGTCACGTCTTCGTGAAATTCTCTTTCTTTCGAGACCTCATTTATAAAGATGTTTTGCGAGTGAGAGTCACAAAAGGTATGTATAATAATGAAATTATATAGGAGATGATTACTCAACAATTATTCAGAAAGGTTCATTACATTATTTAAAGATTTACAATTGAAGGAATATGTCGCGGCTGGGGCGAGAATGCCCCGCTGGTGGGAGAAAACTGGCTGGAGAAAAAAAACTGCGAGCCGACGTGAAGATCTCATTATTCAACGTTGGAAAATCACCATCACCTTCCGAGTAAAACATGCACTACACTTACGGAAATAATGACCGTAGCAGTTGACGTGCCAGGAATCCCTAATAAAACAATCCTCTCCACCTGCAATTATTTTTGGAATAGCCTTTAATATTGGTTTAGTGGTGAGTTATAGTTGACATTTACATAATTGAAGTGATTGAAGGCGTTGTCATTGTCAACAATACTATTTATTTCAATAAGAGTAGCTTTCGATGGCTTAGCCATCATCATCATCATCATCATCAGTTTTCTGCTATCTGGAAGTCACACTAGTCGTTTTTGTGACTTCCAGACAGCAGAAAACTGATGATGATGGCTAAGCCATCGAAAGCTGCTCTTAACTGAAATAAATAGTATTGTTGACAATGACAACGCCTTCAATCATTTCAATTTCAATAGCCTTTAATTCTGACGCGTGTAAGAAATTACCGTACACTTGAGTTAACCTTGAACGTGGATTTTACGACTGATATTCTAGACCATATTATTGAGATGATTACACTTCCTTCCTAGAAAAATTGGTACCATTTTGTACCGTTTGCGAAAGCTTGGGTAACCTCACTCGATTGGGGGACAATACTTTAAATTACGCAATCGATTTCCATTGGAAATAGGCCCTACTAATGCATTTATGTGCCATTTAATAATCTTCGTTATCGTATCCTTATCTTCTCACGTCTGCTTCACACAATCCATTATTTTTTCAGAATGTGAACCATTTTTATTTCCATTTTTATCATTTAAGATATGAACTAATGTAATAGTATTTGTATTTTTAAACCTCAGACGTGATTGAAAGGATAGAATTATCTGCACGGTCATCAGCCAAATGAATTGCAGGAGACATTGAAGATTGGAACTCTCAATGGTGTTGGGCGCGGAAAGTACAACATTTTGTTTATTGAGGAAACTATATTTAACCATTAGCGCCCAAATTAATTTTTGTAAATTAATTGTGGGCATTACGCTCGCCCATTGTCGTAGCGTCCGCATCAGCAACATGGAGCTATTCACAGCTCCATGGCAACAGCAGTCAGTGTTGAGGCTCCCTGGCAGAATGTTTTTGCAACTCATAGTTCTAATCCATTGTTAAATGATTGATTGTTACTGATTCCGGGCGCCTCAACTAATGAGGTCATTATTCCCGTAAGTGTAGTGCATGTTTTTCATCGAGAGGTAGCTGTGATCTTCCCCCACTGAATGGCGAGTTTGGTTGGGTCCGGCATTAGCTTATTTATTTATTTAGTCAAAAACTGTATGTGACGTATGGGGAGAAAATCATCTGCGCACGCTTTCTTGAGTTTCAGAATCCCTTCCCAACAATTTAACTATTAATAGTTGAAAGATGAAAAAAGAATAGTTTTTAAATAATAAGTATAAATTGTTAAATAATAGTATAATAATGTTGACAGCAGAAACCACGGAAAACTATCGACCAGAGAGAGTTCTCTTCCAGACAGCGACTGAATTCGACCTAGCTGAAAAGCTAGTGGACTCGAACCTAGGATCTCCCTGTAGAGACACTGCAGTGTCATCAGTTGATGCACTGAGCCACCGCTCCTGGTAATCCATAGTTAAGCTGCCAAATTATACTAGTTGAGCGCTTCAAAGTGCCAACAGTTGTTTATATGAGCATTTGCTTTTTCTTGAAAAAGTAACAAAACCGTTAGATCTTAGTTGCTTATGCCCCTTCAACTTCGCTGCGGACCAACCACCGTATGCTTTACACCAGCCTCTCCCTCCGACATGCAGCAGCTTATACTTGTTTGTTTTTTTATGTGGCATCTGAGGGCGTTATCTTCTAGATGGAATAAGACACACCTGTTTGCATCTTTCTGAGCCCTGCCGCAAGATGCCGCATGTTCGCGACCGTATCAAACAGTGCTGCAGATCAAGCGAGTCTAGCGGCACGCTGAAAAAGATGCGAAAAGCCTTGAGATATTCCACCTTCAAAATACTACCCTCAGCTGCCACGTTAAAAAAAGTATAGTGATATATTCAATTAATTGCTTTCAGAAATTCGTGTATAGACAGAAAATTCACATTACGTTCCTAATACCTTGAAAGAGAGGGAGAGGGGTTGCTCATTGTGCTTCAGCCCCCCCCCCCCGCCCGAAGCCAATGATTCATGTTTTTTAAAAAATATCCTAATTTTAATTATTTACTTTAGATTGTTGTGCAACTTAATGGTCGTTTGTAGGGGCGGATTTTAATGATTTTTTTCTTTTCACTTTAGAACAATGTCGTTTAGTATAGAAATGAATTGTATGACTTTAATGAATTGGAATCGATGAACGAAGAGCAATTTAACAATTTCTTGGGGAGTATTGCCGTAGAAAACGATGCGGCGTTAGATTCGGAGAATGGAAGGGATTCGGATGCTGATGACACGGTGCCAATGTCAAAAATAATTAACTTTAGCAGTTCACGTTCATCTCGTTCTATGGATGGTGATGCGAATGCGGAGATTAAACGGAACAGGTGATTCAAATCAAATAAACATAAGTTTCCGAAGCAGTGACGAAGACGAAAACGACAGTGATGCAGCTCCAAGTACTATGCTCACACTTTTTCTTGATACCCGAGCCCCCTAGTCCTCTCTCAGCCCGGCACAGCACGGCCTGGTAGAAAACGCCAGCTCCACTCGGAACGTCACGGCTCAGTTTGCAGTGCTGCCTACCTTCTTCGTTACTTGTCATTGCTATCTAGCCCAAGACACGCTATTACCTCAGTCTAATAATTGTGCTATTACGCTCAGTTTTCCGCCGTGTAAGTTGACAGCACTGCACTGCTGTGACGTAGACAGAAACCTCCTCTCCCCGCACCCCCCGCTGTGGAGTATCAAGAAAAAGTGCGCGACTAGTACTAGTACTCCTAGTACCAGTCTCTCCTATAATTTTCAGAAAACCAGTAAAGATCCCGAAACATTTGGGCGAAGTACATTTCATTGACATTTCGGTCCCACGTGTGAAGTTAATTTAGAATCTCCACTTCAAATTTTTACGGATGAATTTCTGCATTATGTAGTGAGCCAGTCAAATCTGTATGCCCAACAGAACTAAATCTATCAGTTTCTGAATTAAAGCACTTATGGAGATTTTAGTAATAAGGGGGTTTCACAGTGGCGGCTCGTGGTCATGCCATTAGGGTGAGCAACATTTCTCGTCTTTCTCCCTTCCTCCCACTCTCTCTCTCTCTCTCTCTCTCTCTCTCTCTCTCTCTCTCTCTCTCTCTCTCACACACACACACACATACATTACATGCATGCATTGACTCACATTAACATTAATAATGACAATTAAACACAAATCATCTTATGACGTCTGATAGCATGCCGAACAATTCCATTCCATTGTTTCTTTTCAGCAATTTTTTTCTGGCTTTTTCATTGAAATCATTGATTTCTTACGTTTCATATTTTCAACGCTATTCATTGTTAGTTGCACAAACACCCTTGACAGAAAAAGAACTCTCTGATTTCGGTTTCTCAAAACACCTTGAAACGTAGCCTAATACTTACGTTTACAAAATCACTAGGGGTTTGAATTCTTCGGAATGGTTTTGTAATTGCAACTCACTTTAAAACACAAGAGAATACACATATTATATACAATTAACATTTCTATGAATGCATCACTGCACAGCAATGCGTTCGCGTTTCGCGCGCTAGTGCGAAAGCTCGTTTAAGTGGAGAGATATCTCACACTTTCTTCGTTCAATGTCACACTTACTTCTGTTAAAAACTTGTGCTACTCGAATGTTATATCTTCGAGACACGTCAAGGCATTTCCCGAGATCGCCACTGCGCCGGCGCTGTAGGAGCACCGCGGGGGGATTGCTCCAGTCCTCT
>BLKR01002474.1:159030-194225 GCA_011170035.1 Teleogryllus occipitalis | reverse complement strand
TATCGAATACTAGCTGGTGTACCCGGCGTTGCTCGGGTTTATAGTAAATTATTAGTCAGGGAGAGGAATTCCATTTTTTCATACCCTGCGGTGGGGCCTACAATCTCTTCTGTTGCATCTCTTTTCCGCCCTGCTCCCCCCTGCCATGCTCTGCACGGCCACGCTTCGATAGCTCTGTCTTCTCTTCACCCCCATTTGAAAATTTCCGATCTATCTCGCTCACTTTTTCACAAAAAATTATATTTTTCTTATTTGGGCTTCCAGCTCCTAAACTTTCTTCACTTTAAAACTAAAAACAATAAACAATTCTAAACTACAGAATAAAATACTTGTAGACTCACGTATATTTTTTTTGTGGAGTTTCATATATTACTTCCAATACTGTCAATAAATTGTCACATTGTAAAACTTACTCTTTTTTATATTTGGTCTTCTCTTGTATTCATAAACAAATATTTGAAATTGATCTGTCAAATCGTGACCTTCAAGGGACTGACTGTTTCAAGCGAAGTTTAACATGCCAGAGTTCTCGTACGGAGACGCTAGAAGATAGATATGGAATAAGAAAGTATATGTCAAAACGTAATTGACGAATCATAATAATAAAAGTAAATGAAAGTATCAATATTGAACGTAATTGCCAGTATTTATAATTATTTAGAAGACGAAAAATATATATAAGTTTAAACTACGTGTAGAATAAAACTTATTTTTTTATGTAAATCAATTAATCATAACATTGAAGCATGAGAACAATACTGATCCATCAACATGTACATAATGGGTACACACTAAATTGACAATCTTCTGAACAAAATCATATTAGCTTCATTATTTGATCTGAAGTGCTATATATTAAGGATCTTGAAATGTGAATAACAGAAACCAATTCATGCGTTGGGAGCAATTGCAATGCAAAATAATAGCACAGATTATTCTCAATATGTAAGTGATCATTGCTTAATTACATACTACTGCACTAATCTTCTGCACATAATGAATAAAAAAATCAACTGGATGAAACCAAAACATACAAACATTTTACATTTTACCAAATTTAACATAAGAACTGTGTAAATAGTCAAACTGTGAGTGCTATTGAAAAGCAACCCTACTACGTAGAGAATTATTTACATTTGCATCCCTCCTTGCAGTATTATTTTCAATAGTGCGAGTGAGTACTTCAGCAAGTCGCACTTCTCTTAATAGCCGTTTCAAAACGTTTATAGACTGCCCATCTATTCGCACTTGTATAATCTGTTTTGACAACTTGACACTCGCATTGTTTCAAGAAATTCAATGTTTACAAATTTCTGTAAAAGAAGAGGTTGTTTAGAATGTATACGATATCTATTGCATACTAATACATGCAATTGCAATCTAATACATTGTAGATTACTGTATATTCTGTACTATATATTAGTGTACATTGCACTGTCTCAACCTACCTCAATTTCTGTACAAATTCAAACTCCAATGTTTTATAGCCACTTTGTACATACCACGGATTAAGGATAATGCATGTACCTTGTCATCTTTGCCACTTTAGTTACCGATTTCTTCCAAATATTTCACCAATGTTCAGAACTAACAAATCACCACCGTTCATACAAGGACACTACATAACCTTATTCAAAGTCCAATGAATCTCGTAATAATTCTAGACATTGATGAAACCAGTAGTAGATCTCAGACGTCATCCTCTGGTGCCGCACAGCTAAACTATTGACATTGATGCGGTCTTGAATCTGTGATGTAAAGCTATGCCAAAAATGTCGAGAAAAGTAATGATTTTGTAAATATATTACGGTTTATGGTTGTAAATCACAGCCTATAGTACTCCAGACCTTTAAAGGAAGTTAGCACAAAAGTTTCATCGGCATTGGTTCAGTAGATTCAGAGATTACCGCGTTGGAAGACAACGCACTTCTGTCTTTATATATTAGTATAGATATAGACGATATAGATATAGATTATCCTACACATATAAATACAACTATATTATAGAATTATGTACCTAAATATACGCGTTTTTATTTATTTTTTATTGTTCTTATGATTATCCGACCTCATTTGTACCGACCAGTTCCGAATCCCTGTGGTGACAGTTATAAGATATTCTAATGTATAACTGTTCTACTTGAATAACACACTATTTCACGAAAGATGATTCCTTAGAAATTAAACCCTTGAATCACATACATCCCTGATAGCAACTGCACATTTGGACTTCTCGTTCTTTATTCCAGTCAGCCGCTCTGAAAGGAAGGAGGGTCATGGTCTTGTTTTCCTTAGCGAGACAGCTGCGAGTGGCTGTTTACAAAAAGCAAATAAAATTGTTGACAGCATATTGGTTGAACATTTAATACAACATTCTGCGTCAGAAAAATAACTTAAAAAGAATATGACAAATGAAATTTTGAGTTATCGTATTTTAAAATAATATAATAATTCTCAATAAATAATTCTTAATATGGAAATCCGTAACGTCCTAGAGTTGAGCATAAATAATAAACTGTTTTAAAAATGTAATTTGGATCTTATCTTAACAAACAAAAGTGATTAACCCCATTCCTTTCCAGCAAATATATGAGTCTGTGTTACATAAGAACTTCACTGTTAAGAATGCCATTCGCTGAATATGGAACTCTAAAACGAATAATATTCTAAAGTGACTTTTATGGCTATGCTTCTTTGCGGTCTTTCTTCTGTTTTTTCCAACCTCTTCTACTGAAGTCACTGAAGGTTTGAACGTTTTCTAATGGATGCATATAGTATCTCTGAGACGTGATATTTGCTTAAGCTGATGTCAGAATCTCCTTAAAGGAATTTATGAAAATTTCGAAAAATGGTAGAAAATGAAATCAGAAAGAAGGAAAAGTTACTAGAAACCTCTTCCAGTTTCAACGGTAATTATCAAATCACAACTGATCGCGGCAGACCTTGCTAATGCTGTCCGTTTCTTAATGAGAAATTAACAAGTAATAATTCATAAGTAATTTAATTCGTACAAAGTATTTTAACAAAGATTGCAACATATATTTTTCACTATAATATTTTCATATTAAACTATAAATAGGTGTCAAAAATAAAAAAGCTGAAGGCTCCTCATATTTCTTAATCTCGAGAAAGAGGGACTCTGATATATTTTTAGATTTTTGTAAAATGGACATTTTATTATACAATGCCTGTTTGATTTATTTCATTACCAAAGCCACTAATATTATCATCATATTTTCACTTACTATGCAGAGTGGAGTACTATTTATAACGAAAAAAGAACTGATGTGATGCTGCAAAAATATGGTATCCCTGATGACCAAACTGGAAGAACGCTACACTTTCCATCACCTCTATTTTCTTACACAATGCTCGGCGAGCGATCTTTCCAACGGCCCATCATCCTCGCCATTTCCTTCAAGTGTGGTCTCCAGGGACTGACCAACGGCGCTTTACTGCTCCCCTCCATCACCCTTTCTCTCCGTTCGCCTCGATCACCCGCCTATGCTCGCATCGGGCCTGTCTTTCACCTCCGAAACCTCCAAGCCACCGCCACCGCCGCCGCCGCCGCCACCGCCGCCGCCGCCGCCGCCGCCGCCGCCGCCGAGGGAGACACACGCGAGACGCTGGCCTCGTCCCCCTGGCATCGCCGCCGTCGCTTCCGCTGCCCTCGTCGCAGCCACCTCCGCTTCAGTACAGCCTTGAAGAGGACCGCGATATGTCGGTCGAAACGTCGGCACCCCAGCCTTCGACGCGGCGTCACCCGGACAGCCCAGATCATGACTCTGGCCGCGGAAGCTTACGATATCACCTCCGCTTCGGTTACTTCAGTCAGGAGCCACCAGCGACAACGCCCGACGCTCGGTATCTCCGCGGGAGAACTTTAGCTCTTCAGTCAAGAATTATCTTCTGTGAAGTTGCAGCTAATTTTGTAAACATTCTGTTCATCATTCTCATCATCGTCTCGTCGTCTTCGTTTTGATCAAAATCATCTTCAGTCTCACTAGTAATGTCACAAACGTCAAAAGCGTCATCACAAATATCGGCATTACAAACATTGTCTTCACAAACATCGCCTTCACAAATGTCTTCACAAACATGACCTTCACAACAATGTCATCCCAAGCATGGACATCATAAGTATCGTCATTACAAACACAATCATGATTATCATCTCCTCGAAGAGATGAATAAAATTACAAAAAGAAAAAACGACATGCTTGTGACAATATATATTTTCTCACACTCGCAACATAAATGAAAATTCTCCTCTATGACCCCCTCCTCTTTAATACCAACTGCGAAAAGCATAATAAATGGTTAGTTTTCTTGGGGTTCATAGCTGCATTAATGGAGAAAGAAAAAAACGTGGTTTTTTGTTAGTAAACTAGTGGTCCTAGAATAGCACATATTTTCCCTCATGATATCTAACTGCTCTACTATATTTTACTACTACATGAACACGCAAAAGTGCTTTCCACTAGGAAAAATTACTTTCCACACCGACACCTAGAAACTCAGGTCCTCCTAGTTAATTCACCGTCAGCCATATGTCTACGCTACAGAAGCACCCTGTGGTTAAACTCGGCCAAACGGTTAAAAATGTGATTGGCTTAACCCCACATTTCCAACATGACTTTTTGCAATTTTCTAAAGTATGGAGAGTTCTCTGGAAATAAGACTATACTCTTATTTTTTACTGTCTGTTGTTGCATACGAAGAGGAAATTTAATAAAGAAAATTGCAGCGGTTTTTGAGAAAACATTTTTTTTAGAAAATGTATAAAATTCAGAAACAAATTACGTGAATTCAACTCGTTTTTTTAAAGAATTGTACGTGACCTATTTTAAAGCCACGACTATTTAGAACAGACTTTGTTTGTGGCTAAAATCTCTATCTTCAATTTTGTAATTTTGAAATATTAACTTTTTGCAATTTTCGAAAATACGGCTTCCCCAAAAATGGGACTAGCGCAATATCATTTCCCGTCCTCTGAAATATACAACCACACAATTTAAACAAAATAATTGGAGAAAGTTGGAGAAAAAACATTGTTTTAAAAAATGACTGTTGCCTGTATTTGTCTCAAAATTAGACGAAAACTCATATTTTCGAAAAATTGAAAATAAACCCATATCAAGATCTGTCTTTAAAAACAGATTTTATTAAGAAAAAAATATTTACCTTCAATATTGAAATTGTAGCAAGACCCCCAAAAAAATCACATTTGCAATTTTCGAAAAATAAGCGATTTGAATGAACATGAGACTTGCGCCGTTGTTTCAAGCGTACTATTTTACGCTATCCGGGAACAAAATTTAATAAAACAATTGGACCCATTTTTGAGGAAAGTTTGAAAATATTTTTCAAGCTTCTTGTAAGGTACCGTCAAAAATCAAAATATAAGTTCGTAACGATCGAACGGCATATATAAATTTTGAACATAATGGCTAAACGGTTTCCCCACTAGCGTTGACCACAGGCGGAGGGACGGACGGACAGATAGACGTTTTGCCGTCAATCGATTTTTCGGTATCAACGACCTAAAAAACGTGGATTCTAGTTACATCATGTGTTAGAGAAAGTAATTTATTAAATATAGGATTAGGATTTATCCGTATTTTCGTTGCCAGGGCCCAGCAATAAGAGTTTTTCTGCCAAAAATTTGCTTTTTCCGTCGCACGATTACAATACTTTCACTTCTTACGAAGTAAGAGTGAGAAAGTAAAAGTAAATAAGATAAAATAAATAAATGAAAGGTGTTATTATGCAATAAAATGAAGATAATTTGTATTTGACCTTTGTATTACTGCCACCCATCTGTACTTGAGTCCCTCATTGTTTACTTGCATTAACATTAGATCCACCGCCTCTGCCTCGCAGTCTCCCGTACGCTTCCGAGAACGCTCTCCCGGCAGGGTGGAGGGGGAAGAGGAGGTGGTTGGGGGGCCCGCTGCGCCTGAAAGACAGCCGCCAGCGTCTAATCGGCGGAGGGGGGGGCGTCGCCTTGGGGCGGCACCGCGAATGGAGCCGGAGGCTGAGGTGGCGCCTGCGTGGACAAGGCGGTAGCAGGTGGAAAACGACGAGAAACTGTGGGTTGGAGGAGGCGAAACGCATCCAAAAATGTGAGGCGAACGAAATAGCGAGTGGGGGAAGTAGAGCCGAGGATACACATCAGAACAGAAAATAATGATATTGAGGGCAAGAGAATTGGGTTGTGTAACAAATTGGAAAAATGTAGAAAGAAATCCATCTGAAAAATTAAATACATTTTTAGGAACATTTTGGAATTGTAAAAGTAATTTTATGTAATGATTAAAAAATAATGGATATTTTCCTCTTACATAAATCAAGGGCCACGGCATTAATAATAATAATAATAATAATAATAATAATAATAATAATAATAATAATAATAATAATAATAATAATAGATAAAGAATAGAAATTGTAAATAATTTGTAACCTAGACAAAAAATCAAAATTTGTTGATTTCAGAAACATTCCATTTTTCGGAATCAACCAAATTTTTTTCGGGTCGAATAATTTTTCTGGCATGAAATCTGCTACTAAAACATTGGGTGGTTACAGCTCTAATAACGAAACAATACCGAAAGCGGATAAGAAAAAGAAACAAGAAATTGCGAATAAGGAGGTAACACGAACGAAGAGGTAAAAAAACAAGGAGTAATAACGAGCAAGGACGAAGCGACGAGAAACATTAAAGGTAAACCAAACGACGAAATCGGAAATTAAGTTAAGACGAGCCGCGAGGCGAGGCGAGGCACGGAGCGACAGGCAGGCGGATGCCAAGATAAATGAGACAGCACAAGCGAAAGGAACAAAGGCGACGAAGGAAGCGCGGGCGCGGGGGTCGCCGAGGGGTGGGGTCGGAGGGCGAGGCGAGGGGGGCTCCAGGGAAATCGGAAGCGTCCTGCGGCTCATCCCGCCTCCATTTTCGGCCTCGTCGCTGCCCCGCCCCCGCCCCTCCGCCAGGTGGCCCGCTGACGCCCCCGCGGCCTCCGCATCGATCCGCGCTCGGGGTCGCGCCCGCCCCCGCGTTCGCCCGCCGCGGGCGATACGCCCCCGCACGCCCTCGCCCCCGCCCCGAAAGACGGGGCTGCGAGGTCGGGGGCTGCCATCGTCAGACCGGCCCCTGCTGAATCTACGACTACGTTACGAAGTCTGGAGGGTTCGTGAGAAATTTTAATGATTGCCACAGGTGGCTCTTCAAAAATGCTTCGATTAAAGGAATAGAAAAAAGAACCGCAAAGAAAAAAAGATCATGCAGAACACAAGATTAACATATATTATTTCTACATGGTTTTTATATGCCAAACTCATACACTGAGGTTGAAGGGGTCACAAAATGCTCATGCATTTTCAATGATGTCTTACATGAACGAAAAGCTAGAAGATCGGAGACAGCAAATTTCATACTTACTTTTATGGAAGTTACCTCTCCGTAATTAAGCTCAAGTACGAGTGAATTTTTGTATGAATGCCACATGTCTCAAAAAGATATTGTTTGATAATGAAGAATAACAACGAAAAAAGTTCGCGCAGCAGTCAAGTAACCTGAGCATCACATTCTAGCTCTCATAGCGAGGATAATTTTAATTTTTTTAAATTTATTACTTGCTGTTCGACAATTTGTCTTTCAGAGCATTGAAATTTAAAAAGAAGGGTTGTCGTTATGGACACGAACAGTAAACTCTTTAAGAGTATTTAGTGAAGAAAAAAAAATTGAAAATTAAAAAAATGAGATGAAAAAATTAAGAAATTGAGATAAGATTGGAATAGAAATAAGAAAAATAAAAGTACGGAGGATGAAATTTGTCTTTAGGAAATTTAGAATTAATTCTACGAGGAAAGGGATACGTTTTACCAAGATTAAAAAACTGTGCAGGATGTAATGAAGGAAGAGTATTAAAAAATTTGAGGCTATAATTTTTAATCAAATCGTGTATTGAAGGAAGATTTAATTCATTATGAATTTGTTTATTGGGAATAATCCAAGGTGCATGTAAATTGTTTCTAAAGAATTTGTTTTGGATAATTTGAAGATGTTGTATGATTTAGCTGGAATTGACCAAATTAGGATAAGTTTAATGAAGTTGAAAATGCATTTTCAACAACTTGCATCACTAATACTCCTATTTGATTTGCGAGACGTGGCAATTGACATAAAATATATGAAACTTGCTAAGCTACAATATTATTTCTACATGATAAAACATGTGAAATGATTTTCATTTAAATACTTAATTTTATTGAGTAATTAAAAATATAAGGATAAAACAAAGAAAGATCATGTTTTTAGATCCTTTCGTTACTTGTAAAAATTGTTTTCATTGTTGAAATAACAAAGTTCAGGAAAATTTTGTTTTAGTCGATGTCATGGTTTGAACACAACGTTTCAAAGAAAAATGATGAGATGCATTTTTTCGCACCAAAATGTTTTGTTTCGGTAATATACACATTATAAGAACATTTTCGTTTGCGAGTGAAAATTTAATTTTACTCCTTATTTTCAAATTAATCTCGCGTATACACATAACATATAACAAAAATTATTTATTTCTGTTATAATGAATTAGACATTGTTGAACAACGTAAATCGAAATAAAGTACCTAGTTCTTAAATTAAAATTTTAAAGCATGTTCTTACCGAGAAGCGTCACTTAGAAAAGAAGATTAAATTAGGAGAATCGGTATGGTTTCATGAATTTTGTATTCATGAATAATTAATTCTTGCAAAGTTCAGACGTCTGAGGCGTTGGACGAAAGTAAATGAACAAAAAAGTCTGGAAGAGTTTTCCGTAAAAAGGAGGAAAGTAAAACATTCATAACGATAGTTGAAGATGTAAAGCAGTGGAGCATTATCTTTAAATCAGGCTTGAAATTCAAGAAACTGATGAGACAAAGAAGCTAACATTTGACAAGAAAAAATCAATGGCACAAGACCATGGGGATTATATTCGTCCCCCTCTAAGCTTTTTAGAGATATTGCTCTACATTTTTAATGATAAATTATTTAAGATAATGTGGATTTAATATCGTATACTTTTTCGCACCGTTTAAGAAAGGGTGATCGCCATATTTTCGTTCAAGTATCTGAATTTTCGTAAACGGCAAAAATTTACCAATAATACGAGAAAGTATGTCCTGTTAAAGCACCACTACTTTTTCTCATACATAAGTATATTCGGAGTATTACCGATACCTTTTTGGTTTCAAAACGCCCATCAATCTATCTGCGCGTTTGTCTTTCCGTTTGTGGACAACACTATCGCCATAACTATTCGTAGGAATTTTTCCAAATTGGATAGTCGCCGATCGATATCGACCAATTTGAGACGCTGCTATTTTAGAAAGAATCCATTAAAATTTTGGAATAAAGCCCTTAGGACATTTTAAAAATTTTCTCAAAAGTGACTCCAATTTTACTTTTTCGCTACCGCGTTAGAGGGAAACTTATGTAATGCTGCACGAAAAAACTGCGAATTTTTCGCAGGAAAACTTATTATAGAGCCCTGGCAACAAAAAAGTGGATAAATCCAGGTGTTAAATGTAGAAACAATTCCTCTAATACGTGGTGTAGCCAGAATCCGTGTTTTGAGGGTCCTTGGTATCAAAAAATTAATTGACGGCAAAATGTCTGTCTGTTCGTCTGTCTGTCCGTTTGTCTGTGAACAACGCTAGCGGCTAAACCGTTCAGCGGATTTTGTTCCAAATTGATATTCCCCAATCACTTTGGCTGATGTTGCGGCCCCTTGAATTTGAAACCATTATTTTAATTCCGGGGGTACTTTACATAAAGCCCTCAGAACATTTTCAAAATCATCAAAAAAATGGCTCCAACGTGTTTAAGTAAACTTTGTTATTGTATAGTGTAAAGGACGTTTAAGAAAATGGTGCAGGTATATTGTGAAAATATTTTTCTCATCAGATATTATACTATTGCTAAATCTAAATACTATCTACAGCAAACATCTAATACTATGACCAGGATTACTTCCACTGCCATTGTTGAAACTGTTATTCTACCGTTGCTCTACTATAGTCACAAATTCTCTCACTGTTAACACTAATTTATTAAATTTACTTACAATTTAATCATGGGTTCGACATACAACGTATTACTCCTTACCTGTTACACGTAGACGTGTAATTCTATACAGAATCACGATTCCTGGAAGTTTTATTGATTGAAACTAATTATTAGATTGATGGAAACTAATATAAATTATCAGCCTTTTTCAACAACACAAATTTAACATCTATTCTTACATATGTTACAAATTCTTTCGATCTCATGAGAATTGCTTTTCCAATGTAGAACATTAACACACCGTACGGGTTTGTTCATAAGATAATATAAGATAATGAAATATAAGATAATGTAATGAGAAATTTTGTTGAATTCTTCCCTTTGTTGAACATTGGCTACTATTATGATGCTTTGTTTTATTTATTTATATTTTTATTTAACTTAAAAAACAGAAAAACTGAGTGTGACGTACTATGGGGAGAATTGTATTCTGAGAATGTCTTTGTAAATTCTGGTATCCCTACACTAACCCATTACATGCTGGAATCTGAATGCAGATGGAGACGAAACATTTGTTCTTCGATTAGTAAAGACAATTCGGGGAAATTTTCGTAGGTTTGAAACCGTATAAAGCATTTAACATTACATGTTCAGACAAGGAGTAACGTGTAATTTGTGTTAAAACGAGCATATGTGGAGAATATTACAATAATATAGGGTTTAATTATTACTGTTGGCACATAGGCGGTCAAAATAAATTCAGTTTTGGCGCCGTACTTGGAATTCCATCATTTATAGCAATTCTTTGGCGCTAATTAACAGCAAAGGATATACATTTTAAACGTCACGCGTTGGACTTAGTATTTTTCTGTAAAAACCTCGGGCGGGCTTCCAGAGAGAAAAGCAATACATTTTCGTATGAAGCTAGAACGACTGAACTGCTTTGAAATTTTGAACTGCTTCCTAAGAGCGTCAGAACGTGCCACGAGACGCACACCAAGAAACGACTTCAAAAGATAATATTAATATTGCAATTTCACGGAATCCTTGCCTTGTACTTGAGACACGACGCGATCGCATTGTTTGAAGATTGAGAAGTCGAGTGGTTGCGTGTCAACGCGCCGCGCTCGTGTAAAAAGCGAAGGAATTCAAAGTTAGAGTTTAACGTTGCTAGTGCGTCTAGTTCACAGCATTGCAGACTTCATGAACAGATTTTTGGCGCGCAGGCTCTGCATAACATTTATCACGCCTGAATTATGACAGGAAACGATTTTCTTTTCGCCTGGACAAGGTAATACTGACAACTTCTTTAATACTCAATAATTCTTACGCTGATGTAAACTAATAGTTCTTAAATAATTGGCTTTCAGAATTTTCCCTTGTGTCAATTTTCCCTTGTGCAGGAGTCTTGTTTTCAATACGAAACATCTTCAGATGCTCTCCCAAAAAACTCTAGGTATTTTGCAGCCTAAACAATTATTATCATATATTTTTCGATCTATTTGAATTTGTTGGCCTACGCTATCAGTATCGTATTATTTATTAACTTTTAATTATTTTACTTTCTCGCATACTGCTTACGCAGAATATTGTAAGGCTAAAATACTCATCGGATATGTTCGTGAATACATTGCACATCTTATACAATGAATTCAATGCCAGAAATATATTTTCATTTAAACTTTTCAATAAAAATTAAATTGAAACTAATATTCACACCGAATGTTCTCAGATTTAAAATGAGTTAAAAAAATATACCTGAGATGTGTGTTAATTCGGAGAGAAATTGTGGTGTAAATATTATTACATAACCATTACTAAAGGCAGGCACGTACGCGCTGTTTTAGTACCATTAGTTTATCGTTAAATTTCTTGCAATAACAGAATGCAAAACACTTTAAAGGATGGCAGAGGTTTTATTTTCAATGCTACTTCTTAATATTCCGAGTAAATGTTCAAAATTAGAAATTCGGTCTAAAATGTTTTTGAAAACATTTTTAAATCTAGTGCTATGTGCACTGAATAACGTGCCATATTCGACATTTTGATTTATTCTTTTGATTTTGAAAATATTTTATTCCATTTGATTTTATAAATAATGTAGTTTTAGTATATTTTCAAAAAAGACCTGCAAATTCGAATAGCGTAGAGAAAGCTTAAAATATGAAGCTGCTGTCACTTTCGTTGAAATATATCTGAATTTTCTAAAATTGCAAAACTTCAATTTTTTTGGCGTCTTCCTTTAACTTCAGCAATGAAAATATACATTTTTTCTGAATTAAATCTGTTCTACAAAGATCATAAATATACGTCCTATACAATTTTTTGTAAATAGGCTTAGTTTCTGCGTGATTCGGGGTAAAATGTGAGTAATTTTTAAACAATTATTGTAAAAAACGGCTCCAATTTTTTTTAACTTTTTCTTGAAAGTAGCAAACAATGGTAAAAAATTGGAGCTGATTCCATTTTTGGAAAACTCGCGTATTTTAAAAAATTGCAAAAATTAACATTGCAAAAAACGTTGGTAAAGATTTTTTCTTTAAAAAAATATGTTCTAAAACGTTATCTTTAAATCAGGGCATACTTAAAAAATTGTGAAAAATAAAAGTAATAGTTTTTGCGTAATTTCTATTTGAAATAAATGCAATTCATAAAATATTGGTAAAAAATAATCAACGTTTTTTTTTGTTGTTGTAGGACCCCTCGTTTCACTTTTATTTGTGTTCTACGTCGTAATTCTCGTCTTCTCAAATCACAGTAAGGAGGAATATGTTCTCTATGTGATGACATGAACGTTCATTCAATATATTCTCATTGTATCTCGCTTGCTACAACATTGCACACCGTTTTTGTTTAGAGCTTGTTCTGGTCTTTAAACAATTAATCGTTAAAGTTACAATTCAGCGTTTATTTCCATTTATATCTTTTACATTAACTATTTTTAAACCACATATCAATGCGGATTTACTTTTCAGCTTCCTTTACATAACATCATCTCTAAGTTTGCATCATTTTATTGCGCTCAATACCTGGGCATATAATATTGTCACTTTGTTCCATTACAGTATACGACAGTGAAGATGTAAACGAAATTGCTTTGTACTCTAATTAATGTTTCTTATAAAAAAGTAAACGCGTATTAACTGGAAATGAAAAGAAAAAATAAAAGGATGTGTTCAGAAGCGTACAGTAAAGAAGGGAGAAGGCGAAATGGTTGATACTCTCATTAAAACTTCTTATAAAAAGGCTCCTTCACCTTGTTCATTTAATGGCATCCTCAACAAAAACTACTTCTACACACATTATATTTTTTATTTCAAATTTGAACAAAATAATTTTATGATCATTGTACGTGATGAAAAGGAAGCACAGTATTCAATTTGAAGTTGTTTCTACGTATGAGGGAGGGTTTGTATGAAGCGGGAATGCTGCTTTTCTGACGAAGGGTTGTGAACATTATGGCAACGAACAGTCAGATCGCTCATACAATGGATTATTGTCTGAAACCCCGCCTCTCGGGATGTGTGTATCAGGCACGTGTGTGTATTGTTTTAGTCCAACTTTCAGACTAAGCAATTTTTATTGACAAAAGATTTTAATAACGAAAGTTAAAAGCAAAATAGCGTGCTTCTCGTAACATGCTCGTATAAAGAGAATATAGGTGTTACAAATGCTTATGAAAGCATGTTTACAAAGAGGTCTCATATTTTTTATAGAATAATAGAACATAAAAATTAAATTTCATTGATTTATTAGATACTAGAATTGACAGTTTACGTTACCGTGAACTGTGTTTAAAAAGCTGACATTTGTATCCAAATATTAGTTTATGTATGTCAGACTGATGAAAGCAAGCCTTGAATTAAAAACCTTCTTTATCAAACGGATGAAGTATCTAGTTAGTAATCTTAATGTTTCATCACTATATATATATATATATATATATATATATATATATATATATATATATATATATATATATTCAAGTTTCTCATTGAAAACTCACTACTGAAACGTTGACCTTTAAATGCACGAGTAATTGAATACTTTTTACGTACATCTGAAAGTTATAACTTTGTACTTTCTGGTCTACTAATTGTAACTATAGTACACGGTACACGATAGTCCGCTTAGGAAATACATATTCTGAACTGTATCACCAATCTTTATCGTGGACGTTTTTGGTATTCTGTGGAATAAACGCGTGTTTGGTTAAGTCCAGCGGGATTGCAATTGCCACATGAGCCAGGTCGGCAGTGATACATAACGCATGATTGCGCGATAACACGCGTGGGCGGGGCCGGGTGCACACGGGCACACATTACTTTGGTGGACGATGCTCTGACTTTGAGTAATGGAACGCGCCAGCAGCGCATGACAGCGTTAGAGACGGATTGGGACGCCGCATTCTGCTGAGCGGGTCGAATACCCGGGGAGTGCGCGTTGTGTTCAACTCTTCTACTGACACGAGGAAACGTGTATTAAACGGAAATGTACAGAACTCAACAGTTTTCGTTCAATGTGTTCCAACTCACAAGAATCACATATTTCAATATATCTCTTGCGGATAGTTTAGATTGATTGATTATTTATTGTTCTCAGGCAGGTCAACTGCAATGGTCATTATTTCTGTAGGTGTAGTGTAATATTTTATAAACAGATGTGCGGGGTTCTTCCCCCGCTGGATGGCGCCGACCCACACGTTGGATTGCGACATTTTCCCCTTTAACATATCTCCCATGAGCGGTGACAGACTCTAAGCTTCGAGCTGCTTTCCCGACTTGTGCGCTAGTATAGTACTTGTGTGTGTGTGTGTGTGTGTGTGTGTGTGTGTGTGTGTGTGAAAGTAAGTAAGGGGTAGGGGTATGACAAGGAAGGAAGAAGGAAAATCGCGTTCGGTCCGTGGTTTGTTACTGGGTACTGATCCGGCATTCGTCTGGTTCTTATCGGAAATATCACGAAAAATTACCGTTGAGAGTAGCCGGCTACGAAAATACTCCTCCATACAGTGGCTAAATTCGACTTATGCATCTAGTTAATGTCACTAATAATCATCTAATATCAGATGCACTGCAGTGACATTAGTTGATGCCCTGAGCCACCTCAGCTGATGATAGTTTCGATGTTTACTTCGGAGTTTCACAAAGAACACTTAAAATGTATTGATAAAATTATTTTCAATAATGGCTGGAAGAACGTTTATTAAAATTCAGACTATGATCACGCCCAAGAAGAACAAATTGAGAGAACACGATTACTCAAATTCAAATAAGATAAGTATAGGTATAAGAAAAGTTCAGAAAAATCATGCAATGAATTCTTTGGCGGAATAAGCATATTTAATTGCCTATTTTCCTTTCAACAAAAATTGTTGAAAATTACATTAGAGAAGGAAAATTAATGAGAGGTGTAGATTATTTAAGAAAGTGGATTGAATGTTATAGCGTAGCAATTATATGAATAAGACACCAAAATTCTTATAAGTTAGAAATTATTATTTTCTTCTAGATGAAACTTGAACTTTTGTTACTAATAACAAATAGTTCATAAATAGCTATTTAAAACTACATAATGAATGTTATTGAACCGCAAAAGAAAAATTAGTTATGTAAACAAAGGAAAATATTAAAATATAATTTAAAATGGCTTTTAAATGATTTGATGTGCACATAATCCTTATAAATTAAAGATAACTTATTTTTTAGATAATAATAATATTATTTTAAATTTATAAAATTTAAAAAAGTAAGGGAAGCACACGAATCTAAATTCATTTTTTCCAAATAAAACATTCAATTATAAGTAGAATATTACTATATGTAGATGATCCGTTCTTTTATTACAGTTCTTTCACAAAATTCCACCACTGTATCGACTAGTCGAATCAATATTGCGACAAACTAAATACATCAATGTGAAGTGCCAGTCGTTGATATTTGCCATTTGTTTTCCCTCCAAAAATTGCAACGTAATGCAGTGTTCATGTTCTCTACTCTTCCCTGTGTATCTGCACAAAGTACACAAAATCCCAGCGCGGATTCGAGCACATGCTAACCAAACAGACCGACCCTCCCCAATTCAATTTGTACAGGAATTTCTCTCTCTAGAACGCTGAACACATCAACGTTTTGCATAGCGAATGGTTCTAGTGATGAAGCGACCCCTGCGGAGTGGATCTCGTATCTAAGTATTGTACGCGCACGTTTTCTTGAGCCCCGTGCCACCATTAGTTGAATTAAGATTAAATGGTAAAACGAGCGTTGTAAACAAAAGCTGATAGTAAAAAATATTCGCTTCCTTGTAATAAAAACTATTTTGCATCAAAAAACAAACTACAAATTAATATCAAATTCCTTTTGTGAAAATAACGAAACTCCCCACTCCTCTGGCAACTGGCGAAGCGAGGGCTCAAAAAAACGTGCGTGGATTAGGTGCATTGGGAGCACTATTGCGTCGGTGCCCAAGGTGGTAGCGTGATTACTTTCTCATATACTGGTATTATGTACGGGGTATATACGCAATAATAGAAGAAAATTATGTGGTTATGCCTTGATAAAGAAATATACTATTAAAGTACTAAAGTGAAAATTTGTGCAGGGTGAAATGTATTTAAAAATTTATTTAAATTTCAAACTGATTCCCAAATAAGAAATAAAGAAGCGCGAGGAAAGACGTAAAAGAATTGTATCGCTTAGAACCAGTTTTTGCAAAACCACACTAAATCAAGAAATCTTTAATAAGTCACATCACACAGGCCTTCCGTAGTGCCCTTTAATTAAAGGGATTGTCGTCGTTGTTGAGTCACTGATCACGTCGAGCAGTTCAGAGGGTAGAGTGGCTGATATCCTCTCGTTTCCCCATAAATTATTCCCAGTGACGAACGAAGGACGACAAAAATAATAGTGATGTGGGGATACTATCCATTCAATTTTTTGTGACTACATCACATTTCATTTTCCTATTTGAAAATCAATTGCAAACTACATTCGCCATGTATATTTCACACAACTGCACACACGCAAACTCCACTGCATCCACTACAATTTAACTCTACTACTGCACCGAATTTCCAGACCCTCTATCGACTCCTCCTGCTGTCAATCATACAGTTACGGTAACACAGTTTCGAGTACAATATTCAGAACCGAACTCCACTCCGAAACCCCACCACTTATTTAGTCGTCATGGACCTTCAGGGGCAGTTTCCTCTCCACAAACGACCGCTTTCCAACATTCCCCCCCCATCGTGGATCAGCCATTGCCCCTCCCCATCCCTCCAAATCCTCCTCTGCGTCTCCGTCTCTTCTCCTTGAAATCCACCCACTCCGACCGCGCTACCTCTCTCCCGCACGCGGCCTCACACGCCGCGCCTCGCCGCCCTCAACCTACCCTCTCCTCATCATCCCGTCCATGACTTGTCCTCGCCCACACCCCCACCCCTATCCCCCCCGTTTGCCTTCCGCGCGGGCGACCGCAGCGCTTCCCACTCACGAACATTTGCGTTGGCGTCGGTTCGTTACCCGCCGCCCGCCCCGGCGGCGATGGCAACGCGGCGGCGCGGGCGGCGCAGGCGGCGCGGGCGGCGCGCGCGGAGTGGAGTGGGCGGGGCCGGCCCCGGAAACACGTCAGCGGAACAGGGGACGCCGGGAAACGAGCCGGCACCGGGCCGGAACTCGGCTGTTACGCGCTCCGAGAGAGAGGGGGGCGGGGTGGAGATGATGTGCCGCACAGTGATCCGAAATAGATTATAAGACGCGCATGCCAACAAAAAAGGGGAAAATTAGGAATGAGTATGCGGGTGTCTGAAGATAAATGATAGGAACGTCTAGGGCATGTGAGGGGGAGAGGGGGGGGCGATGATGATAATTTTTGTGAATGGTTGGAAATTTCTCATAATAAAGTTAAACATGTGACACTAGTCCCCTGATTGGTAAGCAATTCATCATGTACTGATGTTTGACAGAGACACAACATCACTTTATCAAAACAAGACCCGACAGGACATGATGAATTCGAGTCCAATAGTCGTTTTGTGAATTTTATTACTTGTTCATTGGCAAAAACTATCATCATCGACTTCACGGCATGCTTTAGAAATTCGAACCATTTATTTTGATACATCTGTGTAAGTATTGAATTTCTTTGCACTTTTGTCCGAAATTATTACGGTTTATAGTCATGCCATCAGTAAAAAGGTGAAAGCTCTGAATGATGAGAAATAGGTAGTCATAAGGGTGCAAATTGCATGCAAACTCTCTCAAAACATGTTTCTTTATGACTGAAATTCTGGGAGACCAATGCCCATGTGAAAATTTAGCAGTTAAACATTCTGCCCTCAAAATGCTTAACTGTTTGTAAGTGAATGAACGCTTTACACAATGGAGCTATTTATCAGAGAGGTCAGAAGGGTAATTTAAAATTGAAATAATTTCATCTTATAAAGTACCAATATAAAGAAATCGTAATATTCGTCAAAGAAAAGTTGAATTTATCGGTAAAACTTTAAAAGACACTGAGTAAAGGAAAATATTTTTTTTCGTTTTTATCCGTAATTTTGTGTCTTTTTGCGTGTGTAAGAGAGAGAGAGAGAGAGAGAGAGAGAGAGAGAGAGAGAGAGAGAGAGAGAGAGAGAGAGAGTGTGTATGGGTGTGTAAAGAAGAAATGCAGCTTCACGCAAAATTCGAATATTCTGCACATCTATTGAATTTAAATACAAAATTTCTGTTACCCAACAATGACTGAAATTAATAAGTACCTATTTAAAATGTAACATAAGGGTATTTTGTGATATAACACATGCGTCAATGCCATGTAACCTTACAATAATTAAGTGAATTCATAATATGCAATATTTTTACATGGAGCATTGGACATCAAAAGAATGTGAAATTTGCTTAGTTTATAACCTTACAAGTAATAGTCTCATAAAAACTCTCCTCCTCTGTAAAAATAATATCTATTTGTTATTGTAGCTCTAATGAAGGCCTAATATGTGGTCGAAACTTGGCCAATGTAAAGTATTTGTTTTTATTGATCTACATTCAAGAACCACAGAACATACATATTCCAACGGGTCAAGAATCACTTAATATTAAAAAGTAAGATCAATATTGTCAGAGACTCAGGGATTTATTTATTTAAATTCTTTGTAGCTATCAAAATAGTACCCGCGTCGGATTGCCCGTGCTAGCAATTGGGTTTATTCACAACACTTAACCCTCAAAAAATGTAAAAGCATGTTGTACTGAATATCATATTTTGTAAATAAAGATTTAGAGAACACAACTGGATTGCCTACTTCTAGGGATACTCAACCATTGTGTTTTAAGGGAATGATAAGCAGCGTTTCCACGTGATGCGGATCAATGTTCCAGAAAAATAAGCATAACGTGCGTTGCGGGTTGCATGACGACGTCAGGTTCGGCCGCTGAACACTCTCTGTACTCGTCGACGCAACAAGCCGCGGCCGAACACGTTTACGCAAATGAGGCCGCGGAGGCCTGACGTTTCTGGATAATACATACAGATTATTTCACTTATGTGGTATCCGTCAATGAAATGAAAGAATGGCATCTGTCGCGTCCAATTAGGGACATTTTACCCGCATATTTTATCGTTTTTGTTTTATCGCTTGCGATTTATCGCTGCGACGTGCACCTCTTTTCCGTGCATGGCCGAGAAAATTTCTAATGAGCATAACCGACATCGGTGTCCTGTACTTATATACAAATTGTATATGGAGAAACTAGATAAGCAAATGAAAACGGATTGTCTCTTTCTCACATCTAATCCTTCTTGTCTAAAATCTAACTCATAGTATAAGAACTGCCCTGTTGGTCAAAATTAAATTTCTAAATGGACCAATAGTTTTGCTCAAAAATCTGATTTAGATACCAGACATAAAAAAAATACTAACCATTCAGGTCTTGAGAAAAATTTCACATATGGCCCACGTCGAAATAGAAGATTAGATAGATAATCTTCTGTAGCTAACAAGACGTTACGAGATTTCTACGGAAATTTCAGAATATAACCCTTTATTCTCGACATAAATTCATCACGAAGTAATGAATCTTCAGCATGCAAATACCTGCCAATTGATTTGAAATCTCTACGCTAGATTTCGAGACACTGCTTTCTGGCAATCGCAGATATTCCTTATATTCCGCCTCAACATCAGCAGAAGTATTCAACATCACTATAATAACTTAATTTCTAGTCTTCTGAAATATGTATTATTTCTTAACCGTTTATTTTGAAACCATTGAATACCAAAACAATCAATTTTGCATTGCAATGCAATTATTATTATTATTATTATTATTATTATTATTATTATTATTATTATTATTATTATTATTATTATTATTATTATTTGGTACAGTATTCACGATTTCAGCAAGTAAAACAAAGCTACAAATGTGCTTGTGTCGCTTTTATTACTATTATTTTTTATTATGATAACTATAATAGATAAAGTAGCTTAGTAAAGCAACGGTAAAAATAAAACAACAAATGACAACATTCACGAAACCCACTAATCATTCTAATGAACTTTTAGTCGTCCAGACCAAGCACGATTTGAGGAAAGATGGTTGCACTCTAAATCACTCATTCATACTTTGAGTTGCTTACGGCTGAAGGAAATACCTGGATAAATTATCCCTCCTCCCAGGTCCATCACTTTTACCAGAAAATACGAACAGAACAATGAGTGTGAACTCTTTTACATAGATTTCAGAGTCATATTGCATTTTTTAAGTTACAGTGTACCCAGCTACCCAAAACTTTTAACCAAAAATACATTTTGAGTAATTGTTTACATGATTATGGTTATTCGGAAATCTTCGGTAGAATGCGTGAACTTGAAAAAACGCAATTACTCAGGTATCTTAGAATAAATGTTACAAACTTCTAGGGCATACAGATGATTGAAAATAGTCAATCAACTTTTTGTCAATCAACGAACACAGGGAAAAAGCATGTAACAGTCTTATTTGTTATAACCATGTGACATTTGCCCCTGATTTTTAGGCAACTGCTTACGCGCAGGTGTTTGGCGGGTTCATGAAATCCTCGTCTTTGACAACCTCAGAATGTGACCTGGCGAACATGTCTCCATAAGTTGTTGCTTAAAATTCAAGAATAAATGACAAATATATAAATTCCACAGTTTCCCTGTGCATTCACAAAAAGTGTATATTTTCTCTCTGTGTGCTCGAGAAGTTTGTAACATTTATTCTGAGCCACTTGTATGATGATTAGTATTGTTGTGCGACAATCCCAATTTTCAGGCAGTTGTGGCCCATCGTGCGCCAGGGTGGGGCATAGACGGGCGTGGTGACGGCAAACGCGGTCTCCGCTCCGGCCGCACTCCCACCACCCTCGCCGCCGCCCTGTCCCAATTATAAAGCGACCTCCAGCGATATTCCGGTTTCAAGGGAGGTCGCGCCGCCCCGTGCACGGGCAGAGGGGGCCAAGGCAGGGCTGCGAGCGGAGCGGGCCGAAGAGAGGCGACCGTCGCAGCGGAGATCGTAAGAGCGGGGGAGGGGCGGATGGACCCTGCAGAGCGAGGAGGTGAGGGAGGTAGCGCAGGAAAGGGAGCGAGAGGAGACTATTAGAGTGGGGTGAGGGAAAGCAGAGTGGGCAGGGGGAGGGCAGGAAATAATAAAGTTGGAATTCTAGAGCTCGAGCAGGCACGAGCGGATGAAGGAAAGTACCTTCACGTGAAATTTCTGGCTATATTCTGGTCTGCAAGGTAAACCCATGTGGAAATAAGTAGGAGATAAAATTACTGAAATAACGCTGACTACGGCGGCGGAAGAAAGACGTAAGTGAATAGGAAGATCTGTGAAAGTTGGCGTAGATATGGTCAACGAATGTCAGAACAGTCATTTCTTGTCAAAATGTAACCTAATACTTTAAAAGTAAAGATTACACCAATAAATATATAATGAAGTAAATATCATCCTGTTTCTACATTCTCATTAAACTGTGTTGTGATGCTTACGTTGTTTCAAATGATCAGTTATTTAAATCAATATTATTTCGAAACACATCCTGTTATTAAAATATTACTACTAACAATCTCAGCTTCCTGGAATAACTACCGAGGATACAATCAATATGAGTTTGATGAAAGATAGCCTCTATTAATTATTTGAAAAGGGGAAATGCTGGGATTTCGCAGAATCATCGGATGTAAACTCGGATAGAATGCGTGGTACTCATCAATATCATCATCATTGTATAATGATGAATACTATGTACTTGCAGACAACTGTAGAGTAGATGACTAATAGAATATATTATCGACTGGTAGAGAATTTTCGCACGTATAACAACAAACATTTCTTAAATGTATATATTTTTGAAAAATTTACTGCTTTGAAATTTATGAAC
Organism: Teleogryllus occipitalis; assembly: GCA_011170035.1. Lineage (NCBI taxonomy): Eukaryota > Metazoa > Arthropoda > Insecta > Orthoptera > Gryllidae > Teleogryllus > Teleogryllus occipitalis. The sequence goes on along the minus strand of BLKR01002474.1, from coordinate 171,769 downwards.
CCGATGGACGTATATTTTAATACCAAATAAGAAAATAAGAATAATGTCTAATTAAAAATCGACTTTCATCCTAACTTTCAGAGTTAAAGTCAATGAAAGTAATTTTTACTTTATCAAAAGTTTACTCCAAATGTTTGCGAAGGATTCGTCGTAATGAAGTGGTAAATCTCTTCAGAAAATGTCATGCCATTATCACTTACCTTTAAATTTAGAATCTGAGATGTGAACAGATCAATGGAATTTTTGGGGATCACTGTGAAGTCGAATTCAAGTGTCAATTAAAACAGAAGTGGAAATCACCTGAAAGGACAGCGGGATTTTCATAGCAGGAGCATCAGGCAAGGCAATGGATGAAGAGTGATGAAAGATGAAATGGAGAAGAAAAACAATATAACATATAGTATTTGTAGAATAAGAGAACGGAGACAAGCGTTTAATATGTGATTCCATCGGATCTTCCAATTTCACTTGGTTTGTACTAGTGTTAGTGCAGTAGTAAAACAATATAACATATAGTATTTGTAGAATAAGAGAACGGAGACAAGCGTTTAATATGTGATTCCATCGGATCTTCCAATTTCACTTGGTTTGTACTAGTGTTAGTGCAGTAGTAGCATCAGGCAAGGCAATGGATGATGAGTGATGAAAGATGAAATGGAGAAGAAAAACAATATAACATATAGCATTTGTAGAATGAGAGAACGGAGACAAGCGTTTAATATGTGATTCCGTCGGATCTTTCAATTTCACTTGGTTCGTACTAGTGTTAGTGCAGTAGTAGGACACTGTATTGCTAGTACACGCGTGGCATGTACTGAATCTTGCGAGTAGTCGTAAGAGGCATTTACAGTGAAATCCATCACAACGTGCTCTTTCATTTTTCTATCTTTAGTCTCACGCATTTTCAGGATCCGCAAAGGCCGTTCTAGCCGGCGTATACCCTATTCGAGAGAGTGGGTTAGGGTGGGACGTACTTCCCTTCCTGGTTACACACTGTATAGGGAAAACAAAGAGATGATGATGAGTTTCATGCCAATTGGAACGAAAGATCCCACGCAGCCCGTGAAACGTAGTCGATGCTGTTCCAGCACTAGCCTGGAACCGATCACGGAAAGAATCAGGGAAACGAATCAGAGCCGTCGCATACGAATTCGCTTTCGATAGGCCTAAAAACGATACCCCAATCACCAGGACACTCTAGGCGTAAGGCAGTGTCTTTATGCTCGCTGCAATTTGTGTTATAGCGTTTTCCATTCGTTGCACTGAAACCCATCCTAGTGCAGGGCAAAAACGTTATCGCTCCGCAACAGTGCTGCCCCACACGCGTGAAGGGCAGCTACGAATGAAACGGATTCCGGAACTGAGTCAGTGCGTGTGCGCTACGCAGTGAAATTATACACAGCTGTTCTTGGTCAGTCACACTGGTGGAACTCGAAAAATAATTATTTCGAATTATGATTATAATTTTTATGAAGTCTTTTGGTAATTATTACTTCTTAATTCATAAATTATTAACGTGTAATTTCCTTACTTAAAAACTACGAAAACTTCAAATGCGTATTTGTCGAAATTTCATTTTTTGTAATTTGCGAGTGATCGATATAGTACACAAGATTTTGAACTGAAAGGATTCTGCAGAATTGTTTGATTATTGAAAACCATAAAAAATATTAACATGAGCATTTCCGCTGGTATATGTATGGTATATGCCCGAGAAACATTTCTTGGTCCATATATTTGAATGATTTTGTAAGGGTCACTATTTTTATTTTCACTTTATTAGCGTTTCGTAATTAAGACATACCTACACTTTGGTTTCTAAATAGCATTCGATTTGTTAACATGAAGTTATCCAAGGTTAAATATTATGAAAACACAAACTGATTTTCCGAACTTCGCGAGTCACAGAAATTACTTTAAGACATTTCTCGCAAAACATAATATATTGTTTAGTTATAAGTAGAACAATATCTATATTTTTGTACAAATTTCCTACGTTGACAAAGTTTGTCTTAACATTTTATCATCACAATAAGTTCAAAATTCTTCAAAACGTTTTCAACAAAACAATTCACTCTCATTCATGTAACCTTTTTATTAAAGTTGACTCCATAACATGCTTCCACCCCAAAAATGGCTAAACAACCTACTTTAAACCTGCTAAATTTTAACGCGAATGGCATAAAGAAACAGAAACGTTTTCTTTCATTTCCTAAACAGACATAATATACACATAGCCTGTATAACGGAAACTCACCTTGTACCTAGCGAAAAATTTTAATTATATGGTTATAACATCTACAAAAGTGACAGGTCCAGACTTACAGCTTCAGGAGGAACAGCAATTGCAATTCAAACTAAATTTAAACATTGCCAAATAAACTCACAATCAACAATGAATCTTGAAACAGTAGCAATAAAAATGTCACACTAACACATCCAATAATAATCCTAGCAGTATATAGATCTCCAAATCAAAATTTCCAATCAATGAACTTTATCAAATATTTTCAAGTAATGTCCCCACTTTATAAATAGGTGATGTTAACTGTAAAAATCAAGCTTGGGGTTATAATATCTCAAATTATCTTGGAAAAACCCTCCTCAGATTTAGTCTTAACAATAATATTTATATACACTCCCCAACTACCCCCACATTTTATTCTAACAACACTAACTTAACACCAGATATATTAGATGTAATACTGACTAAAAATTATTATCAAACAATACATCAAAAAGTAGTACCAGAACTAGATTCAGGCCATCTTCCAGTTAAAATTACGATTGACACACAAGAAGACAACATATCACAACAAAATAAAATAATTAAAGGTAAAACCAATTGGAAATACTTTAAAGAACTAATAAACACAAATTTAAATCTTTCAACACATGTATCAAATAGCACAGATCTAAATAATGCGAGACCGGGATCGGTAGCTCAGTGCATCAACTGATGTCACTGCAGCGCCTCTGACCGGGAGGTCCTAGGTTCGGGTCCTGACGGCGGCAGGATTTTCGACACAAGCTTTTCAACTAGGTCGAATTCAGTCGCTGTCTGGAGGAGAATTCTAGCGGCTGGCTACTCTGATCGGTAGTTTTCTGTGTTTTCTCCGATCAACACCAGGCGAATGCCGGAGCAGTACCCTAACAAACAGGCCACGGACCGCGTGCGATCTTTCCTTCCTCTTCCTTAGCCTATCCTCTCCCCTTACACGCACACACACACTTACTCTAACATGCACTACACTAACACATATTCCGGGAGACCGGTCGGGAGCCTAGAGCTTGTCCCGGCTAGTGGGAGAGTCCTGGTTAGGGGAAAACTCGACTAGTCGACGGTAGGTCGGCGCCGGATCTCGCCATCCAGCGGGGGATGATCACCGCCATCTCCCAAGAAATAAACATGTACCACACTTACGGGAATAATGACCAAAGCAGTTGACGCGCCCGGAAACACGAAAAAATCAATCAATCAATTAAATAATGCTATCTCAGATATAAATCAGATTATCTCACAGGCTCATTTATATTCCACCACTCCATACTGTACATCATTAAAACATAACATAGACCCTCTTCCAAACCATATACTAAAGGCCATCAGAAGGAAACGATGATATCCGACGCCGTTGGATCACAAATAGAAACGATCAAGACAAAACACTAATTAATCAACTCACCAAGCACATCAAAAACCAATCACAGACATAAAAACTACCAGAAACACTTGCAACAACTTCATCCAAACACCAGACGGCTCTGGCAAACAGTCAAATACTTCATGAAGGAAAAAACAAATGTTCACTTCTTTCAAATAATCAAGTAATATACTCTGAACACCACAAGGCAGAAACCATAGCAAACCACACAATTTGAACATGACAGCTGCGTAAATAGTCAAGTTGAGAGTCCTAATTATATATTTCTCAGATAATTATTCACATTTGCTTTCCTCCTTGCAGAATTATTTTCAATGGTGCGAATGAGAACTTCAGCATTTCGCTTTTGCTGATTCAAAGATTTTATAGACTGCCCATCGCTTCGCACTTTTAGTCTGTTTTGACAAATGTGACAGTCGTGTCGGCATCGTTTCAAACAATTCAGTGTTCACAAATTTCTGTAAAAGAAGAGGGTGTTTAGAAAGTATACGATATCTATATATTGTACATTTTACATTACTGTATATTATTTTACATTTTACTCTCTCAACCAACCTCAATTTTCAAACACTTTCAAACTTACAATACTTTCTTGCCTTTTTGTATATAACACGAGCTAGGCACAAAGCATGTCCATTCTTTACCACTTTAGTTATGGCTTTCTTTCAAATGTTCCATAAACGTTCAGATCTAAAAAAATCACCAAAGTTCATTCAGGGACATTACATAACCTTATACAAAATAAAAATTAATTTCGTAATAATTTTGGACATTGATGGAATCAGTAGTTGATCTCAGACATCATCCTTTGGTGGCGCGCTTCTAAACTATTTACATTGACACACTTGAATCTGTGATGTAAAGCGAGGCGAAAAATGCCCAGAAAAGTAATAATTTTGTATACACATTATGGTTTATGGTTGAAAATTATAGCCTATAAAGTATTTAGACCTTTAAAGGAAGATGGCGCAAAAGTTTCATCGGCGTTGGTTCAGTAGATTCATATATTACCGCGCTGTAAGACAACGCACTTCTGTCTTATACATATAGATATAGATATAGAAGTATACATATGGGTATAGAATAGATTAACCATTACCCCAACTTTAAGAATGTAGAAAAATGCGTGACAGTTCAACACGTAAATGAAAAAAATTCACATATAAAATGTATGGTCACGATATGAAAGTTATACCGATCACAACTCAAGGACATACAAACATAGTTAAACTCTAGATAAAAACAATTGAATTTTCCAATTAAAACAATACAGGACATTAAGTATCTTCCAATTAAAACAATACAGAACATTAAATATCTTCCAATTAAAACAATACAGGACATTACGTGATGTGTTTCGCTATTTTCGACTCTCAGTGAACGAAAAAAAAGATATCTGAGGATCACTTTATCTGCATTACAATGTACATTATTTACTCACTTAAAAACGATACAAAATATACACACCTCTTGACAAAATTTGAATCGCCGTAGAAAAAGAGATCACCAGTACAACACCATTATTGCCAAAAATACGGGCTTATGAGAACGTACAGAATGAAATGGTCTAAATGCGTCAAATGCTAAATGCTAAAATGTTAAATGTTGACGACCATTTAACAAATTAGTATCATAAATTAAAGATGAATCACAGACATGCATGCGCTACTCTTAAAATCATCCAGCTAAGTAGAAGAGCAGCGTAAATTATAAAACTACAAGAAAAAAGGCATCGCCCAGACATACGACAAATTTAATACTTTAACGGAAACAAACATTTCTTCAGATGCAATTAAATGATGGTTGAATAAAGGGAAATGCTTTCAATCTCTCTGAATGTTTTAACTTTAAGATGGCAGAAATAGACGTAATAATGTTTTACGGATAATATAGTGTTTAACGGGAATAATTTATTCTGTCGTCTGAGTTGTAAAGTCGAGTTACTTCAAATTACAAACCTTCTAAAAAATAAATGTCTGCAAATTAAAAACAAGAACGATATCGTATACTTTTAAGGATCCTGTAGACCGTTTTTGTGTGTGTGGATTTAAAATTAACTAGAAGATGTTAATGGATTAATTAACGTCATTATTTGAAGGCGTTTTTTGATCTAATTCGGGTTTATGAAAATAGTTTATTCGTTTTGTCGTGTTTTCATTTAGTTTTCATTTTATTTTTTATCTTCAAAAGTTCGGGCATTTTTACATGGAAAATTATTTTACAGGTTTTGCTGAAAGTTGTGTTGTTGAAGATGAAGATCATAGACATATTATTTTTATTCAGAAAAAAAGTCCATAGGGGTGAACTCATGATGAAAAAATATTTAAAAAAAAATAACTCAGGTCTCAGCGGAAAGTACAATCACAAAGGTGATCTCGAGATTGTTTAACAAAGATTGCCAATGGCATTTAAATAATTTAAAAGCCTTTTTAAATATCATCTTGAACTTGACTTAAATAGAATGCATAAATACATAATATATATATTACATTATATACATATATATATATATATATATATATATATATATATATATATATATATATATATATACATGTATATAAAGCATTCACCACATTTATTTAAACAAATTATACCGGATTTGACTTCTCAGTGACTCTATACCGTTGCCTCTGCGCTGTTGCAAAAAGAGAGGTTCTAAGGTTAGAGTGCCGAAGGGGACGAGTTTCCGACACGCTTTGTAGCTAGGTCGGATTTAGTCAGTGTCTGGAGGAGAATTTGAACATCCGACTGCTTTGATCATGAATTCGTTCTTCTTACATTATGCGACAAATTCCAGGCGAACGCCGAAATCGACGGTTCATCCGTGGGCTGCGCACGGCAAGCCAACTGCAAGGCCACAAACCGAGCGCAGTATTTTCTTCCTTATCCTTGTTCCATCCTCATTCCCCCAAACTAACACACACGTACTACACAAACATCAGGCAGGAGTTTTGGATTTGTCTACGCTGGGGCTATACTCCCTGCGGCAGATTTCCGGGAGGGGGAACAAACCTTGTGTAGGTCGGCCCGAGATCTCGCCATTCAGTGAGGGAAGAATACTGCCATCTTCCTGGATATAATATGTGCATTATTATCACGGGACAAAGTATCTTGTTAGTTGACGCGCTCAAAACACTAATTATCAACGAATAAAGAGATCCATTAAAAATAAAAATACAACAATAATATTAATTTAAGAAAATACTTTATAATGTTAAGCTCTATTGTGTGAGTACATGTTTTGAAAACGAGCGACGTTAGGAGCGAGTTTTCAAGTTTGTTCGAATGCAATAAAGCAACATAATAAAGGAGTTCCATATGCTATTTTACATTTTTAGCATTATACATTTTTCAGAGAATCAAACTTAATTTTGTGAAACAACTTTCTGGTGACGCCTCGGGTATTTGAAATCTGTGAGAAAATGCAGTGGATCATTTTGCTTCACATAAAAGAAGCCAAAACCATATTACGGCGTATTTAGATATCCATTTATTGGGCATGAATTTATTCACTTTATAATGAATAATTGTTGAAATCGTTTATACGTCCGCAATTCCTAATTTTGCACGTCCGTAAGTGTGAAAGATAATATTGTGTTTCACGTAATATTATCCTTAGAGTGAATTCAGTGTCTCGAAAAGATATTATTTTGTCATGATTCCCTCTAATTCCTGTTTTGGTAATTTACTCTCTCTTATATTCTCCTGCAATTATGATCATATTACTTTCCAACAATGTAGGCCAAATGTCCATTTTTTGCAAAGGACGTAAATTCTTCTATGATTTACAGGTGTCGCTTTTTTATTTTATTTTATTTGTGTAAACGTAGGTATAATATGGCTTCAAATAACAAGAAAATATTTATGCTGTAAATTATAAAGATATGTATCTGATGAAAATGAACGCGTTTAATATAACTGGAATTCATACCGATAGTCTTTGAAACTTTGAATGACCTAGAAATGGAATTAATCTAGATATGGATTGTCAAGTGATCCACGTCATTCGAGAGTTAATTGAGGTCGTCCCTCTCAAGATTAATGGAGCATCTCATTCAATCCAAGGTCTTGCTCTCCTGTAACCTACTTACTTACTCACTGGTGATGGGACAATATTGAAAAGCGACGTTGAAGAGTCGATAGGACTTCTCCTTCCAAGGTCACAGTCATCTTTGCAAATATACATTCATCTTCAATGTTTGATTGAGTGGAGATTCTTTGGAACATGTTGTCTTTTACTAGAACGAAATATCCCTCACATATTTTCTGGGTCCTCAGATGATAATTCGATTCGTTATTTTGAGATATTATTATTATTATTATTATTATTATTATTATTATTATTATTAATCAGGCCTTTAATAATATGTCAGCAAAATAGGAAATGAAATAATTAATATCAATAAAAATTAAAACAACTTATATTAAGACAAATATTAAGATAAGATATTGTTAAAGGCCTGATGATGGAGACACAACTCGACCTCTGAAACGTTGCCAAGCTACTCTTGTACAAGATACTATTTTGAATGTAATAATCATTTATGTTTTAATAAATGTAGTTTGGACTGTCTGCAAAAAGAAATATTGGAACTTTTATTTAGAAAAAAAACTTAGTATCAGACAGCGTAAGTTTCTTTCTTTATTATTATTATTATTATTATTATTATTATTATTATTATTATTATTATTATTATTATTATTATTATTATTAGTCTGATTTAATCCCATTAAGGGCCAAGTCCTTCTACAGAGTGGGTAGTTGGCTTATTGCTAATTCTTACAATTATTGTAGTTTGGTATATATTTTTCCATAGTCACTGTCAGTTATTCTCTTTCTTTTCTATACTTTCTCAACACTGTACACTTCTTATCACTTTTCGTTTCTTACTCTTCCTAACTCTCTTAACACTTTTAACATTTCTTCACACTTTCTTAACACTGGCGATAAACTCACTTGGTCTGGGTTGTCTTCTTGCCAATATTACTTCTCTATGTTTTTATCACTCTGTACCTCTTAGTGCATTTTACCATTTTGATTTACTCTTTCTCTGCACTTTTCTGTTATATAGTCTTACGTATAGGTTCTTTCCACACTTCGTTCATGCTTCTCTTGACAATGCGTTACTAAGTTCTTACTTGAAGGTATGACCTTCTCTTTGTTGTTGCCTTTATGGATCACGTCTTGAAGTCTAGGGGTCGTTTGCAGTAGTGAGATGGGCCCTCCGCGATTCCAGGTACTTTCAAGTGAGTCTATCGCGAGCTGCACGTGTCCAGGTGTTGCCTGCATCTTTCTTGAATTCGTCTCCCCATCTCAGTCTTTGTCTGTCTTGATTCCTCCATCTCGTTCTTGGACACCATATTGTTACGGCGTATGTTCATCTTTCTTGCCTAGGCCGGGCTACGTTTCCTACCCAGCGCAATTTTTACTTTATCATATACGTACGTATATACGTAATACAGAGAAAGTTATGTAATGCTGCGCGAAAAAACGGCGAATTTTCAGCGGAAAAAAATCACTCCCGGGCACTGATAACGAGAATGTGGATAAAACCAGTCACTAAATTAAGAGAAAAAAATCCTCTATCACATGGTCTAGCCACAATCCCTGTTTAATGGGTCCTTGATGCCGAAAAACTAATTGAAAGCAAAACGTCCGTCCGTTCGTCTGTCTGTCCGTCCGTCCGTCCGTCCGTCCGTCCGTCTCTGAACACAACTAGCGCATAAACCATTGGTACGATCTCTTCCAAGTTGAAGAATCCCTTGTCGATCTGGCTCTGATGAAGTTTTAAAACTTTGAAAAACATCTTTAAAATTTGGGGGTACTTTACATGAAGGGTCCCCGGACAAAATTTTCAAAATTTTCTCAAAAATGGTTTCAAATTTTTTCTTTAAACGTCTTGAAAGAATAGAGTGACATACACTTATAAATGTGGCATAGAACCGATTTTCACGGTTAACTCTGAATTTTCGAAAATTGCAAAAGTTGATTTTTTTGTCGTCATCCTACAACTACAAAATTAAAGATAGAGAATTTTCCTTCAAATGAAATTTATTGTCCATACATAGTTGTTTCATAAAGGTAGTGTACATTTTTTTGAAAATTTTAGTAGTTTTCGTGCAATAGTGCGTGCAATATTTGCAATTTTAAAAAGTAACAAGCCGACCTGGATGGCCGAGGTGGCTAAGAGCGAGTTCCGACTCAGCACTTCGGTCCGAAGGGTCGCGGGTTCGAGTCCCGCCTTGGGCATGGCTGTTTGTCCCTTGACTTTGTGTTGTCGCGGAGGGCCTCACGTTCTGCTGACCCCAGATCAGAGGAGCCCGCAAGTGTTTGTCTAGTGTATGGTCGAATATGCGTCCCTTCGGGACGTAAAGGGCAACCGGCTGTCGGCTGGATAAAAGCCCTAGGAAAAAAAATAACAAGATTTTCTCAGAAAGGTTCTAAATTTGTCTTTAAATTTTTGGTAGGGTGCCAAATGAAACGTGCCAAATGAAACCTATACGATGACATAAACGCCATATAGATATATTCTTTTGTTGTTTTTTCAAAAATTACAAAAATGTATTTTTTTTGACTTGGCTCCCATTTCGGTAATATTTACATTAAATGCGATTTCTTCGAAATATATATATGAATAAATGTGCTTTAAATAATGTCAAATAAACTTTCTCGAAAACTCAACAGTTTTCTGTGGAAACGAGCTCAAAATTCCGCATTTTCAGAAAGGCTCAAACGCCATTTTCTCAAAAATGGTTTCAAATTTTGTCTTCAAGTTTTCCAATGGAGAACTATATATACTGACTCTAATATTTGCAATGCTTAATATGATGTAATGTTCATTTCGGTGTATTCGTTTGTTTTTATCAAAAATTACATAAATGTATTTTTTTAAATATCTCTCACGTCATTCATATGCATATTTCCATCAATTTGTATACTTTATTGAATTTGTGAGTGGAAGTGCTTCAAAAAACTTTAAAGTAAGTTTTTAGAAAACTCAATAGATACCTATGAAAAAGAGGTTTTAATTTCGCATTTAGAGTAATGCTTAATCGCCATTTTCTTAAAAACTGCTTTAAATTTTTCAATGAAATTTTTCAAATTTCTATATAGGTTGAGGTTTTACTCTTCTTTAATATTCTTGAAGCGATATTTGGTTATACTATTAGGAAACTGAAAAGTAGAGCTAGTGTTGTTCATAGACGGACTGACAAACAGATGTCATTTGATTGTTCGGTATCAACGACCCACAAAACATGAATACTGGCTACACCTCGTTTTAGATGATTTTTTTTCTAAATTTAGAAACTTGATTTATTCACATTTTCGTTACCTGGGCCATGTAATAAGAGTGTTTGTGCCGAACATTCGCCGTTTTTTGGCACGGAATTACATAACTTTCTCTCTACTAAGTAAGCGGTAGCGTGAAAGTAAAATGTTAACAAGGAATAAAGAATTAAAAAGCTATAAAGGAATGCTTCAAGAGTTTATTAGACGTGCCATAAGATCGTTAAAAGTAGCGTCTTACTATTATGTTCTTTGTGGCTTTGATAGTTCGTTTCTTCTTGAACATAGTTGACTGCAAGATTGTAGGGTTGGTTTTCCGAATAAGGCAGATTTTCGACCCAAACTCCGCACTAGCTAGATCAAATTAGATCCTGGTCTACACGAGATGCCTTTCGACCGGTAGCACTGAGATACATTGTTTCAAATCAATTCTAGATGAATGCCGAATCAGTACCTTAACAAACGAATTACAGAACTCTCGCAATATTTCCGTTTTCATATTTATCCTCTCCTTTCCATCACCCTCGAGTGTTTTTGGTCGTTTTCTCTCTGGGGTGAGGAAACGGAGTGCGGTCCAAGTTCGCACTGCTTTGCTGCAACGGGCTTGGGGTAGAGAGCCAGTCAAACACCAACTCACGTTGATGGACGTTTATTCCAAAATGAACTGTACAGAAAGATCCACGTGTTTGAGAGGATTGGCTTGATAGATCTTAACCACAATTTCCAGAGTGCTGTTTCTTAACGAGAAACAATATTTATAACAACTTTAGGAATTATAAGTGATTTTCTGCTGTTCAGGATGCCGTACATTTTTTCGTCTGATGTGGTCACAGAGCTGTGAGGCACAAGCTGTGGGATATAACTCACGCACCACAATCACACATCGGAAGCTTACAGCTTGTCCCGGCTTGGACGGTGCCCCATTGCGAGAGGTACTTGGAAAGAGCAAACCCACAAGCTGACGTGTTGGTCGACGGTGGATTTCACGACTTAGGGGAAGATGATATTGACTGGAAGATCTTGCAAATATTTTAATGCGTATGTATTGCACGGCCCATATAATTAACTGACCATTACTTAAAACTTATTTCATTAAAGCAATAAAAGAGGGAGTCGCGGAAATTGAGACATCATTAGGGTTAAACCTCAAGAACATTACATTTCGTGCATCTAAATATTATGAAACTAGATTATTAAAACTCCAACGTCATAAGAAGGTAAGAAATTATTTCTGAAGATTCTCTAGAACTTTTTTCCATCTCACCCATGAACCGTATTCATCCTGCGAACTCCAGCGGTCCAATTTTCTTCCACGTCTCCGCCGCATCCTATCGAAAGACGTTACGGGGACGACGTTTACAGGGAACGTGTCACCTCCATCTTCGGCCGTCGTCGTCACTGCGAGCAGCAATTTACCGACGGGAGCGCGGAAGAACGATGACAACTTCGTCCTCTCTCACATCTTTTCTCGCCGCCTACGTCGCCCCCGCAGCCACAACCTCCCGCTGTGCCCGTCTCCACACCTGTGTCGTCGCAGCCGCTGCGGCCCTCGTCGCGTCCGTCCTCGTCACCCTCGTCTTCGCCGCACCCGTCTTCACCGTCCCCGTCCTCGCCGCCCCGTCCTCGCCGCCCCGTCCTCGCCGCCCCGTCCTCGCCGCCCCGTCCTCGCCACCCCGTCCTCGCCGCCCCGTCCTCGCCGCCCCGTCCTCGCCGCCCCGTCCTCGCCGCCCCGTCCTCGCCGCCCCGTCCTCGCCGCCCCGTCCTCGCCGCCCCGTCCTCGCCG
>BLKR01002474.1:0-158930 GCA_011170035.1 Teleogryllus occipitalis | reverse complement strand
CACACTGCCCTGCCCACACTGCCCCGCCCACACTGTACCCGCCCACAATGCCCCACCTACAATGTCCACAATGTCCCAGCCCACACAGGCTCGCTCACCCAGCATCACCCACATTGCATCGTCCACATCGCCCAGCCCATTCTTCCCAGCCCACACGGGCTCGCTCACCCAGCATCACCCACGCGGCTCAGCAGCCCATCCTGCCTGCCGCCTGGCCCCCAACGGCGCCCAATTACCGGAGGCCGATCTGCGTTAATTAAATCTGCGTTTATGCGCGCGGAAAGCCGCTAATTGCGGCGGGATGCGCGGTCGCACCACGCGAGCATCCGCGCCGCGCAGCCACGCACTGGCCCGCCACCCGCCGCCACCCCCCTCCCGATTTATGACCGCACGTTTCGTGCCGAACGGACCGAGCGTCTGGGAGATATAAAATCTCCGAGCGATATCGACTGGAAATGTTAAAAAAAAGCGAGCTCAAATAAAAAGTGTTCGGAAGCAGGAACTATCCAGCTGGGGTAGTTGAAATTAATGAATTTGTGAAAATAAGTACTGCAAAAAAACACACAAATCTCTCGTGTTTGTTTCTCATATATATATCGAATGGATGTTCCCCCGTGCGTTGTACTATTATTTGTATTTGCAATCATGTACAAACAATAGATGCAAGATCGTATAAATGAAATAGCATGGAAAAATCTTCAGAGAATACAAAGCCTCAAAAATAATGCTTTGAATCAAATCGTAGGGATGTCATGTGTGTTTTTAATTATTTCTTTCATTATTTTTGCTTTTTTAAATGTAAGTTTTAATAAAATACAAAATTCTTCTCCCCAAGTTGCGAAGCTGACACAATACGTACAAAGCTTTCATTCTCTCACTTCCCACGCCTATCTCTTTTCTGTGGTTTACCACGAAATTTCGGACAAAGAGTCTGCGCTATATAAATAATTCCTGTAGAAAATTAAGTGCCTCAAACCAAATTCGAATAAGCAACGTAGTAATTTATTTTTAGACGGAAAGTAGGTGTAATTCCTTGCTTGTAATTGTTTTCGTATTAAGTAACTTAAATGCGCACATTGCATGAAAAATGAAAAGGCAGAGTGCGTAACCTACATACACATGCCAATGACAAAGTATTTGGGGTTAGGCACACGTAGTAGCTACTTTAATAATGTTGGTTGTAATGCACTTCGAACGGGGTGTTTCATGGTCCCCGCGTGCGGTAGGCAAGTGCGCGCTTTCCGGGCATGTCAGCCCCTAGAATGCAACCACCGCAACGTGGAGCCGCGGGGGGAGTGTGGGTGCGTTGTATCGCGGTTTTTATAAGGCGCTATGGGTACCAATGCAAGGCAGAGTGATTTGGAGTTAGCAGATGTGCCATGGTTGTGTGTGAAAAGTGGTGATTGTAGTGACTTGGATAGGGCCCTCGAAATTCATCTCTTGGAGCTGCGGCTAGCTATTTGCACATCTTCTGGTAGTTTTGGTAACTGCTTATTGACACGACTTTTTCTGTGTGGACTATATTTCTGAGTGAACTGTATTTTGGCTAATATGTTACAGATTTGGAAATGGAAAATTGTAAACCGTTGTTGGAATAAATATTTTTAATGTTACAATTTGTAACTTCTTATTTTGAACATTTTATTAACAGTTATTCTTAAACGTTTCCCCCTAAATGAAAATTTATAAAACTACACTGGCGGTTTATAAAGCTACGCTATTGGCCTGTCGGCCTCGTTTGCCAATTTTCCAATCTCGTATTGCAATCAAATGCTTTACGACACTTATATCGTATGTAACTATTAACATCTCAGCATTAATTTTTATTTTTAGCGTTTATTTTATAATTTAATGCAATGTATGGGAGCACAGTCGACCGAAACATTCATCTGGACTTAGCTTGATTTTTAGGTCATTATGAATTAACAAAATAATTATTTAAGTATGGAACAAACATCCCAGCAGAAAACCTTCACAGTGCTACACCCTTAATTACAGCCTTAGGGTAGTGATTACGTATGGCTTTTAACTTTTGTGATAATCCATTTTTCTTCAATAATGTAATACACTTAAATACTGACGAGTATCACAATATATTACACGGTCATCAGGAGGTAGGAAAATTGTTTCTTGAAAATTGTTCAGATGTTACTCTGCGCGATGACGATGGGGAAACCACGCATATATGTGTTCTACAGGTAAAGGTTGGTGAGTCTGTGAAGCTTCTTTTAGAGAACGGATCACTTGTTTCAGCGTTCAATAATGTGGCATTCCCTTGCATTTCGCGTCCCTAGGGATCATCACGACGTAAATGCATTTCTTGAGAAAGAAGCTGACGGGAAAGCCCGTGAGGTAGTACTTGCGACCACTAATCTTGTGATTCCAGTTACACAGACTATTTTCGATATTTCGTTTTCCCATTAACTACACTCCATTACCTCTTCCTAACCTTACTTTTTCGTTTATTATTCAATAGGTTTACGCTACTCGCAATTATCCAATCTAGAGCTCCGTTTTAGTATCGAGGCTCCCAATATCCGCGTCCAGCTGATGATGACAGTCACAAGCCATTATATTTAATTCCGACAATATATTTATTCAGAGTTGTAATGGCAACATGCATTTTACAGTTTGCTATCCGTGTCTTTTAGCTGAAAAGTTCACCGTACCACACGTTGCGCAACTTGCCTGACGTGGCCGAAAATCTGCCACGTCGTCCCTCCCGCTCACTGCCGTCCAACCAGCGACCGCAAGCCTCGTGCAGACCTGTCTGCGCGGAAAGCGCAAAGAAACGAAACACGAGTTAATCTCCTCAGTAGACATTCCTCAAACATTCTTATGAGAATTCATTTGAAAAAAAACTTGTTTTTTCAATGGTTTTAAAATAAGTCGCATTGCAAGAAACTCGCTTTAAATCCACAGCAGATATGATTGATTATTGAATATTCAAATTATTGTATACCGCTAATTCAATATGTAGGAAGATCGTAGAAAATCCTGTATTTAAACTCTACTTATAATTACTTGTTTCCTTAAAATTCTAGAAAGATATGCTTACGATGTGGAATAATTTTAAGCAGGGACTAGGCAGAGTTTAAATTAAATAATGTATTCCTGAATTCTAAGAAAGCTTGTAACAGGATTAACTTGAAGGAAGAGAGTTGAAATGCTTTGAGACCTGGAAACAATTTATGCTACATGCCACTGAACACGCAAAATGCTTTCTTCTCTCTAATGTTCGTCTCCTCTCTTTTTCCTTATGTAAAGACACGGGAGTTAAGAAGGTAGAATTTACAGTAAAGTAATTATTGTTTTTTATGATAAGATACTTTTCCATTAAGTATTTTTTCAGAGCCCAAAATTTAACTTTAGACACATCAGTAAAATTCATTACTTTTATGGCATGAAAATCATGGTAAGAGTTCAACTTTTAGCACCACTGATCAAAGTGAGACGATGCTAAAATGTTAAGATAACCTGTAAATCCAACAAAGAAAACAAAATGCTTTCGTATAATTGCGTCTAATAATTACTAAACGTAATCTTCTAATTACTACATTTACGTAGCCATTTGTATTTTGGAATTAAAAATTTATGACAATAAGGCTCCCTAAAAATAATGTATTTCATACAAGGTAAGAGTGATTTTATTTTGCTCGTAGGATTGGACCACTGCCTATAGCTCGCAAAATGAAATGCTATTCACACTCGTGACATAAATCACTATTTTATTAGTATGAAATTTTACAATTTAAATTTATGTTAATAAGACATACTTTCACTGAATTTGTTTGATATACTATTTTGGCAACAATGCAGCATACAATCATGTTTTCCGTCACATGAAGCATGTCACCAACTGTTGGCTTTCATAACGTTCATGCTTCATGACCTTATAACTTGCTTAGCCGGTTACGCTGGCCGAATTGCTTAACTATGCTCCGCGAAGTCTGGAAGTGAAGCAACTTGAGACACCATGGATTCCTGGATGAACTGTCTGGGAACTCCTCTTGGTAACGGCGCCGAGCCCTTGGCCGAAGGGCTAAAAGGCACCGACTGGCTACGACATTACGAGACAAAAGACAAAACGTAACGGAATATTACTCCGTATATCACCTCCTGCAGTTTTTGAACGGTTGAAGTTATTGCAATGCAATTTTCGCGGATGTGTTTGAGGGAATGGGGCTAATTGATGCAAGTATTCATTTCATTTTATCAGTTGTATTTTACAGGTTATTGAGGTAAGTTTTTTCAAACGGAATTAAACACGTGTTTTTAGTTTATCATGCCGAGCGTAAAAAGACGAATCCAATGACATGCTTATTGTAATACGTTAGATAAGCATTTTTTGAGTAATTTTAATTTTTTGTGTTCGGCTTTCCTTGCCCGAGCGCGCGTTGGCAGTGGGAGCGCTACGTGACCTTGTGTGTTAGACTGTTACATTCAAAATATCCAGTAAACACGGGTTGCAAAAAAATGCTTATCCAACTCAAACGCTTATCAAAAAATGTTTATCTAGCATATGGCAATATGTATGTCATTGGATTCGTCTGTTTACGCTCATCATGATAAACTAAAACTAGTATAGTTCCATTTGAAAAAACTAAGTTAACTCAATAGCTCGTAAAATACAAGTGATAACAAAAGTGAATACATGAACCAATTAGCCCCATTCCCTCACGCAGTTCCGTGAAAACTGAATTGAAATAACTTCAATCGTTCAAAAACTGCACGATGTGCTAAAGTTACGTGACTTATCCTGTATATGGAATGATGACGTCTCGTGATGACATCTCACGTCTCAAGTCGCGATGACGTCTCACGTCTCGCTTATAGCTCACGTCATAAACACCCAAATTTAGCGCCGTTGTGTGGCCGTCCTGTACGGGGCATTAACTATTTGATAAATGTTAGCAGAGGTGGCGTTGTCAATCAAATAATCGATTGGTCCGCACGACGTAACTAGACGATTCGGTTCCACGAAGGAAGTCAGTTGGCCGTAAAACTTGGAAGGAGGAAGACGTGCTAAGATAGTGCAAAGGCGAATACATGCTTTCTCATTATGGCGAAGAGATTTCGCGAAGCAGGTATAGTAATGTATCGCCGTTGGTATGAATTAAGAAGATTCTGAAATTGTAGAACCTTAATGTGCGTGTGAAAAATTATAATTGGTGAATAATTCGTAAAGTTTTACTGAATTTTCTACCTGAATGTTATGAGCACGAGTTCGTGAAATAGAACTAGTGAAACGTTCGTGTTGAGAATAATTTAGGGGAAAACTGTGCAGTGTGGTTTTATTTAAAAAAAAAACTGTGTGTGCGAATTAGAGAAGGGACATATTCGTCAGGTTGCATATTTTGTTGCCGATTTTCGCCCGTACGAGCAGTAGTTGAACCGAACAGTAGAGAGACGGCCAGAACCGTGTGAATCAGAAAGTGTTTGGATGTGGAAGATTGTAGGAAGTTTAATTACGTGGAGAACGCTGCAGATGTATTTATGAAAACGGACGACGGTATGAATGTACAAAATTGGTGAACTTTTGTGGGCACGTGACCATCGTGAATGCGATAACTGGGGTGAAAATACATGCAAAAATCTGCCTGATCGCTGAACTGACGAATATGTCCCTGAAAAACTGAATAAAAAGATCCACCGTTAGATAGGAGAGCGCGCGTGGGGTATCCTAGCGACCAGGCGAAGTGACCGAAAAATCGAATATTACGTGGGGTGGCCATTTCAGCATTGAGGTCAGCGAGCTTCTGGTCAGATGACGACGCAGGAAAGGGCTTTGGTGTCTGCCGTTCGGTCGTTCACTACTGCAGGGCAGAACTGTTCCGTCGTACGGTAAGGTGTGGTTGTAATATTACATTCTAACATTGGTAAGTGACATTGGTAAGTGGTTGCTATTGACTTGTGATTAAATTGAAACGACTGCAAAATATTCCACTGTAAACTGGGAGATTCCTATCGCTTCTGTCAATCCATGCAACGGAGCAGGAGGACCTAGAAACGCTACTTCCAAAAATGTATCAAATAGACCCAAAAGGTTTCATTTCTTAAGCTTACGATTAAATTTAAGTATTAAGCAAAAAACTCGAGATACCGACTTCCTTATACATAAATTTAAAATAATGTTTTTAAAGTTGATTTTTCATGCTTTTTCATTATTATTATTATTATTATTATTATTATTATTATTATTATTATTATTATTATTATTAGTAATATTATTAATATTACTTATTAGTCGGCAGAAGAAAATATTTTACTTTTTTAGTGAAATTCCCATCAAAATTGTTGTAGCCTCCCTGAATCTAGTCGCCTAACAAACATAAATAGAACAATCAAGGCCTGAAGTGTCTCAACTAAATGTTTTTTAAACCACAAAAATACCGTGAAATTTACAATCTACAATTTAAAGGTAGTTTTTCGCGGTTTTGAAAACATTGGAAGGTGATGGCGCAATTCTGGCTTTAGATTCGGATTCAGCACGTCGACATACATAGAAAAACGTGTCAAGTCTTTGGGTCTGACAACAGCCCCCGAAAACAAAAGAATACAATTTCACGAGGTGTTTTTTTCTTCAATTTAAAAAATATTGGAGGATAACAGCACAATTTTGGCTTCAGATTCGGATTCAGCGCATCGACATACCTAGAGAAACATGTGCCAAGCCTTTGGGCCTGACAACTTTTTTTGTGTGCCTGTGTAACCTTTCGAAGGCCACAATAAATGGCACCGCGGGCCGCATGCTGCCTGCGGGCTGCCAGATTGGCAACCCTAATAAAAACAATTGTACTGGGCTTTACTTCATATCAAAATATAGTTTATAATTAATCATGCATAATTCATGATTCACTAGCATAACCCAAAATTTTACATTAGGCTCAAGAAAAACTTATTTATAGTAAACTATAATATTTTTTCTTGTTACATAGTTCTTATGAAGGTAATACATAGAAGATGGTCAAATGTTTCAAATTGTGGGATAAACGTGGGCTTATGTAAACGTATATTTAAATTAGAATGATACATTGTCAATTATTAGTTAACATTTCTTAAAACTCGTTAAGAGTGATTAATGAGAAAATAATAGATACCATTCTCAACAAATTTTATTCACGCAAAATGAACCCTGTTAGGAATAAATATTTAAACGTTATAATTAACACATGACCGTCTTTTACTGATAAAACTAAATTTTGTCTCTGTTTTACATCATTCTACAGCTTTATCCTGTTTCGTAAGAAACGCGATTTGCATGGAAACAATATGTAATTACGCAGTGCTTTCACAACCCTTTGTTAGACTCTGAGGCGGGAGTTACAATCGTGTCTCATTTTTCAGGTCTTTTTCTGGAGAGCGTCCTATTTCGAGGAAATCCGTCGGTGATCTTAATGAGTGCCTTAAAAGGCTAAGTTGAAGAGGTTTTTCATCAGAGATGTTTCAAAGAAAGAGGGCTACTTTTTTTTCTGAACGAGAAGTACATGGATTCATTTCTGTAAATTAAAATAATATTACGAATGAGAAATTTGTTTGGCAACCGAATACTCAACAATTGGAAATTCTTTGTTTGACCACTCCAGAAATCATTTACCTTCGGCAATCTAAATATTATACGTTTAAAAAATCTACATTTTAACATTCTTCACACATTAATACTAAGTTGCTTTTATAATCGAGGAAAATGAGTAATATTTGTAGATCACATTTAAAACATTTATTGATATTGAATTACATAGCTGAGTTTGAATGTGTGGGAGAATTTTAGTTTAGTTAAGCTTAACACAACTTCTAGATCAACTCTTAAGTTGTTCACTAAAAACTTCAACTCAATTATTTGCGGTAGTTCTGCTTTAATTTTGAGTAAGCTCTTGTTAGCTCGCAATTAAAATCTAAAGGTAGGGTTAGTTCATTCCCTACTTTTTCCTTTGAAAATTAAGGAACTTTTGGAAACTACAACTGATTTTCTTCTTTCTCACAAACCATCAGAATTAATGTTTAGATAAATAATTCATTTTGGAAAATTATGTAAATGGCCTTTTCTTAATTTGTAATTGAAAGAAAATTTACGATAAAATGAGGGCGAATTATTTTTAAAAACAATTTTTTTACTTTGAAACGGAAGAATATCATACGATAGTGGTCAAATTGTCAGTCATCATAGTATCTGATCACTTCATTTCAAACTGTACCACCTATTTGAGATCGTTCCCTTCTTTTAAGAAAAGCGCTCAATGTTTGTCGTTTAGAGATCGCACGTGTCATGAACAACATTGTTTTTAAGGCTGTTGCTGCAAAAAAGAGAATATTAAGTAACAAATCGTCGCTATACTTGAACTTGAAGGGACATGGTCTAATCTTTAAATTGCATCTGCCTGAAATTGATCACAGGAAGCCTTGGAAATGAGCATACAATCTTGATATTACTCATCAAAATTCTTGTTCTCTTGGGGATCACACCAAGTAGTCTACAAAAGTCCCATTAAGAATAAAGGCATTCTGCAGAAAAGATTCCAAGTTGAAGTATTATTATATAATTCCTTTTTATTGTGACACTGGTTGGCGATATTAATATTTTAATCGTTTTACTCTATTACACATCTACTCTATGACTCTACACATATCTGCCTCTTACCAGTGTTAAAATTTAACGTGCTGGGAACTTACCCCAATTGTCGACATAAACATCTTGCTGTAGCTCTCCAAATAAGTATCTTTTTTAAAAAAATATTGC
The DNA here is from genome assembly GCA_011170035.1 of Teleogryllus occipitalis. Lineage (NCBI taxonomy): Eukaryota > Metazoa > Arthropoda > Insecta > Orthoptera > Gryllidae > Teleogryllus > Teleogryllus occipitalis. Next base: position 150,193 of record BLKR01002474.1, on the reverse strand, counting down.
ACAATTGCAGCCATTTTTCCAAACCATATTATATGTAATAAGGATTGCAGGAATTAGCGCTGAGGATAGATCATGGTTTTGAAAATTTATAAGAAACCATCGACCCAAAATCCTCTACATATGTGCCATTAATGGATAAAGAATTACTCCCCAAACCAACAGACTCAGTCAAAAGAATTTGCAGATTATGTCAAAAATAAGTTACTGCAACACACATTATTTATAATAACGCATAGCTTGAAAACGACGTGTCGTAAGCCATTGGATCGGGTATTTGTGTTCCGACGGGGCAAGGTTTGAGAGGACTGGTGACTTCCTTGGGGACACGACTTTAGGGAGACAGGTGAGGACATGATAGTTCGGGGTCAGTTGGAGAGCCGTGGAGAATGAAGAGGGACAGGTGGGGTCCGGAGTACATTTCTTAAACAGTATTTTTTCAAATGAGATCTTTCTGAACTTTCTTTTGGAGATTTTGAGTTTTAGATCTTTCAGATGCTCCATTTCTATAAAATGTGCATCAGATAAATGCAGAAACCCTAAATTTACATAAATTTAAATAGGAAATTCACTGAAAAAAATTATTTATCATACAATTAAAGGCACTTTTGATTTTCTGTGCGATTGAATTTCAACGCTTAGCAATATTACATTGGTTGCTCTCACAGCTCCGGACTTCAAATGCGGTAAAGCACATGTTGTTCCGTTCGATGTCGTTCGATGTTGGGTGCTGCTACCAAGTAATTTTCACTTTTAAAACAATTATTTACAGAGTGAAGCGAGCCATTAATATTTACTCAGCTTCAGATTTTTAATGTAGATGTATTTTGTGCCACAGGTAATTTGCAATAAATTACATAGTACTTAACTAATAATATATTTTATCAGTAGAATACATTTTAGTTTGATTAACTGTTGTTATGAACAACACAATATTATGTATCAAGTTGTCATGTCCTAATTCAATTAAATTTTGTTATTACCCTTTTTTACAACAATAACTTTTCAAAAACGTTGGACGGTACTTGACGGTAAAAATGTTTCCTTCACCACTCAATGAGGTGAAATACGAATTTCCTTTAATAAATGTCAAGTCTTCTTCACCAGCACTCAGAGCCAATTACAAACCATCATTCGGGATTTCATCTATGGTATTCCCTTGCAATAATCATCTGTGCATAACTCTGGTGCCAAACGCTGCGAGACAGAGGATCGACGAGCGAGGAATTTGATTTGATGAACTGGAGTTGAAAGCAAACATAGCGTCACGTTGCACAGATTATGAGGTGCTGATAATCGAAGAGCTTATTTCAAATGTCACGTACAAAATACATTTTTCAGGAAGAAGGAATTCACTTTGAGCCTTGTAGTTTAGATAGAATTAGTCGGCTATTGGATTTACGTTACATAGGAGACATGGTAAAAGAACGTTTTGAGTAAAAGCGAATGAAAGAAAAGGAAATTAATGGTTCCGCTCGGTATGTTTATTCGTCTATAACTCAAATGAAAAAGATAAAATAAAACTTGAAAACAAAATATATTTAATTTAATGTTTACATGCACTCGTGTTCCACATACACATCAACTGTAACGCAATTCTGAGAACTGTCAGAAGAAAAGAAACAGGGTAAATTGATAAATGCGGACGCACGTAGGGTAATATTTATTGAATGACCTCCCTTCCTAGAACCACGCGGTATATTTGAAAAATAATAGAAATGAAAATTCTGCTCCACATTTAATGTTTACCATATTTGGTCGAAGAAGTATTTACAATTGTGTCAGGTATATTTTATTAAAATATCGTTCGGGGAAAATCTACGATAAGATCTTTCATAATACTCAAAAATATAAAGTATCTAATCACCTTCTGCAAGATGCATCAAAAAAAGAAACAGTAGCACAAAAAGAAAGTTTTCTTACGCACTTACGAAATTTGTGTACATATTAACATCATGAAATTATAAATAGAAAATAATTTAGTATATAGACTAAACACTCGACCCGTTAAAATAATATAAGTCTATTGTGTACAGAGAAAACATAAAGCATATTTAAAGAAAAATATCGATTATTACGCACGGTAAACTACTGTGACACACCATGGGGTTTAGGCTGTAGGGTTTATGTGACTAATTGCTTACGGGAATCCGGTGAATTGGTACGGAAAGATATTTAGAGTGAAAATGCTTTAATTCCCTGTCGGCTGGGGGTTCGGCGACCTTACCGTCACGGTGATGGCAACTACATGACATGGAGGTGGCGTATGAAATGAAAGGACACTTAGAATACCGTCGATTTAACGTTATCAACCTTTTACCATACTCTTTACCATGAAGTTACCACCCCTTTGCAAGTTGATTGTATTTTTGGGTTGTTTAAATTTAACATGGAAGAAGACTCTTATTCTCTTAGAAAATTAGAAAAGTATTTTGTAATTACAAAATTTGTGTTTTATTACGACAGTTGAAAATAGGATGGAAATGATGAACAAATAATATAAAAAATAAAACAACACAATAATATAACACGAAATAAATGATCACTTGTCTTTCCCTCCAAAACTTCAAGAACACAAAAGCTTCCAAGTATTGAAAACTGGTGCATCTTAAAATTTTGGCGTCTTTGAGACCAGGCGAGGGGAGCAAGAGAGCCTTATTGGGAATGTGGTTACGTTAGGTCACAGGGAGAAGAGACTGGGAGAAGAGACTTCACTTACTGCAGATTAGACTAGTTGATTTACTAGTGTTTCCGGGAGCGTAATGTGCTAAGTCCATTGGTCTCGCAATGTTTAGTGCGTGTGTTCTTTTGTGGCGGGAGGTAGCGGTGGTCTATGCCCATTGGATGATGATATCCAGCGCCGACCTTCACTTGCGAGGCTATACCCAATCAGGTATCTCCCACCAGTGGGACACCGCCCCAGACGGGACAAACTCTAAGCTCCCAGTTGGTCTCCCGACACGTACCAATGTAATGCGTGTAAGTGTGTGTAAGTAAGAGAGGATATGAGAAAGAAGAAGAAGAAAGTCCGTGGGACATTTGTTAGGGTACTGCTCCAGCATTTACTTGATGTTGATCGGGGAAACCACGGAAAAGTACCGACGAGAGCCACCGGCCACAAGAGTTCTCCTCCAGTCAGAAGGTGAATTCGATCTATGAAGCTAGTGCATAAAATCCTGCCGTCGGGACTCAAACCCTAGGACCTCCCGGCCAGGGACACTGCAGGGACATCAGTTGATGCCCCGAGCCCCCTAAGTCGGTTGAGTGGTTTGAGAGCGTGCTGGGCGAGAAGTCGTGAACGGGAAGTGTGATCATTGATACGTAAGAGAAAACAACCTTATTCTGTGTAGCCGTTAACTTGAAATGAAAATACGAGAAAAAAATGAAATATTATATACGCGACAAAATAGTGAAAATTATTTCACTTATTGTTTTAACTGTTTGCAATAATTAAAGTATATTTTTAATAAGTAAAATTTTTTACTATTATTTTCTCCTAGCAGTCAAGAAATCTTTAATGGAATCATTTTTAAATTTATAAAAATTTAGAAAAATGTGTTTTTATAACGAATTTGTAATACAATGATGAAGCCTAAGGAAACTTGTCTTTTATTTTGCGTAGAGAAGAAAAGAAAAATTTTAAGGAAATGTTTTCTAATTGACCGCATAATTCTAATGAGTTGTCAATATGGGAAATTTTGTTTACAATTTTTATGTTGACCCGCCCACACCAATTTACGGGTGCAGGCATGGTAAATGTAGCACAGTTGAATTTCCTCCGTCGATCACATTTTCCGATTTATTGTATTTTGCTTTTGGTATGGTTTGCGTTTTACGACCCGTATCCTGTCTCAATTTAAATGAACTGCTTTCGTATTCGAGGTAATTTTCAAATTTTGGTGTATAAAGTGAGGATGTGTTAAAAAGACATTCGGTATGTAGAACTTTTAGTTTCTAAATTGTATCCGAAAGAATGATGTAAAAGTTAAAAACTCCATCACCAAATGTATATCATTTGTAATTATCACGAAAACAATTTATTTTTGATACAGATATCATACATTTTTTATTCTCGTCATAGAAGTAATGAATTTTGTATGAACGAATCAGTATTCAGAATACACTCGAAATTATTCTAAAACCTTCTTCTTTATCAAAGTTGAGCAAATCCTAATTGTCTCTCGTGCCTTGACAAAATGAAATTTGTATTTTAGTCCTAACGTGATATTATACACTAGCTGAAAGTCAATATTCATGAATTTATTCTTAAAAACAAGTTCCATGCGCATTTTCAGAAATATCTTTTGTTTCCATCATATAAACTCGAAACAATTACTTTTGTCCGAAAAATAGCGAATCAGCTAAAAAACGACAAAACCATCAAAAAATTAATCCGCAACGTAGGAAGATAATCCAACAGATACTGAAGCGCGTGAACTCATGGGCACGGCACTGATTACATCAGTCAGGGGTCATCGATCGGACAAGAGGATAAGACAAACGGACGAGTGGCCACGAGAGGACCAGCGGGCTGGCAAGTGGGGCGGCAAGCGAGAGCACGACTGGGCGGGCAGCATCCGCCTCAGCCGGAGCGCGGGGGGCGAGCGGGAGGGGAAATTGATCGCCCTGAGCCATTCGCACGCAAGCGCTTGCCCGGGCGGTCGCGGGAAGCCGGGCTGGAGGTAAAGGCGTATGGAGCGAAGAGCAGGCGCCACATGCAAGGTCCACGCAAGAGCAAATACACAAGGAAGGCGAGGTAAGGTATGGAATTGTCAAGGCGAGCAAAAAATGTAGTGTCGACAAAAGGTATACGGACGGGGGAATGTACTTGGGAGTTTGGGACTTGGAAGTGAGAGGAATACAAGAGAGAAAGTGTGTGTGTGTATGAGAGAGAGAGATATTGTAAAGAGATAAAAGAAGACAAGCACCTTAAGGAAGGTAACATCAAGACCGAGAGCAAGGCTAAATATACTCGTAAAAACGAAAGGTAGAGGATGTGAGGTGTAAGTAAAATTGGGGCGAATTGAGGACACGTAAATGAGGGAAAGGCAATGACAAGATAAAAAGGCAGCGCTCGAAGTACGAATACAAGTATCTGCGTGGCAGAGGAGCGGAGAGTAGGGGGTCTGTAGAATGGTGGAGGTGGAGATGTGTCGGAAGGAACAGTGGCCTGTTGAACGGTACGTTAAGTATCGAAGGGGTGTGGGAGATGAGATGGCAACATAGGAGAAGAGTGTTAGGTAATCGGAGGGGGAAGACAGTCTTTATATTTGATTGATTGTTAGTGATTCTAGGTGCGTTAACTACTAATGGACTCTGCATGTCTCGTAAGTGCAGTGCGTGTTTTTTGCTCGGGAGTTGGCGGTGCTCTTCCCCCGCTGCATGGCCAGATCTGGCGCCGACATACCGTCGGCTAACGGGGTTTCCCCAACCAGGTATCTCCTACCAACACGGCACCACCCCAGCCGGGACAAGTTCTAAGTCCCCGACCGGTCACGTGGCATGTGTGGTAGTGTAATGCATGTTAGTGTAAGTGTATGTAAGGAGTGAGGACAGAACAAGGACGAGGAAGGAAAGATCGCGCGCAGTCCGTGGCCCGTTTGTTAGGGTACTGCTCCGGCATTAGCCTGTTGATCGAAGAATATTGTATTGGAAGAAAGGTGAGTCTTTCCTCCAATATGGAGAGGTCGACATATTCAAGGACGGAGAAGGCTCGGTCGTCGCAAAGCAAGCAGCTGGGGCAAACATTTGGGTGTGGAACAGGGTGGCATACGAATGACAGCAGTTTGATTGTTGTTTTTTTTCGAGAGCTTCACGCACCATCTGCTAAGGTCTTCAGTTCCGTAAGCACAGTGCATGTTTTATCACGGGAGGTGATATTGTTTCACAACTAGCTGGTGAGATCCGGCGCTGCCGTATACTTCGCTTGAGAGGTTCACTTCATCCAGGTATGCCCCCTAGAAAAGCACCGGCCTAGCCAGGACAAGCTCTCAGCTGGTCTGGCGTTAAGTGTGGTAATGAAGTGCAAGTAAGTAGGTAAGTGGTGAGAATACGACGAGGAAGAGCCAAAATAGATGCTGCGGGGTCCGTGACCTGTTTGTTATGGTGCTGCTTCGGAATTTGCCTGGTATTGATCGGAGATTCTTTTAAAACTACCGATCAGAGTGGCCGACTGCTATAATTCTCCTCCAGGCAGAAATTAGACATAGCTTATAATAGTAGCGAGTGTCGGAAATCCTGCTATCGTCGAGACTCAAACCTTACAACCTCCCGGTCAGAGGCACTACAGTGACATCAGTTGATATTCTGTGCTACTTCAGCCAGTAAATGGAAACAATTCAGGCGGCAGCGCAGGGTAGGTAAAACGTGGTGTCTTTGCGTGTGAGTGAGTGCTGAGAAAGAAAGCAGCGACGAAACAGCAGAGTAAGGGGGTAGCTGATGCAAGAGCAAATGAGACATCTATAGCTTGCAGCGCCCCAAAACTAAACACCACCAAACCATATCCAAAATTAAAGGCTAGTTGTAAGCTAATTAAGTGTCATTTTCCCGAAATTTTGGCTTTTGTGAATTTCTCAAAATTGTGAGCGCTGCTGGCTTAGTCTAAATCCAGCAACACTCACTTCAAAAATACAAATTCGCGTTATTAGAAGTTTACGAAAATGCATTCAAAATTAAAGAATAATTTTAGATTCTAAAGAAAAAATTATTTCGGCCTTTATATTTCATAATTCAGGACATAATACTTGTTTTACTTTGTTAAACACTGAATGTTTGGAATATAAATAACGGAGTAATTTTTTCCTAGAGCCTATAATGGGCTTTAAAGTTTCTTCTGACATTTTAAGTATGTGAGTCCGTAAGAACATGTGTTATCTGTTTTTTATTGAGCAAGTTAGATTTATGGAAAATATGGTTTGAAATAATTTCTTTCGTAGAATCTTTAATTGGCTTTTAATTTTGGATGCATTTTAGTTAATTTCCAACATTAGAAGATTAACTTTCTAGGTGGGTTCTTCTAGCTTTGAACTAAAACTAGTAACGTACACGATTTTGAGAAACACACAAGAGACTAAAACTGAGCAATAGGCACTTAAAGTCTAAAATTCGCCTTTAATTTTGGATATGGTTTGGTCGTGATTGATTTTTGAGCGCTGCGAGCTTTATATGGCTGAGAAAATTCGTGGCAGAGGAGCTTTGGGATGGAGTTTGTACGGACGAAACGGGCGCATCTTGTAGGAACGCTGGCTTTTGGTGAGGGCGGGAGCATGTTGAACGATACGTAAACGACCAAAGGCGTGTTGGTGAACCTACAGATTTGTCAAAGAAGGTATCGGTTGTTGGAGAAGGTGAAGCAGAAAGTGAAAGATGCGTGGGAACGGCGAGAAGACGGACGTGGTGCAGAAGAGGACGGACTCAGGTGGAGAAGGGTGGGGTGAGGCGAAGTGAGCGGGCGCGGGGCGAGCGCCGAAGCAAAGCCGTTGGTGAGCGGGGGTGGGGTAGGGCGGGGAGTGGTGAATGCGCTGCCAGACGCAGCGTTGGCTCGAGCCGACGATTCGGGCGGCGCCCTCGGGGCGATGCATTGGGCGGCAGGTGCGCGCCACGCGGGGCCGGTGCGGCCGCTCTGTCGCTTTCAATTCCGGATGATTGAGTGAGATACGGACGCCGAATGCTCCATTTATTACTCTATGGAAAGGAAATTGACGTGTTTTGTTAGTATCACGTGTGGAAGGGAGGTGGGATAAACTGGTCCAAAATTGCAGTAGGCTTCTTGAGGTACTGGATGGGTTTCATTTGATATCATTTCCTTCTCTAAAATTAATTTCCTTTATCAGTCATTACGTGACCCAAGAATAATTGTGTTAATGATACTAATGACAACAATTAAAACAAAAGAGAAATATGTTTCGAGAAAATTATTAATCTCCTTCGCTGAGTGTGCAAGAATATACAGCAGTAAGGACCATGATATGGCCCTTTAAGCAAAAATCGTAACTAAACGTATCAATTCAGAGATTGAATTAAAATTGTTCTGAAAAATTAATTTGTATTTGTCTAATAATTATGAATAAAAATGTATAATTTGTCTAATAACATTTAAATGAATACCGGTAGACATTGAGTATTTTACTGAATATTTAGAAATTTATAAATATCAACTTGCTTCCACTCTATACTATTTTAAGTAAATGAAAATCAGCAATTTAAAGATTGACATTGTTGACAAGTTTTCAATATTAAAACATTTGGAAAACCGTATATGAGCTTAAATAAAAGTGAAATAGTTTGAAAATGGTCTAAATAAAACATATAGTTGAAAAATACACAGATTAAGTACATAGAACGACGAAATATATTACATCTCTAAATTTATAATTATTTTACCATTTACATAACATATTTCTTTTGGCAATGTTAGTTATGTACAGGTATACTCTCGTAATAAAAAAATATACAGTGAAGATCACTTAAAAAATTAGCAAATTGGAACTTTGAGCAATTTTGAGGATGTTTTCTCATCCGCTTTTTGTAAAGGAGAAATTAATTATTCGCTAAGAACATGCTTCGAGCTACGGTATTAAGCGTTAAAGCGTTCTACAAACCTCTTATCTCTTTATCCTATTACTCATTTAACACCTAGAAAATTTTCAATTACTCGCTGATTAGCATTAATTTAATAAATAGACTAAGAAAAATGCAGTTAATTATGAAAATAGAAAAAAGATAGAAACGAGGGAAAATCAAGAAGATTTAGTAATAAAAAAACCCTACCTCTACACGGTATTTTTATATGGATGCACAGTATCCTGAAATGAAAGGTAACAAAAAGGAAATATATGAAATGACACATTGGTTTGTAATTCTTAGTTTGCAAACATCCTCAATAATTTATTTCCGAAAAAGTAATAGGTAAATAGTGATGGTCTCAACTCACTATTTGTGTACATCTGAGAATATATATGCCAGACAAACATTTTTGTAAAACTAAAGAAATCTAATAAAGAGAGGAAGATAAAACATTATAATGTAAAAAACGATCATCTAACACAAATTCGTAATACTTAAAACAAATTCACTTTACTGCAACCAGAAACAATATTTTAGCCAGAAACACAATTATATTTTATTGTCGGCGGAGGAGCAGCAGGAGAGCTCGGGTTGCATGTCTACGATCGACCGAGCACATCGCATGCTGTGGCTTGCGCCTCCGCACCTTCGCCCGCTTCACCCCATTCCTCTTCCATGGCCACCCCTCCGTCATGCACGCCACCGCCGGGCCGCCTCTGCCGTTGCGCACTGTAAATTTTAATTCGTTGGTCTAGACGCGAGGTTCCGGCCCAAGTAGAGCACGCGCAAATTGCCAAGAGCTCCAAATGCAGCTGCCACGCCCGAGCCTCCGCAACCGCCACGCCCACTTACACTCAAGCTGCAGATAACGGGAAATTATTCACGGCGACGAACGAGAGGTGTACATTTTTGATAGTTTAATTTTCTCAAGTATCACTGTTTAAGATAATCGCTCAATAACAATAATATTTAAGATGGGAGCAACGTGTCTCCTTGAAGATAATTATTATTTTATATTTTATTCGAGATGAAGCTAAAATAATGAGGGAGATGAGGGCAAAGACAAGATAAAAGAGTGAAAAGAAGTGTATGACGCAAAGGGATTCCATTACAGTTATTACGAAGTGTTCGTACATTCCTGATTTGTAATCTTTCCTTCCTACTGATAGATTTGATAAGAAAAAGTAGAAAATATGTTTACGGTGTAAACAAGTAGACCATGCTCAAATTCTTTCGTTTTCCCAGCGAGAAACGCTCAAGCCGATACAAGAACTAACTTCGCGAAAGAACTAGGGTCTCTCGTGATGTGTGGTGTAGTGTGATGTGTTTAAGGGTAAGTGTGTGTAAGAAAAGGGAGAAGAGAGATCGAAAAAGAGAAATGAAATATCTCGCACGGCCCGTTTGTTAGGATACTGCTTCGGCATTCGCCTAGTGTTGATAGGTGAAACTACGGAAAACTACCGATCAGAGCAGCCGGTCGCTAGAATAATCCTTCAGATAGTAAGTGGAATCTACTCAGCTATTTCACTAATGTCGAAAATTCTGCCACTGTCGAGACTGGAACCCTAGCACCTCCAGCCAGAGTGGCGGGAATGCTGACGTCGAGTTAAACTCAGTCGGTACGAAATCCTCATTACGTTTTGTTTGTCGGAATATTTGTGTATCTTCTGTAGTATTACCAATATTGTTTGTAATATGATAGAAAACCCTTTTGCTTTCTATATAAAATTATTGGAGATTTTACATTCAATATTTTGTTTATTAAAATGTAAAATTAGTAGTCTCTTAGGGATGTACAATACATATTTGTTTTAACAAACAACCTATCAAATATTTTGCTACATTGCATTTTCTGAATTGCACATGAAAACATTAATGTATCCATTTTTGTCGTCTTGTTTTATTTTTAATACGAATTAAGTTAATTATATTAGATGGGAGCGGTTTATGTAGTATTTTGTTAGTATCTAAGATTTTTTCAATGTGACTGTTGTTAATTGTACTGATTATTATGTTGTTGAGGGTCGTGATGGCTTGATTAATTTCTTGGGGAGAATTCAGGTTGTGAAATGAAGGAATGGGCTTTTTTAGTTCCTTTAAAGTACTTCCAATTAATGTTATAAGTATTTAAGGTGGGTGGAGCAGATGGGGAAGGTTTTTCTACGTGAGTTTATATTATTACTGGTAAATGATCTGATTCTAGTTCATGATACGTTGTAGATAGGAATTGTGTTTTAATATTTGTGACTGCTATGTCAAGTATGTCTGGACTTTTGTTTGGATCATATGGGAAGTACGTGGGTTCGGTTGGTGCTAATATGTTTAGATTTAGGTTCCTTTTTATGTTATATAAGTATCTGCCAGCGGGATTCGTAGACCGACATTGCCATGAAGTATGTTTGGAGTTGAGATCACCTGCAATAATGGACTTGGTAATTGTAATAATGTGGAGAAGTTGCTATTGATTTTTATATTTGAAGGTTTATATGCAGTCTTATAATACTTTACATTTATTATACTTTACATTTATTTTACAGTATTACTTTACATTTATTATATTTACATTATATTTATACAGTATTATTATACTTTATATTTATTCCTGCTTTTTCGAGACCGGGCGTGTGTGGTAGAGTAATCTGGTGATATGGTATGCAGTTTTTTATTAATATTATGACACCTCCTCCTTTCGAGTTTTTTCTGTCTTCTTTGATGGTTTTGTTTCCCTGTAGAAAACAATGGGGATTCTGGGTTGAAATGCGATTCTGTGATGCATGCTATATCAATTCTGTTAGCATGTAGGAAGTGTTGTAATTCGGCTTTTTTGTTGATATGCCGTTGGCATTCCAATTTAGTATAATTAAATCATTATGGTGATCCATTGTTGTTTAATGATACAGCAAATGAGTGTTGAATATTCTGTATAATTGATGGTAGTGAATTTATAAAATTAATAATGTGGTAGGTTATAAATTGAGTGACGTTTTGTATGAATGGATTACCAATATTGAAGTTTTTGTAGATTCTATATGCGTGTTGGTTGTTATGTTGTTGCTGTTGATGCTGATTTGTGTTTGTTGTGTTACGTTGGTATTTGTCGCCTTTGCGACATTAGGTATATTTTTGGTTGGAGGTAGTATTGGAAAACTTGTTATATTGAATTGCGGGGGAATAGGATTGTCCCTATGTCTAACATTTGGATTATTTCTTTTACTTTCCAACATTTTTCGATAGTATGGACATTCTACTTATCTGAGGTCAGCCCTATGCTTCCCTAGACAAACTTTTCAAGTTGGGGGAAATTCTTTTGTTCACAGTTTGCTGATAGGTAATCACCTGCACAAAACACGCACGAAATTGTATGATTACAGTTGTTTTTATTGTGTCCAAAGTCTAAACACCGGTAACATTGAAGGGGGCCCTTGGATTTCTTTCTTCTTTCTGGTTTCACTATGTTATTACCTATTTGTTTTATTTCTAGAACATCCTCGATTTTGGAAAACTGAACAGTACTGACATAATTTGCTTGATTGACAACCATGGAATGATCAATGATGATTTACAAGATATAGAATGTTTCTCTATTACAATGACCAAAATCATTCCAGCTCTTATCGTTATTGCACGAAATTAACGACAATCGATGTCCTGTCTTATATTTCCGTTTTCGAGTGAGTGCAATTTCCGGGCACATTAACTATCGGCTTGCTTACTATCCATCTGCAGGTACCAGCCCCAACGGGACACTGCTACAGCCGAGTCAGCCACAAAGCTCCAGACTGGTATCTCAATGTGACGTTAGTGCACTGCAGAGTAAGCGTGAGTTTGTTTGTAGGAGTAGAGGAGGGGACAAACATTAGGAAAGAAAATCGCACGCGGCCCGAGGCCCGTTTCTTACGAACTTCTTTGACATGCGATTTGAAATAATCGTAGAAATTATGAAAAACTACTAATCAGAGCAGCCAGCCGCTGAATCATTCTTCAGACAACTAGAAACCTTCTGAATTCGTATTCCAGAATATTTCGGTAAGCAATGCTGCAGATTCATCGATGCAGCCAACTGAGTTATCGTCACCAATTTCGTTTCCGAATAAAAAAAAACAAAGAATTTTCAGGTTCCGAAAGAAAAGCACTAAATTATTGGAAAAAACGCCGCTATTGCAATGCATTCAGAGGAAGAGAGGGGCGAAGACGAAAGCCAAATCCTCTGGGTGACACCCACGACACTTAGGGAATAATTGATTGACTTATATTCCAGAACCGTCATTAGTTTCATTCGGTGGTGGTGGTATTCCTCCGTAGTTGGATGGTGAGATTTGGTGACGACCTACATGTCAGCTTGCGGGGGATTTCTCCATCCAAGGATCTGCCCCAGTGAGGTACCGCCTCCCGCCTCGGACGAGCTCTAAGCTCTCGATATGTATGGTAGAGTAGTGCAAGTAAGAGTGCGTGTGTGCGTGCGTGCGTGTGTGTGTGTGTGTGTGTGTGTACTTCTCCAGAATTTGCTTGGCATTGATCAGAGATACCACAGTAAAGAACTAATCAGAACAGCCGGCTGCTTGCATTCTCCTCTAGACAAAGGTTGAATTCGACCAAAGTAGCTTGTGTGGAAAATCCGGGGCTCGAAACCTGGGACCTGCTGATCAGAGTCACAGGAGAGGTTGCTGGCACTGAGTTACGCTTTTCCCGAGCTTAACTCTCCCGGTCGTACACGTGCGAGAAAGGGAACTAGCGCGGTTCCAAGCAGGAAAGCCGCTCCGCCGTGCTAGGATCTCAGGCAGGCGTCCTCACTTCTCATCACTCGTGCTCAACGCCGCACATCTGCAGGGCATATTCCAGTACCACCCAGCGCATGTTATTTAAATTACGCTGGCTGAAACAGCAAAGGACCTGAGGCATCTCGAAAATGAGAATTTTTTACGGTAAACAGATTCCACCGAACTTCCTCAAATAACAATTAGAGCCGACATGATTTTATGTCGCTGTAATTAAGAACATTCTATGTACTTTTAATAGCTCGTTTTCCTTGTCTTTTCCGACACAGTTCCCAATGGTAAAAATCCTTTTAACATTTTCTGGAAAACAAAATTTCCTTTTTTCCAAGGGATAGCCTCGTGCATTTGCAAGGACCGCAAGGCCTCTCCATTGACCTATTTTGGTTTCAATGGAATGAGTTGGAAATGGACGTACTGCCTCACGGAAAATGGTGATGATGATCTTGATAATGAAGGGAATGAAAAGGAAATATCGCGCGTGACCTGTAGTATTCGTAAGTAAATAAACAAGTGTCTTCATTGGTGGTAAGGCTCAGAGCATTGAGCCATCTGTCTCTTCCGCCTGATCACTTTCAAGTTTAATACAATACGTAATAAATATGAGGTCGTGCTCGTAGGTCATGGTTGTGTCACAGGGGGTTGTAATATAAGGTTCAGGTCCGGCATTTACCTGGAAGTAGTAAGGAAAAGCACGGAAAAGTCGGAAATCTAATCCGATCAATGTTGCTACGAATTGGTTTACGGGTGTCTCGACAAACTGCCCGGTATTAAACCCATCAAGTAAATTTCTGTCACCTTTCCGGCATCAACCCCTCAACCTGTCAATCGCCTAAACCTCGATCCGAAAGGCCATTGTCTTCACTCTCGAAACTAGTAGCGTTAGACCGGGAAACGCACCTAAAATTTCCATGTATGGGTCGGTAGCATTTTTCAAGAACCAGCACAGGAACATCGTACCACATGCGCCTCTTTTTGGTTGACCTACGCGCCTTCCGGACGCCTGCGACAAACGGGCAAAACCTAGAGCCGGAAATTGATGTCCGCTGCCGGCGGAGGGCGGGCGTCAAATCCGCAGGGCATGCAAAACACGCGGAGTGAGACGATTTCCGGATGAAAAGCACAGAAGTCTCCTTCTCCCTCCCGCTCTGCAGCCTTCCCACTCTTCCGCCCTCCCTCTCCCACACAGTTGACCTCCAATGTAGCGATCCTGCGCGGGCCGCGGTACCGCTACGCGTTCACAAAAACACGCCGCCTGCAATTCCGTGTCATAATAGTGGCTTGTTTGCGATGCAGGAGTAAAATGAATCGCCGAGTTGTATTGTTCTCATGGAATGTGTTGTTCGCCGCTTTCGTTTGCGTAGCCGCAACACGCCTAATGGACCTATTCAACGTGCCCGACGGAGAATTATGCGACGTTTTCATCCCGCCGATCAATTTAACGTTTGACCTCCTCTCCAGAGAGTTACGTGCATTGGGACTCCGAGGAAACGAGCGCTACATTAGAAGTAAGGTAAAGGTGGGCGATTCCCTCCAACAATGAGTAATTACGTTTTAATAACTTCCTTTTGATGAAATTTTCCATGGGGATGTATTAAATGGGGCTCGTTAAACTGTCGCCAAAACGGTAATTATATTTTAATGGAGGTTTAATTTTAATAAGAATCATTAAAAATTAGAAGCATGACTAATTACGCACCCATGTACACACACAATTGAAGTAGAAAATAATTTCAATTCTGAAATTGAGAAAAAAAAGTATGGCGGCAGAGAATATTTACTGAAATACCACCGTTTCAGGTTGAAATAATTTGCAGATGGCAAGGGAGGTAACCATCTAGATTCACGAAACCAAAATGTCAAACGGATGAGGTATCAAATAGTCGTGAATTAAAAACTAGTGGAGCTACAACAGCACATACTATCTCGCAATTATTACTTACTGCTCCGCAATATTATATTACTACATGAATCTGTAAGAATATTTTCAACTAGTAAATTTTTTCTCCGCAACGACACTCGACTCAAGTCCTCCGAGTTAACTGACTGTGTGCCTTACATCTACGCAATGAAACCGCTGTGATATTTCAACGCAAATTGTCTAAACCCAATATTTCCAACATGCAATTAACTAAAATTCAGAGAGATCAACGGAAATGAGATATACGTCATTATTTTAAGCGTCCCTTGTTTTATCTGTAGAAAAGGTTTAAAGAAAAACATTGCAGCGAGTTTGGAGAAAACTTCTTTTTATCATTTGCATTATTTTAAACAAGAAATTACTTCAAAACTACTAATTTTTTCCAAAAATTGTATATGACCTTTTTTTAAAGTTCATTTTTTAGGACATATTTTGTTTAAGGATTCGTCTTCAATTTTGTTGTTTTGAAATGTTAACGTTTTGCAATTTTAAAAAATATGGAGAGTTCGCCGAAATTGGGAGTAGAATCATATTTTTTACTGTCCTTTGTTACGATGAGAAATTTTAAATACAAAATTTGGATCGGTTTGAGAGAAAATATTTTTTTTAGAAATTGCATACATTTCAAGCACAAATTACGGAAAAATTTTCATTATTTAAAAAAATAGTACAAGCCATTTTTTAAAGAGCTGATTTTTAGAACAGATTTTGTTTAAACCAATCATTGTTTATCTTCAATTTTGCTATTCACAAATGTTACAATTTTGCAATTTTTGAAAATACAGACAGATCGCCGGAAATTGCAACTATTTTTGTTTAAAAAACGGTTTAAAAAAATTAAAAATGGTTCAAATATATGTAAACACAAGCAAAAACTACCAATATTTTCAAAAACTTTTTCATGATATTTTTTCAAGATCTCTTTAAGGAATTTCATCAAGGAGAAATATCTCTATCTTCAATACTGTGGTCGTAGAAAGACGCCGAAAAATAACCAATTACAAAATGAAACATGTACTATTCTCTTAAACGTCCTTTACGATATCCGAGAACGAAGTTTAATTTAAAAAATTGGTACCACTTTTTAGAAAAATTTGAAAATGTTGTTGAGACTTTACGTAAAGTACCCTCAGAAATGAAAATATCGGTTTCAAATTTACAATGCAATCTGGCTTAGTTCAGATTGATGGAGGAATCAATTGTGGAGAAAATCGGCAAGACGGTTTAGGCAATGTAGTTGACCACAGACGGACAGACAAACAGACAAAAGAACAGACAAATCGACGGAGAGATAGTACAGACGGGCGTGTTCCCGACAAGGAATTGTTCGGTATCAAGGACCCCGAAAACGTGAATACTGACAACAGCGCGATAGAGAAAGTAACTTAATATATATGAGAGAGAGAGAGAGGGAGAGAGAGAGAGATAGTAAATTATAAGTGTATGAACATTATATGTTTCAGTTACCAGGGCCTGAAAATAAAGGTTTTCCGGCGCAAAATTAAAATACTTTCCCTTCTTACGAACTAAGGACCGAGAAAGTAAAACGCTCACAAATTATCTTAACATTCCTAAGAAAGTAAGGAATAAATCCATGTATAGGTGGCATTTTTAATACAGTAGATTTAAATCTAGATTCTTTATTAAACTATCACAACCCGTGACTTTTTTTAAATTGCTTTCATGTACACAATCATCCATTTGTACCTTTCATGATGTTCCTTTATTGTAGACTAATCTAAGACAGTGAGCTCAGGAAAGTTATTTTTCCTAGTCCATTTTTTGAAGTAAAACTTCAATATTTAACAGAAAATGCCATGTTCGAAAAGAGAGTTTCAGAGAAACAATGCAAATCAGTAGTTGAGAAGTGTGTGTGTGTGTGTGTGTGTGTGTGTGTGTGTGTGTGTGTGTGTGTGTGTGTGTGAGAGAGAGAGAGAGAGAGAGAGAGAGAGAGAGAGAGAGAGATGCAATAATAATGGGATGTTGATTATATGGTGAAAATAAACATAATTTTTAAAATTTATCTTTCTGTGTTGTTCACATTATTTTCATTTTGTTCTTCTTCTTTATATGTCAGGTTGCTTTTAAGAAAGACCATAAAAAGGCACGTGGTCGAATGTGAAAAACTTCAAAACTTCAAATTAAAGTGTTGAATTTGGAGACATTTTAGAGAGTCGGCAGATAAACATGGTCACAGACAGAAAGGCGTAAACAGACAGCAGTGAAGACACAGAAAGACACAGAACGAATTTATTATCCACCTTTCTCTGCCATCCACTCAACCTCGATCACCAGCTGCGCGCGCTTGGCGTTGTCCAGCCAGCCGTCCGTGCGACCGCCCGCCCAGCGATTTAATTAAAAGTGCGTCGGGCACGCATTTATCCGCGCCGCGCAAATCCCCGAACGCGTCCACGCGCCCTCACCCGCTCGCTCGCTTTCCCCTTCCCCTCGGCCTCCTCTTGCAACTTGACGTGCGTCCCTCTCCGCGCACCGCCTCCCCGCACCCAGCACCGTCGCACCCCGGCACGCTCCACCACCCACCGCCACCCGCCGTACCCCGCCGTACCCCACTGTACTCCGCAGCTTCCCGACGCGTCCCGACGCGTCCCGACGCGTCCCGACGCGTCCCGACGCGTCCCGACGCGTCCCGACGCGCCCCGACGCGCCCCGACGCGCCCCGACGCGCCCCGACGCGCCCCGACGCGCCCCGACGCGCCCCGACGCGCCCCGACGCGCCCCGACGCGCCCCGCCGCGCCCCGACGCGCCCCGACGCGCCCCGACGCGCCCCGACGCGCCCCGACGCGCCCCGACGCGCCCCGACGCGCCCCGACGCGCCCCGACGCGCCCCGACGCGCCCCGACGCGCCCCGACGCGCCCCGACGCGCCCCGACGCGCCCCGACGCGCCCCGCCGCGCCCCGACGCGCCCCGACGCGCCCCGACGCGCCGACGCGCCCCGACGCGCCCCGACGCGCCCCGACGCGCCCCGACGCGCCCCGACGCGCCCCGACGCGCCCCGACGCGCCCCGACGCGCCCCGACGCGCCCCGACGCACTCCGCCGCTCCCCGACGCACCCCGACGTTTAACGAAACTGTAAACGCGGAGTATGTATGTGCGTGTGGACTTGTGCGTGTGAGTGCACGTGTGCGTGGATGTTAACAGAGATGCGTGCGCGCGCGCGTGTGTGTGCGTGGTGCAAGTTTGTATATGTGTTTGAGGATGCGTGGTTTGCTTTGGATGGTGTATATATATATATATATATATATATATATATATATATATATATATATATATATATATATATATATATATATATGTCTGTCAAAGAAAGGAGTAACGCTTTCCAATATTTTCTTACAATTAATTCAATCTTATAAGGTGTAATTATTATAACAATTCTCTCAATGACTGTATAATAATTACAATAGTTATATCAATAACTGTTATAACAATACATTATAAATCAATTAAGGAACTCTGGCACACCGAAACTAGTTCAATATTCATTACGTTCTTTGGATAGCACAATCAACGGATAAAAACATTATTTTACGTGATTACGGTCTAGACTAGCTGAATGGGAATGCCAGAGTGTCCAAGAAACCATTACGCTTGGCGATGGTTTCCAATTTTTATAAGCCCACGACAACCGTTGAAAGATTACTAAGGATTCAGAAAGGTTCTCACGATAAAATCCTCAAAATTTGGAACTGATGTCTTATCTAATCAAACGAATTGGCAAAAATACCCCGAGATCCGCCGATGACACACCCTTGGTATGTGACTGTTAATGATTAATTTAACATGAATTTGCATTAATGATGTAGAGGACGAAGTTTAATTAACCGTTCGGCTAAAAACTCGCAACTGTAAATATAACAACTGTGTGTGTGTGTGTGTGTGTGTGATTTACATTCTATGAAGAGAGCCCCATCATTTATGAAAACAAACCAAAAATAACGCGAAAAAATGGTCAATAAGGAATTTTAAAGGCAAATAAAATACTTTCGATCGAAATGACGAGGAAGTAAGACATGAAAACCTCCTGCGGATTTTGCACCCAACTTTAAAGAGTGCAGTATCTTTAAAGTATGAATTATTGATTCAATATAAAAAAGGCTCATGAACACTTACTCCAAGATATCCATGAGTGACCCCAAGGTTAAACCTCTAGGAAAGGGAACGTAAAAAATTCCGAGGTCCCTCTGTCTTCAGAGATGCCGCGGTGGCTGCGATATACGTACTGTGGGTCCATGAGTAATCGCCTGAGGGAGGGGTGACACGAGCTGCTGGGGGCGCCCGCAGGGGCGAGAGAACCAGCAGAGGGGGAAGCGGTCGGGAAGCGCTGCGAAGCGTTGGAGCGGCGGTCGACCGCCCCATACGAGGAATCGTCTCCTGTTAATCCCACTATCTGCGGTGCCGCACGCGCTATCGCATTGTCGCCCCGGGCCTGCACCCCTCCTCCCCTCGCCTCTCCATCTCCCTCAGGCTTCCTTCTCGTCACCGCTGCCACCATGACCCCGTCCCATCGCCACCCACGCTCCCATTCCTGCCCGCCCCCACACTAACTCCGTTCCCAGCCTAACCTCACCCCTCTCGATCTTCCGTCCCCTCCTCCTCACCCCCTCCCCTCCCCTCCCCACCCCACCCCATTCTCCACCCTCGTCAATCACACGTCTTGTTAATGCCGCCCACTCGCTAACCTTGCCCCTTTGCTAACTCCTCCCGCTCCGTAACCTCCCTCCTCGCTAACCACTCTTAGCTAACCTCGCCCCTCGCTAATCCTGCCCTTTCGTTAACCTCACCCCCTCGCCAACCCCGTCCTCTCGCTAACCCCGCCATCTCGCTAATCTGCTCCTCTAACCTCACTCCCTCGCTAACCCCACCCAGGCGCTAACGCCGCCCCTCATTAGCCCTGACCCTCGTTAACCCTGCTCGTCGCTAACCCTGCCCGTCGCTAACCCTGCCCGTCGTTAACCCCGGCCCTTACTAACCCCGGCCCTTACTAACCCCGCCCTTCGCTAACCCCGCCCCTCCCTAACCCCGCCCCTCGCTAACCCCGCCCCTCGCTAGCCCCGCCCCTCACTAACCCCGCCCCTCGCTAACCCCGCCCCTCCCTAACCCCGCTCCTCGCTAACCCCGCCCCTCGCTAACCCCGGCCCTCGCTAACCCCGGCCCTCACTAACCCCGACCCTCGCTAACCCCGACCCTCGCTAACCCCGGCCCTCGCTAACCCCGGCCCTCGCTAACCCCGGTTCTCGCCAACCCCACCCCTCGCTCACCCCGCCGATTTATGTTTTTATTGATATTTCCCCAATCCCATTTGCTTATCTTCACATTATATGGCTCCATTCAACTCTTCTCCAACTCACCTTCTCAAATATCCTCCTTCTTCATACCTATAAAATGCTGAAGGATGAAAAGGCACATTTTCTTCCTTTTTTATCACATTCTTCCTTTTGTTTCATCAACAAAACGTCTGTTGTGATTCACCATGCATTATTCCTCTCCACTTTATTCTGGTAATTTATCTTGCACTGTTTATACCTCTCCGGTTTGTCCGCTCGTCGTTCCGCTTCCCTCGCTTCATCAAACGCTTCCTTTTCATTACTTCCCGCCACCCACGCTTTCCTTCTTCCTCTTTTCCAGTCTCTTAGTGTTATCTCTAGAGAGCGCTATCCGGCGCTGCCCCGTTTGCGGCGAAATATTGTCACGTCGGCCCCTTTCAAGTCGGTGCGCTTTTTCATCGCACTTTCTCGCCCTCGCCGACCAGCTGCGACCGCAAGCGACAAAGCGACGGTGCGAAAAACCCACTTCTGTGGATCGAAGCACAATAAAGACCCAAAAGGGGAAAATGCACTTTTGTCTCTTTTAGAACACTTCTTGTGCCAGGCCTTGAACGTGGTTACAATTCAATATATTAAAGCTGACTTAAATCGAGTTGGAAGGCGATATCGGACCAATATCCCGTGAAACGAGCGATTTTTATTTCCTCTTATATGAAAATATAAACGCCCGATATCGAGTTTTTGGTGACCGAAGACTTCTTGTGAACGTGTTGAAGAGCGTGACTACACAAATACCTTAAACACAATTAAAGAAGTTTTGTTGTAAAGTGAAAGAGTGAAGCTTCAATAGCAAAGACTTTCTGGCAATATTGATAACATTATTTATTATTATAATGAGTCCATTTCTATATTACTTACGCTTCTACTACTTCTTGAAAAACCAAACATGGGAAGCGAAAAAATATTTTATTTATACAAAATAGCTTTCTAGCATTGAATTCATTGTATTCATATACTTAGTATATTCACATAAAAGAACGATACTTGTGGGTATATTAATCGTAAATCAAAAATTAAAAGTTTATAAAAACATGACGCAGCGGCACGGCGACGCGGTGCAGCGGAGGCGCCCGCCACTAGTGCCTGTTGTAAAATTATGCACATGCTTCGAATGTCATTCCCAGGATTTAGTTCAGATTCACTGAAATACTCTGAACTTTAATTATCATCACTAATCCTAACATCAACCATTAAGATTTTCCGAGATAATTTATCCCGCTTTTCAAACAAACATCACAACATAGCGGTCTTCATTGAAGTCAGGTAAACTTTCGACCGAACTTGACATTAAATCCTTTTATTGGCCCAAAGACATTCACATACGAACACCTCAATACTTAAAAACAAAGTTTTTTAAGAAATACAACCACAGTCAATGTCAACAATAATTTATCATACCCAATAATAATAAATTTGGACTTCCCCAAGGCTGTCCATTGTCCCCCACCATATTCATCCTCTATGTTGCTGACCTACCCACACTTAATAAAGCTAATATTGCATGATTTGCCATCGATACTGATGTATATATATATATATATATATATATATATATATATATATATATATATATATATATATATATATAACCTTATTAAACCTGCTTGACATATGAGTTGACTAACTTAATATTGATTTAAATCCTAAGCAAATCACTCCAAATATATTTTCGGCAAGTCCCTACTCTTCCCCATCCTCCCTCACTCTAAATAACAATTCAATAGAGTGGTACTCCATAACAAACCCGTAAAATATTTAGTTTTTTACTATATACCAAGCTCAATTCGGGAAATCATAAATGCTAAAGTGACCCAAACTAAAATCAAACTTTTACAACTACCCGGCCATTAATTTACTAAAACAGTACAATCCATTATAAACCTGCCCTAGCAATTTACAAGACAATTTTAAGATCCATAATGAATGCCACCTCAATTTCAATTAATGCTCCTAAAACTAAACTCCACAAACTTCAAGTTCTACAAAATAGTCAAGTTCTTCAAATCCCAGTTCTGTCATCTTTCAAACAGGCCATAAAACCCACTTACCAAACAAGAATCCAAAACAAATTCCTGACCACATATTCCAGAAAAAAGGTGCTGCTTTAGATCCAGACTGAGGCGTCCATTAATTATTAAAGTTACTACTTTCTTTATTCTATGAAGAATTTGATAGTTCTTAGTTCTTCAGATTATTTCCCTAATTCACTTATCCTAACCATCCATTGTTGCACTCCACCTTTTGTTGGCTTGTATTTCTCATTGATACGTTGGCACCGCCGTCATGAGCATGGAGCAAAAGAGAGGGCAACTGTCACCGTCTGCCTCCATCAAAAGGACTTGAATGACGCCGGGTTGAATAACGCTCCAGCGCCTCCGCTCCAAATGGCAGCTGTGGACGCCGCGAGGTCTGTTACTGCGCCTGCTCTGCCAGGATCCCGTGTTGATCCTCGCTAACACTGCCACAGAGGTTCGCCGTCACTTTCCGATAATCCAAGACCTTGTTACAAAGCATGCGATTAATTTGCAAGCGGTGCTGTTCGACTGATATCACCACTGCACTCACGTCCGTAACTCATAAACGGTCCATAGCAGATTATTCACACGAATGCCGCGGATCACACCCGAGCTATCATTCAGTTGCTACTGATGTTACTTGGCTAACGCCGCGCTTTGCTGCGTTGCAAGATGTGACAAAGACTAAGTCCCACAATGAGTTCACACCGGAAACTCGTTTGCTAATAAATGTTCTTGCAGTGCGAATCTCTCAAGCTATTGGCGTGTAACTCGCTTAATCAGCATCTGAATTAGTCTACCGGAATGTTAGAGAGTGCCTTTCGTAGTGTATATCAGAGACTCAATTCTAGAGGATATATATTGTCCGAGAAAAAATAATATATATCCTCATCTTCCATCCTGGTCCGTTTTTTCTCCCTTCACCTACTCCCGTAATAGGGACGGCAAGGTCTTTGCTACCATCTCGTCACATCTCTTATCTTATTGGCAGTGAGGCAGGTCGATCGGTTGGTTAATCGCTCGAGTTGCAATTTTTTTTTTTGTAGAGCAAACCACAGTATTGCTTACGATCATACGACGCACATTGCTGCAACAAAGGGCAAGTCTCCCTTCTTTGTGATGACTTATGTCCCCCTTCATGTTAATTCTCAACTGAACTCACCCTTCATCATGTCTGAATTTATTTCGTGGCAATCTATCACAGCAAAGAACTCTTGGGTTAGCTAGTGAGCCGTAGCCTCGCCGCCTTCCAATACGGAACGTACGGATTTAGACGTATAAACCATTCGGCGGCATCTCCGCTCTCATCCGTGAAGCTTGTCTCTCAGCCTCCCTTACAAAGGCGTTTCGTCCTCCAATTACTTCCAGCGAAGGACCACCGCGTCTCCGCTATTATTTTCTGCGCTATTATTTTCTTACGTGTTTCTGCCTGTAAACTTTTTTATGTATTTTATTTTTCATACAATGGAAATTTCATATAACTCATTTTATGTATTTTACTTTTCATATAATGGAAATATGAACCAGGGACACACCACAATACACGAAATTATTTAAAGATATTATATTCTGGAAAATATTGCATTATTGAAAATCTAAAATCAATATTAAAGACGTAAAATGACTTAAAATTCAAAATGCTATTTTTTAAGTTCCAAAATTCTTCATAAAAATACGAAAAATTACATAATATTAAGAAAAGTGTACTCTACTTGACCCAAATATAAAATAAAAATATAATAATAAATAATAATAAATAAAAATAAAATAAAATTTTTGAATTAAAGAGACCTCTTAATCGATCAGATCGATCGTAGAATATGAGTCTTGGTGAAACGTTTCTCAATGTTTTTCTCGCTGGTGTTGTTCATGGCCAGAGAGAACTTTGCCAAACAATCGCTGTTGAGAATACACAAAACGTGGATTTTGAGTACAGAACGTATTGGGTAAAGTAATTTTCAACATACTAGCTGAATTTTGCGTTGCATCACTTAACACTGTTTAAAAAGTATTTACAGGTGTTAAAAATGTCTTTTTTTAAGTTTTAAATAAAAAGATACTTTAAACTTAAGTACCTCTTTCACTCAAGAGGTAGTACGTAAAAATAGTCTTTTAATAATTAAAATAATAAAAAATTACAAACATAGGTGGTTGCGACTCATATTGTCGTTTGTCCTTTCAGGCTATAGTCACTTCCCAACCCCGATGCACGGTTTTGCAGAACCTAATCCGAACTCTCTCACGAAGATTTCTTCTGAAGAGTATATTCTTTCAGGGTGTAATCAGGCGGTTTATTTAAGAACATTTGTTCATTTACAAGCTTCTATTCTACAACACACAATTCCATTTTATAGGTTTGTATTAGAATATAACTTTGTTCCTGAAATTATTCTAGAAAAGGGAATTAACCTATTCGTTCTACCGTAAATCACGTTTTGTCACGTACATGTGAGAAAATTATTCTATAAAACGATTTTTATTCTAGGGGAGTGACAACACTGACGATGGTTTTTTACCTTCCAAACGATCAAAGCCTTGCATCGCATTCTGTAAATAGTGGCGTCCAGGCCATTCATTCTCTAGTGATTTGTCATTTTTCGCCTGGAAGCTGTGAGCTGCCTCATTTATCTCTCATTACGGCTGCTTGTGGCGAGTTGCTTATGATGTAGATCACTGCGCTAAAGGAAATCAAACACGTTTTTGGAAAAAAATCTTTAAATCTTGTGAATGGATCTAAAACCAAATCAAAGTTCCCCACTAGGAGACCAAGACGCCTCGAACGACACCTGTTTTCCCTCGATTGATGGGCGGGAAGGGGTCTATCCATGAGTGAGCACGCAGGTTACTCGAATGAAATATAAGGATAGGAGCAAGAGTTGTCCACCTTTCCTGTCAGGGAGTTCAAAAAGAGATATCTTGACAGAAAAATAGCCTTTTTTCGATGCAGTATTTTGATACATTCGTATTACTACGTAAATTGATCAGAGAAAACAAAAATAAAGCTATTAACTAAAAACAGTCAATAGTAAAATTTTATAGTTGCCATCAGAATTACGTATTTCTATTTTAAATTATCATGTATATTGTTATCGAAATATTAAAGAATAATTTATAAAGTTAAATATAGCGACACACAATGGTTTCCTACGTTACTAAGAAATATAAACTAAACATTTTTGTACGAGCAGCAATATATTTAGGAATATGTTTACAATTTTCAGCTTCATTTCTTCCGGTACTCCTTCCACAGCATATACTTTCAAAAACTCCTTACTATAACTTCTATTGACATTCACTTTTCTCTATTAATATAGTCAACTGCGTTAACTTTTTTGAAGAATATGTGATAGAAATGCATGATTACCTTTTCGAAATAAATTTACCGACTGTACGAACTTCGCCGTGGATCTTATTTATTTGTTCTCCAACACCAATAGTTCAAAACTGACTTGTTACTTGTCCTTCTACATTAGAAAATAATTTTAATTTAGAGAAAATTATGATTGTATTGCGGGTTGCCTATTTAACACAGGGTTTCGGGACCGCTAAGATATACATGACTTGATAAATGCACAGGTTGTTTTTATTGTCTCTTCAATATCAATGTATAGAATGCAAATATAAATTTTCTAACGTCCAAGATATGAATTAAAAAAATGTTGCAAAATCCTCAAACTTTCGTCGTCAGTGTCAGAGATTCAATTTATGTTGTAATATGGTTTACAAAAGCATCTGAACGGATGCTACAAAAGATCTAGTTTTGCTTTGTTCATATAAGTGTTCTACTTGAACTCGTGTATACTCGAGTATATCATACTCCTGACAACTTTGCATCGAATCCTAATAACCGGGCATCGAGTACTGAACAACAGCGCGCCCCCACCGACAAGAAAGGTATCTTAACTCAGATATCATTCTCTCTTTGTAGGCTGCAATACCTTTCTTTACTGTGGCTTCTTGAAAGTCTCTGTAAAGCGTAGAATTTGAGACTACAGAGGAAACACCGGTACAAAGACAAAATCCACTCCCAAACTGCCCAAAAGTGAAACTCAGAAGAAAGATACTGTAAGGCGTGTGCGCCTCTTTTATCCACTAGATCGATCAGACATTATAAGTATTTGTTCGAGATATCGCGATAATAATATTCATAGATAATAATATGTCACAACACAGTCAACCGATTGTTTGAATCGATTCTTTTGTTAATGATTTCACTGTATTGCTTTGACTGAATAAACAAGCGACATAAAAACAGCAGTGGAAGTCACACTATTGTACAAATAGACAGGTATTTGCAGGAAAAGAGAATCTGAACTTCTTCCAGTCGTCTCCAAAACGTTACATTGAACGAATGAATAATCCGCATTAAATAAATTTGCTTCAGACTCCTATCTCATCCTTCAAATCCTACGTTCGCTCTACGTAAAAGTCCAGTAAATTCGGTCTTCACTGTTGCTCTGAGATGTCTCTACGTCTGCTGCCAGCGACCCGTCGAGCAGCGAGGCCAGGCTTAGCTGGAGCTCCGGCGAGAAAGACACGTCCCGGCTGGCGGGAGCGGAGGCTTTGCGAGATGACATATCTGCGCTGCGCAAGGTGGGGAGCGAAGGAAGAAGGAAGAAATGTAGGAGGGCAGACGAAAAGCAAAAACAAGCAGCAGGTCACGCGGATTAACGTGAACAAG
Organism: Teleogryllus occipitalis; assembly: GCA_011170035.1. Lineage (NCBI taxonomy): Eukaryota > Metazoa > Arthropoda > Insecta > Orthoptera > Gryllidae > Teleogryllus > Teleogryllus occipitalis. The sequence goes on along the minus strand of BLKR01002474.1, from coordinate 122,894 downwards.
TTTTCGTTGTTAAAATTTTCAATCTTGTTTGTTTTATTTTTTGAACTGTTTAGTTCTATTTACTCTATTTGATTGGACTTGTAAAACCCTTCTCTTATTTAATGATGTTTTCTTTTTCTGAATGCAACTTGTTTGTTTTTAAACAACCTTGTAAAAGTAAATGAAGTGCAATTTTATTTAAACAAAATATATTCCCAACTCATTAACTAATTTCAGTGCTGATATTCTTTAGTATACGCAAATACAAACTTAAAATGTAAAACCATGGTTTTAGCATACTCCAGAACCTTCAATTCTGCAAAATTTTCCTTTCTAAGAAAAAATAATAAATTAGTGGTGCAACAACAACACATACTTTTTCGAATCATTTGTAACAGCTACAAAACATTGTACTACTATAGAAACCTACAAAAGTGTTTCCGACCAGCAATATTTTTGCTTCGCTCCGAGATGAAACTCGGGTACGTCCAGGCACCTCGCTAGGTACGTTACCGCTATATTGTCAGTCGCAGGCTGAACTCAATGTATCCGACGCTTAAAAGAAATTATATATCGCATTATATTTAACTTATATAGTTTTCGAAAATTTAGAAAGTTCAACGAAAATGAGCCATGCGCCACGAACAAAATTTAAAGAAAAATTTTGAGCCGTTTTGAGATTTTTTATCAACTGGAGAATGTCATGCATCAACCGGCTAAGCGCCATTAAGAAATGAGGTGCGGGCACCATCAATTTCATTGAACCAAACATTAAGTGAACGCAAAATTTTGGCGCCAAATTTGTAAAAATAGTCCTATAATTAATGAAAAATGTGAACACCATCAGTCACATCAGGGATTTTATGTTTCGCAAACAACCAGCTATAAACCAAGATCATCGTAACTGCTGTTCTTCATTTCGCATTATGCAGATAAGCGCCAGATATTCTCATTCCATGTTGATGTAGTTTGGCGCGGCATATTTAGAGACAGGTGCATTTTAACGTGACGCAATAACGCCGGTATAGAGACGAGGCTGCAGGAAAAATGTGTTTGAGAATGGTGAATTGGTTGTCTCGGTGTTTCCTTGTGAAAAAGCATCTAGTAAGATGAATGAACTATACAAACGAATTTCAGAAAAATGGATATCTTCACACATATGTGAAAATTTGTACTTATGTGTAAAACATGTAAATAGGCGTACTTGCGAGTAAAATATGTAATAATATGTACTAAAAATCAACATTTTTAACCGATATGAAACGTGAATGTATCGTTTATTTGAATTGACTTAGTTAACTTAGGAAAATATGTAATTACATAATTATCCGGCCCTCGTTACTAATCAAAAAGTCAGAGTTGAAGATAGGAAAAGTACATTTGAAATATTCTGATACGTAGTCATACGAAGCAAAAGCTGGGTTCATTGCCAGTAAAATAAGAGTAAAACTCTAATGACAGCTTTCTCGTTCCGTCTAAGTGCAATATGAAAATATTGACCGTTGAAGTAAGAAATAATTAAATTACAGTTTTTAGAGCTGAAAATGTAAGAAAAATTTTGAACACGATTATCTCAAAACTTGTGTAATGTCGCATAGCCGGTTGATGCATAACACCGTCCAATACTAGCAGATTAAATAAACAAGTTTCTCAACGTCACTACTAAATATCTTTCATTTTAATTAAACTCGTTTTAAATTCACACAAGTTCTCCAGATATTGTCACTAAACTAAATATTTTATCTTGAAAATTACGTACAATGAGAAACGCTTTTGAAAATTACTGCAGAGACAGTTTCAATTTCTGGTTTTGGAACAGATAAATGAATATATCCCCATATCTGCTCTTGACTTTTTACTTTATCACTTCACCACTGTGACATATCTTATAAATTTATTATTAATTAATAAATATTTATTATATATTCTTATAATAGTATTATCTTATAAACTTGCCCAACTCCACCTCGATACACCACGTAGATATTATTCATGTACAATTTCTCAGGACATGAATTTGTAATTTGAAATGTCTCCATACGGATAACATCGGACGATTATGTGAAAGAATGGTCTTTAATTATTAAATAAAATACATGTTACTTAACAAAATAAATATCACTAGTTTCTATGTTGAACATACAACATGATGTTAATTAGTTCTCTACATAAATAATAAAAATTGCAGGACAGAACAAAAAACTTAAATGTTTTGCATCAAATATTTCCTCCAAATTAAAGGACTTTATCTTTCTTTGAAATAATAACACTGTTTTAATTATCAATTCATGATAACAATGCACGCATGACTTAACTTTTCTTCTCGGTTGCTTCCTTTTACATATCACGCCAGCTTCTCCCCCGCATCATCATGATTTCAGCGCCCAATTTCACTTATGGAATCTGGAAGTAACTTCGATACGTCTCACTTTCCTTCACCGTTCACATTTCCTTTCACAAATATCATACACATCACGAAACTTCTCTAACTGTTAATACAACAAACATCCAAAAATGTTCTCTGTCGAAATTTTCTAGGCAAAACCTCCTAACTCCGTCCATCAATCCTCGACGGCCAATGTCTAATGGCCTTGCACACTCTTCACCGACAATGCACTCACAAATCGTGACCCAAAACAAATGATGCTCAATATTAAAAACACAAAGGCTCACCACTATTCCCAACGCTATTTAATCTTTACACAGCAGATATCCCCATCACACGTTACACGCAACTTGCACAGTTCGCCGACGATACGGCAATATTCATATCAAGTCGCACGTTGTCATATAGCAGTACAAAAATTCAACAACATTTAAACAAAATAGATGAATGGGCAACAAAATGGAAAATCAAACTAAACCCGAACAAATCAAAATCAAAAATTTTTTCATTAAGACCATTCTCTACTCCCCAACCATTACTATTAAACAATAGCATAATAAACTGGACACCAATGAATCAACCTATCAAATACTTAGGACTAAACCTCGATACAAAACTCAACTGGAAAAAACACATCAACATTAAAATACAACAGGCCAAAGTGAGATTAATCCAACTCAAACCATTACTAAATAAAAACTCCAAACTTTCATTAACAAATGCAATAACACTGTACAAAACCATCATAAGACCCATAATGCTATACGCATGTCCCATATGGACAAATGCCGCACCATCCAACATTAAAAAAATACAAATAATACAGAACAGATTCCTCAGAACAATCACCAACGCCCCATGGTTCATTTCAAATCAACAACTTCACAGAGAATTAAACATGAACTCAATCGCCTATCAAATAGCACGCATATCCAATAATTTCTACTCCAACATAAACGCAATAGACCTACTAAAACAATACAATCTAGCCTCAACGAACAACATTAACAATAGATACCCATTCGATTCGTTCCTCAAAATATTCTCAAACATTTGTGAACAGTAGATACTCTCATGAGTAATCTACCCCAATGTAGTAGCAATAGTAGAATTAGGTTAAGTATAGTATTAAGTTAGTAGTAAGTCATTATTACATATGAAAGAGTGTAACACTGAACTATGTACAACCCAACAAGCAATAAATAAATTTTAAAAAAATTAAAAACACTAATATGATGTATTACACTACGTAAGTAGTAAAGATAAAGTATTGGAATCGTGCGACGGAAATCAAAGGTTTTCCCTGATAAAAAAAACTCTTATTGCTGAATTCTGGGAACAAACAAGTGGAAAAATGACTTTCCTATTTCCTACAACATGTTGGGCAGTCAGAATCCATGTTTTATAGGTCCTCGATACCAAAAGCTCGATTGACGGCGAAAAGTGTACGTCCTCCCGTCAGTCCGTTTATGGTAAACGCTAGTGCTTAAACCGTCAAAGAAATTCTCCAAAATTTTTATCCCGATCACTGAGAGTTTGAAATAGATAACACAATTTTGGGGGTACATAACTTGAAGCCTCAACAATATTTTCGAATTAAAGAAAACTCAAATTGGTTTGTAAACTTTGTCCTCGGAAATCGCTCAAGAGAATGTCTCAAGTTTTATTTTCATTAAAATGTGTATTTTTTTGAAAATTGCAAAAAGTCAAAATTTTTTCGGAATCTTCTTTCAACAATAATATTATATATATATATATATATATATATATATATATATATATATATATATATATATATATATATATTTACGGCATGACATGCATTGTTCAAAACAGGTCTGAAATAAGTTGATTTACAATTTTTAGAAAATGTGAGACACGTCTGGCACACGTATCGGCGATTATATGTGACGCATACGTTTGTTAGACAAGGTGAACGTAGAATATCTTTGACATACTTCCTTACAACATACAGGTAGAGACCTCTGGGTTCAGAGAGAATTGTAATTGTTTTGTTCCAGAATATGTCAACCACTCTCATTTCAATAAACTTTGAGACTGAATACTGAACGATATGATACGTTTTGGGGTTTGATATTTTGGGTTTAGTGAATATGAAGAATTTTTCTACAGCTACATCCCTCACATATCCAACTCTAAGTGAGCATCCTTGCTGCTCAAGAATTTAAGAGATATCCCAACAAGTCATTTGCCAACCATATATTCTCTTGTAGCTTGGATATTCTCTGGATAAGTTTATTAAATATATTTATATTATCATAAATATATTTAAATGATGTCATGATATTTTAAAATTTATTATTATAATACAATTTTAAAATTTATTATTGTGAAATTTTGCTGCTCTTTAAAAGTACCTCCCATTATAATACGCCAATGGGCTAAATGAAATTTTTTTCAATGTTAACGTTTCCTTGTTTGATTTTGTTGCCTTTGAAGAGCAACCCTGATGCCCAACGTTCCACTTTGCTCCTGCGATAGGCCCACGGTCTGCCTAAGTTGCCCGTTCTGTCTCTTCATTCGGGCAGCGTGCGTGTGCCTTCCCTGAGCAGGAATTTCTCCGCGTTGCCACCTTAACGACGCTAATAGATTGATTGATAGTGATTCCGGGCGCGTCAACTACTAAGGTCATTAGCTCCGTTAGTGTAGTGCGTGTTTTTTATCGGGAGGTGGCGGTGATCTTCCGCCGCTGGTGGGCGAGGTCCGGCGCCGACCTACCGTCAACTAACTTGTTTTCCCCAACCAGGTATCTCTCACCAGCGAGGTACCGCCCCAGCCAGAACAGCTCTTCTCCCACGACAGGTGTCGATTGATTGACTGATTTTTTGTGATTCCGAATCAACTATTAGGGGTCATTAGTCCTGTAAATGAAGTGCATGTTTTTTCTCGGGAGTTGGCGGTGTTTTTGTCCCGCTGGTTGGCGAGATTTGGTGCCCTCCTACCGTCGGCTGGCGAATGTTTCTCCAACCAGGTATCTTCCACCAGCGGGACACCACCCCAGCCGGGACAAGCTGTAAGCTCCCGACCAGTCTCCCGGCATTTGTGGCAGTGTAGTGTATGTTAGTGTAAGAGTGTCTGTAAGGGGTGAGGATGGGTCAAGGAAGAGGACGGAAATATCACACGCGGTTCGTGACCCGTTTGTTAGGGTACTGCTCCGGCATTCGCCCGGGGTTACTCGGAGAAACCACGTAAAACTACCGATCAGAGCAGCCGGCCGCTAGAATTCTCCTCCAGACAGCGACTGAATTCAACCTAGCGACCAGCTAGTGTCAAAAATCCTGCCACCATCGGGGCTCGAATCTAGGACCTCCCTGTGAGAGGCACTGCAGTGACATCAGTTGATGCACTGAGCTACCTCTCCCTGTGACAACGCTAACGGCGTCTCAACGTCGGCGCTCGTGGAAATAATAGAGCCCCTTAAAAAAATGCGGATCTCTTTCGCTCTGCCGTCAGCCCCCTTCCCTCCCGGTGGCTGTGTTGGGATCTTCATCGTATACAAAAATACCTTAAAAACAACCTACAAAACTTAATTAAAACATATTCAAAACGTTTATGTATAGTTTTAATTGTGTATTTGAATAAATGATCTAAGCTAGTTAAAATAACTTACATTTATTCCATACAACGTAAACTATAGAGTGCATGCCGAGGTAGGGGCTGTTTGCAGGACGTGAGAAAATACCATTAAAAAAGTCGGAGGACAGGAGGTGGGCAATGCAGAAGGTGATGGGGGTATATGTCAAATGCGTCCGCCGCTAATGGGCCTAACTTAGCATCTGCGACATCATGTGGTAGACGAAGGAATTTTTTACAGTATTTTTCGGTCAATGGCATCCAAGCTCATGCCACCGTCGAGGCATCATCGTAGATTTAGAAATGAAAAGTGAGTTCGCGGTTATTATTCGAGTGAGAGATTTTTGAAAGCACAGAAACTTCGCAATTGTTATTTAAATTTCGGACGTAAAATGGAATCCGGCGAATTCGAGCAGCGAGTGGGCGTGGAGCTACCATTGGTAGGAAGCGAGTACTACATGTCGTCGGACAAGCTGGCTGAGGAAAACCCCAAGGGAAGTTCATAACCACTACGATTGTTATGTAGGACAATGTAGGAAAGATAAAGTGATGTTTTTTGTAGATTTAAGTATAGTTGATAAGGAATCATAAATGGAACATGACCATAAACGAGAAAATGAAAGAATGCATGTGTTTGTAAATCTATATATTTAAAAAAATAAGGTATTTTGCCATGGCTTCGTTTAGAGCTTCTACTGAACCGATAGTAGTATTTTTCCTTTAAATGAAAGAATGTGATACCTAGATGTGTTATCAGATATTGTTTGTGTTGATTCACCAACATATACGGTGTAAATTAATTAATTAAATCATTCTTTAATAGTACGCTTATCAATAGTCAATCGTTTTCTTCCAAAGGGTGGCTGTTTTAAAATTGATATACATGAGTCGATAGATTTGAGTCACCGCCGCTTCATGGTGGCGCTGCTTGATGTTTTGTTTTGATTGTTGAGATTTGTTCACAATTCGTGAAGGTTTTGTTTCAGTGTATTAATTGCATTGTGGTGATGACAGTTTGCACGTATTTCCTTTTGAAGTGTATTTTGTAGAGAACATTCGGACAGTGGGTTTTGCTCGGTTGTACTGAAGTAGTGAAGTTGTTCACAGGTTATGTCGAATTCCGAATCGTTGCCCACGCGCCCCAAAAGACGCAAACGTAGTAAATTGACTGGAACCAGGGAAAGAGAAAGTCAGCGTATGTGTCGTGATAGTGAGGTCATTTCGTTTTCTGTTGGGTCATTGTCTATGAAATGTCAGTTTTGTTCTACTTTGTACTTCCCATGTGAGAGAAATTCTGTAAACGAGTTTACTGTGTGTTGCTAAAATGGGAAAATTAAGTTTACCTTCGAGCAATATTCCAGAAAAAATCAAACAGTTGTTTATAGGAGATTATGACACATCAAAAAACTTTAGAAATAATATCCGTCAGTACAATAGTGCTCTTTCTTTTGTGTAATTTGGTGCCGATATTGCATTGCCACCTGGTCATGGCCCATACGTGTTCAAAATTTTGGGAACTCCACATCACAGAATATCTTCGTTATACCCTGAAGATCCAAACAATACAACATACTGTGAACATTATTCTGGGCACAGTATTTTACATTTATCTCAGATCACACCGTCAAATTTTGACGGGTTCTCACTAGTATAGTATAAATGTGCTAAGTTCGATTGTCATAATACTATTTAATTTTTTTGTCACGGGTTCCGTAGCGACTGCAGCGAGCTGCGGCGGATGTAAGGAAATTGGAGCACTGAAATTATAAAGTTTTTGGAAAGATGAAACTTGTTTTTCTTTATTTTAATAGTTCAATCCAACGAGTAAAATTTCCTACTTAAATATTTCATGCTTGAAATCCCGAATGGGCAAGTCTGTCGGCCAAGGAATATAAATTTTCTATGACACAATGATTACATTTCTGAACTAATAAAGGTGATTAATAGACGTAATTATTGAGCATGTCCGGGCAGGCGAAAGTTAGTAGAAATTTTGAATAAATGATGACTATTAGTTTAGAAAATAATGGGATTTGAGCGAGCTGCAGTGTGAATGATTCAAATTGTGTTTAGAGCTTGGGAGAATTTCTTCTCTCTCGTGTATCAGATCAACACAGAACCCCTTCCATTATCTCTTGCCCTGAGCGGTAACGGTTTATGTGATGTGTCCAATTTGATTGTGTGTGTGATTGACAAACTTGTTCCCAACATTCAGAAAAATTGTACAAGCACAGAGATGGGTACGAGAGGCTATCAGGGACATGCATGTAAAGGCGCGAAGAACTTAAGAGATTTACGTGCCCGATGTTCGTGCAGCACAAGGGACATATTCACTGGGTATTGTCCCAGAAGCGGCCTTTACCACATGAAGTTTCAGGCCAAATTTGGTGGCTCAGGACATCAACTAATGTTATTGCAGTGCCCTTGACCCGGAAGTCCTAGGGTTCGAGTCTCCACGGTGGCAGGATTTTCGACACTAGCTTGATAGATAGGTCCATTGACGGTCTTTCTTTCCGCTTCCTTGTTCTATCCTCACTCCTTATGTGCACGCATTCTTACATTCACTACACAACCACAAATATCGGAAGACCAGTCGGGAACTTAGAGCTTGTCAGAGCTGGAGCGTCTGGAGCTGGAGCCTCTTGTGCCACATACCTGGCTAGGGAAAAACCCGCAAGTCGACATGTAAGTTGACTGCGGATCTCGCCATCTATCGAGGAAGATCACCGCCACCTCCCTCAATAAAAATTCAGTACACTTGCGGGACTAATTACTTAGCAATTGACGCGGTTGGAAACTTTAATCAATGAACGAATCAAAAGCACGAGTCTCCGGTAATTCCATGAGGCACCGACAGATGTCTGCTGGGAAGGAGATGTAGCAAATCCGGAAAGGTAGTCCCGACTCAAACAAAAGGGAACTAACTAGTATGAGAAAGTATGTGCCATTTGTAGTACCGTTCGTGTTTTGAAACCGTCCAACACGAAAAAGTTTGAAGGTAGAGATTACTTTCTTAATATAATCCATTTCTCAATATTCTATCTTTAAATCATTTAATACACGCGTTTTAATTTTTTTTATTAATAGGGGGAGGATTTTAATGAAATGTCATTTTTTTTCTTTTCACTTTAAAACAATGCCGGTTAGTATATGAAATCATTTTATGTTATGACAAAACGAAATGACTTATATAAGCCATTGTTTGCATTTTTCCTCGATTTCGGCAAATAAGTCATTTTTTACCTTTTCGCGTCATTTTAATGCATTTTTGCTGATTTCATTTATTTTAGTCTCATTTTAATGGTACTTACTACAAATATTTATGAGATGAAACAAATGTTCTTCACAGAATTCTTGAGTATAGCATATTCAATTTCTTCGCTCAGAAATTGTAATGTCAGCAGTTGTATGTAATCTAAGATTCCTGTAACGCCTTCAGCACCATTGTCGGTTTGGCGGATTTCACGATAACTAAAGACAAAGGTTTCCTGATCCAGCACAAACCAAACGTTTGCAAGCTGAGTCCACTTGAATGAAACAAAGAAGCCTCGATTACATTAGTAACATATCTAACAGCTTGGGTTGTTCATCCGAAATGATTTTCATCAATTTTTTTCCGTCATTTTTCTTTGCTTTTAGGGCATTTAAAAAACATTTTAAGAGAATTTTATTGGTCATTATTGGTAATTTTTATGCCATCAAAATCCGCCCCCTAGTTATTAGTTGTCACAAAAGTTTGAATGTCTGCTGTTACGTTAATAGGGTAGAAGTTGCAATATTATACTAGTTACACAGTTAAACATAAGTTTTGTCTGTAATAAAAAATAGAGTTACTAATTTCTCATACGTATAAGAAATTTATGTATGTTTTGAAATTGTTCTGTTTGTGAAAATTGATAACCTGACCCAATCAATATAAGAACATCGATGAATATGCTATTGTAATGTACACTATTTTAATGTTGTAATGTAAAGCATTGATAAAGTGTAGATGTACTCTGAAATCGTTGAACATAGTGAATACATGTAATGGGAAAACGAGAACGAAAGTAACTGATGTCGTAAATAAAGAGATATTTGATAATACATTGTGTCAGAAGGAATGGCTTGCTGGATGTGAGTTCCGGAAACATTATGATGTAATCTCGTTAAAGTGGATAATTCCTTGCCGTGACAAACAAATTTTGGAAATAATGAAAACTTTGGCGAACAGATACGTCTTGTAATTTTTCTCTATTAGCAAGTTTATACTTGAGGGGTCTACACCGATTGCGAAGCAATTCTTGAACAGTAAACAAATTTAAAGAAATAAATATGTAGCTCAGAGAAAGCCAGTACCGTTCTCGTTTCATCGGGAATATGAATCTTTACTAATAACATTGATGGCGGGTGTTTTATTTTATTAAATTCTCTTCGTTTATCGTCATAACTTACGCAGTATTGTTGAAAAATTACTTTGAACTGTGACGTTTAGATCAATGTATATATGTGAAAAGATAATTGTTAATTAACTGGCTTTTACGCTCAAAGGCTTGTAAAGTCTTTAACTCGCTGAAAATTTAATTTCTATGCAAATTGTATATGTCAGGCATTGACGCAAAGGTTTTGAAGGCAAATTTAGGGCCGTAATATCTCTATTCTGTTATTATACTAGTTGCCAGAATAGCGTGCAACGATCCACAAAATATAAGCGTATTGAAGAGGAGTATCTTAATCCTCACCAATTAACATCCATTTATTAATATCGTAAAGAAGTGCTCTAACAATTTTGGAAAAACTAATTAAAATTGTTTCAATGGCGTGAATAAGGAGGTTTTCACTATTTCTGACGGGGCATAGGTTCTTCACACTATTGTTGACTCCACTTAGAAATTGTTGCCCAACAGAATGACTTCTTTTTGTTAAGAAGTTTCCTTTTATCCCCTAATTTCTGCATCATTCTTCCGCGACTCATTTCTGTCACTACTTACTCATTTGCGGTTGTAATTATTCTAGTATTTCTTTATTCTCATAAGCTGAGTTAGCTTTCTTTTGTGTATTCTTTGCTTAAGTCTTATATTCTCTCCTATCTCCTTCAGAACTACTGTTTCTCACTTCTTTTCTTAATATTCTATCCTTTCCCATATCCACATCTTGAGAACCACAAATATGTTCTTCAACTCTTATTCACACTTATCTTTAGACATCACTGTTTCTACATAATTACAGAGTATACCGATAATAAGAGATAAAATTACGTTGATTTTAACAATGATAATGTATCATTTAGCAATGGTTGTGTATAACTCTAAAAGATGTTTGCGTTTAAGCCTTTAACAAGGTCTTTACAAGTATTGTACCTCTACTTCTGGGTCACTTTTTTTGTCCAGTTTTCCTAAACCTTTAAACAATCAATGAGATTGAACATAAACGGAGGTTCACAATGTAAGCACGTTTTCTAGAGTTCATCGCGGGAATATAGTCGTTCAAATAATCGTTCTCCATGTTCTCGCGGCACTAAAATCATTTCGTCACGAAGAGAATGTTATGGGATAATAGCCAAAATCTATTGCTGATTTTCTCTTGCAAATAGTATTCATTACAAAAGAGCTAACATTTTTACGTATTATCGATTCTTGTCTAAACAAACTTGTATGAAGCAAGGCAGGGAATTCAGAACTCAGAAAAACGTACACAGAAATCACTTCTCCTCGTAGAACATTACCCATAGGTTGTAAGTCTTTTGAAGTTAAGTAAATAAATAAAATAAGAACCCCTTTTTCCCATTAGTGTACGTTAAAACCCACACAAGAGCACACTCTACACATACTTCTTGTTCAATCTCTTTTTCAGGCCTACTTAAAGTCTCTTATTGTACAGCGTTGTCCTTTTCTCATTGAAAACTTTTGTTATCGCTATTCTTCTCTTGATATCCATTGCACATCCCCAGTCTTCCTTTAACTTTGTTTTCGAGCACCAAATTATAGACGTTTTAACTAGCTCCAGCCAGTTATTTACATTTGAACAGGTGGTCTTAACGTTAATTTGTGCGCCGGCTTAATAAAAAAACGTCATTTTTTTCCATTATGCACAAATCATTTTTTCATCTTATAACAAGGAAGCATATATGATTGTTTTCTTGAGTTGTTTCATTTTTAAAATTATATTACTGAACATATTTTGAGCTGCAAATTAATCTTCAATTATTTTCAATATCATCATACGAATTTATTATTTTTGAACAATTTTTTCTATTGATTATATTGATATGTTTTGCCTGCATACTGTCTGAGTTTCTATTATTTTACATATTTCAAGAAGTGTCGGTGCTTTACTTCAAAGCTTACAACCTTGCATGAGCTTTCTTATAAAAACAGTCTTGGGGAAACGATTAAAAAGGAAAGAATTTAATACTTTAATATCAAATTCAGTGTGGTTTGCTAAAGAGAAGCGGTCAAAACGTGTAATATGCAAGATGAGACAAAGTATGTGAAAAGGTTAATGCAATATGCGTTGCATTCATAACCTACCAGTTTCTGTCGCGCAATATCATCAATTTTATGATATGTCAGAGATATTGCACGTAATTTATTAATGAATTCAAATGTTCAAAACAAATCAAACGCTCATAAAAGTTTACACTTTTGATTTCATGCGCGTACGATAGAGTTTGAAATTGATATTATGTAGTACGGTAGTTTCCAAAAATTGTTAGTTTTATTTTGCCGAAATGGCATGTGATGTTTGATTTATAGTATGCAGAATTTTAAGATGAAAGCACAATTTGTTTACAGTAATAAAATAATCATATTTATGGTTTTTATTAATTAAATTGACCATGCGGTTGGTAGGCCAACATAAACAATTTAGTACTTTGTTACAATTCGCAGAAATTCATTTAACATTTGCACAACATTATGTGTAATACTTGCAAACTATCCATTGTCTCTCTGAAATAACACACATGCCGATGTGTATTAGATAATCTGAAGAACTCTCTTGAACACGTATATGTATGCGAATTTACAAACATTTTATTTTAATTGAGAAAAACGGACTTGGATGAGAACTAATTATGATTGAGTGATGGATTGTTAGTGATTCCTGGCGCGTCAACTACTAAGTTCATTAGTCTCGGAAGTGTAGTCCATGTTTTTTCCTCGGGAGATGGCGGTGATGTTCCCCCGTTCGATGGCGAGTTCCGGCGTCGACCTATCGCCGGCTGACGGGGTTTTCCTCCAAACAGGTATCTCCCACCAGCAGAGCACTGCCCCAGCCGGGACAAGCACTTAGCTTCCGACCGGCCTCACGGCATGTGTGCTAGTATAATGCATGTTAATGAGTAAGGAGTGAGGATAGAACAAGGAAGAGAACGGAACGATTTCGGACGGTCCGTGGCCGTTTGTTAAGAATTGCTCTGGCATTCGATTGGTATTGATGGGAAAACACACTGAAAACTACTGATCAGAGCAGCCGGTCGCTCGAATTCTCCTCCAGACTCCTCCTCTGGACATTCGACAATCTAGTAGCTGACACGCTAGCATCGAAAATCCTGCCATCGTCGGGATTCGAACCGTCCCAGGTCCCCAAGACTCTTTCTTGAATAATTATCTACAATAATTTATTATTTCCTAATACCCCCGGATATTGAAATACCAGTTCTTTGTTGAAGAAGGTGAGAAAGAAGAAGAAAAGGGAAGAAAAAGTGGAAGGGAAAAGAGAAGAGGAAGAACATGAGGAAGGAGCAAATAAGAGAAAGATAAAACGAAGATGAAGGGGAAAAACAGGAAGGGGAGGAAGGAAAAGAAGGGGTAGAAGAAGAGGAAGGGCAAAAAGAAAAAAATAAGAAAAATTAAGCGACATATATTTGCTTGACAAGAGTGCCAAGAACGGGAGTGCTCAGTCTCTTCCTTCTGCTTTAAGGGCGCTGGGGGTGGCCGAGGCGCGGCAGCCAGACAACCCGGCGTCCCAACGCAGCCCGGGCCGCGGGCGGGCGGCATGACGGCTGGCGGCGCTGGGGGAAGAGCGGTGCGGGGCGGCGCCACATAGCTTCCAGGCCCGGGCCGGGCAGGGGGCCCGTGACCCACCTCTGCAATCGGCGCGACGGAGCGCCCCAACGCGATCTCTGGGGCGGTTACGAGTAGAGACCGGATTGTTATGTAATTACAAATTTTCTGTACCGATCTCACTTTTGTAATTCTGGCGAATTGTCGCCGTCCAAACACAATAACCAACTTTTTCGTTACATATTTTTATATATTCAGTTCTATATTACTTATTTTATGTATTTTAGTATTTTGACAAAACGTTTTTATCCTATAAATTTTTTAAAATTTTATTCCATATTTTTTTACGAAATAGATAAAATATTTTTTATCTAAAAAAATAAGCATTTTCCCCCTATTATTACTGCGTGCTGTATACTATAGGTTTGGTATATGAAGACGCGTGATGTTCTCAGTCCGGCGCGCTTGTTTGAGTTACCTCAGTGGCGGGAAGTGCGCGTCAGTGACTGGGATCATTTTCAGCTTTTGGTGTGAAAAGTATCACTGACGTCGCGGATCGTGACATTTAACCTTAATTTCGGAGAAACATTGGCGATCACCGACGTTTGACATTCAATGAGAGTTCTTCACGCTGCAGTGATGGTTTGCTGGTCCCAGATATCGCCATTTTGTACGATGAATGATGTTAATATATTTATTGCGTCTAGACAGGCTGCAAAACCACGGACCTGAATAACAATAGATAACGCTTCTACTACTCACGGAAAAGTTGTATGGTGGAAAGTGTGCCTCAACTTATGCTCTTCAAATGATTTTAAGACGATTATATTATTTTTAAAATTTGTGTAGGAATTTTTTTATAAATGTAATTGTATTATGTAAATGTGTTTTATAATTAATGAATTTTAATATTACATATTATATCCGATTTTACATATTATTACTGTTTTCATTACATATTTATGTACTACATATTTTCACGTTTCTTTCTACATATTTTTCAGGCCTCTAGTAATGACAGAAGCGGCCGCCACAGCTCTGGGGGGCTTGCGCGCGAAGAACGGGCAATCGCGTTTAAATGAGTGATAGTTGGTTGGTTGATTAGTGATTTTGGGCGCGTCAACTGCTTAGGTCATTAGTCCCGTTAGTGAAGAGCGTGTTTTTTTCCTCGGGAGACGGCGGTGATCTTCTCCTACTGGATGGTGAGGTCCGGCGCCGACCTACCGTCGACTAGCGGGGTTTCCCCCTAACCAGAACTCTCCCACCACCGGGGAATCGCCCCAGCCGGGACAAACTCTAAGCTCCCGACCGGTCTCTCAGAATATGTGGTAGTGTAGTGCATGTTAGTGTGTGTGTGTGTGTGTGTAAGGAGAGAGGATATGACAAGGAAGAGGATGGAAAGATCGCGCGCGGTCCGTGGCCTGTTTGTTAGGGTACTGCTCCGGCATTCGCCTGGTGTTGGTCGGAGAACCCACGAAAAACTACGGATCGGAGCAGCCGGCCTCTAGAATAGCTGTATATTTTATTTTTCCATTTTTTTATCAATTAGAATTGCCACCCCCGCTTGTTCTCTAATATTTTGTTCTACTCCGCTATAACATAATTATGTAATTGTCTAATTCTTTTGTTCCTTTTAATTTTGTCGCAATTTTTATCTTCTCCAAAATTCCGAATTGTTTATCCCTTTTTTTCTTGTGTAAGTCGTTTTAAAGATTCGTCAGGTTGTTTGTGAAGAGAGCCAGTAAATGATTTATCTGACTGCCTTACGAGGGCCGTGCAGGTATAGTTGGGTGGTGGGGCTGCCACCTTTCAGCCTCCCAACTTGCTGACTTTGTTTAGGGTGGGCTCCCATAGATCAGTTGCATTGCTGCTTAAGAGCCTGATCTGCCCTTTGAGGTTCCTCTCCTGCCATCTTCGTCTTGTTGAAGAAGCTACAGCCGAAGTCCTCTTCTGGAGTACTTCTTAGTCTGATCCCTACACTTCGACCCGTCCGACAAGGGAGGCCCTACCAGTAGCAACGCTACCGCCGGCATAGCTCTCCGGGTCACGGGGATACTCAAGCTTCACCATCAACGACAAGGTCATGTACTCCCTAGGTGGGATGTCTACTGCATGAATGTTTTAACATACTGAACAAAAAATTATATTAATGGTCATAAATCAAGAGAGCCTTGCACCTTAAAACACATAAAATCATACATCATTTCTTTCACGATGCTGTTAAGGATAACTAGTGTGTAAATTATACACCAACAGAATAAATGATTGCGTTCTTACATTCTTACAAAATAGCCATCTTCAATGTTCACTTTTCATGTGGATTATGAGATCGATGGGTGTTAAAGAAAGATTTGGTTCGCTTGTCAATTTTCTTTGCAAACTTTAATCGAAATTTCTTATTTAAATGCGGGCAGATTTATCTAAACCGAGAGTAGATAATACATACATTCAGAATTTTCTCAAATTAAGCCTGCTATTATTGTTACAAGCACATTTAATATCACGAGAAAATCCTCCAATTGAGGTATTGTACAAAACTGTAGTTTAGAGTAAATCAAAGAATAACTCATATAATTGTAAATTATATACTAACTTATTCCTTATTACAGTGTTTAAGTGTTTTAAAACAATATAAAGCTTATGTATTGTTTCGCAAAATCGCTACAAGAAATCTGAATCTGTGTACACAAAAACACTGCCACTACAGGGAATAAATCGGTGCACGAAAAGGTCTGCTTCATTTTCAAGTACTCTCCCACGATAAACCCTCAAAAGACAACTTAGCTTGTATGCAGAGCGCGATGTTCACCTGTGCAAACATCCAAATACAAAAGTATTTCGAAACATTTTACGGTTGGCGCTTCCGAAACGCAGCCATTCGCTTATCCGATGGGAGATCCAGAGCTCCCCGTGCGCGTGATCTGCAAGTGGAAAACGGGTTGCAACTCACTCGGCAGGAAATGGATGCTCGCGGTGGGATGGCGCCGGGTGATCGCATTTCTTTGTTTTGCTATGCATTCGCAAGAGCGCGTTTTGTGTTTTATGTTCGGACACCCGCATAAATTAATACACATGTGCGTAACTATAGAATGTTACGAGATACGTCCGGCCATGGACGTGGAGGAAATTTTGTCACACGAGTATTAAAGATGAATTATTAGTTCTTAAATTTTGAATACAGCAAGTAAAACCACTAATACTCAGATTTCAGTATTTTATTGATCTCTTTTTATTGTATTTTTAACGGATTGAAAGCAATTTAATTCTTTGAAATTCAAATATACTTGATAGAGTAAAATAATTAATTTCTTAAGAATATGAATTTTCACTTACTGAAATAATGGCGTGGTCCCGTTGGTGAAAATTATAGCACAGCAATCGATATTATAAACGGTTAAATATTTAAAAAGTACATTTTATTTTATTAGTTAAATTATACTCTTTAAACTTTTATGTACTACTTTCTATTTCACTTGTGTGATACATTTTACGTTACCAATATTATCGCACCATACGTCTTTCATTTGGTCATAAATAGTACCATTTCAAATGTTTGTAATCACGATATTAAAGAAATATTTACAATTTGGTTATGCGCAGGTGTTACTTTGAAACAGATTCATATATTGTTCTCTTTATCATGGAGTGACATAATTTTATTTTCATACTAGCTGACCCGGCGAACTCTGTTCCGCCTTAACAGCCGGTCCCATCTTTTTCTCGCGTCGCACTCACTGTGAGAAACTGTACTATCCTTGTTGCACTCGTGATAATAAAGCAATTGCAGATTTGTGTTTTTCTCTCAAACAAAGAAGAATTTTAAAAAAACGCTCTGATATTAAATAGATAATTAAAAAATCTATTACGTAGCAGAGCGTTTTTTTATTGATTTTTGTTTAAGAGAGAAATACAAAGCTGTAATCATAGGGACCGGCTGTTAAAGGCAATAAATAAGCAGATTTTGGAATTTATAAAGTTAAATTGTTTATTAGAAAATACAAATAAAAAAAATTAAGTAGATTAATCATTCATTATTGTTCCTGTATTTTGGTGCATAGGTTGCACTCTTCAGTTAAGTACGAAAACATGCGAAATCACGCGAAAACGTGCGAAAACGTGCGTTCTCACACAGGAACGCTGTCGAACGGGATAAACAGTATCCTATGTCCGTCTCCTGGCTCTAAGCTTCCTGCTCACCAATTTTCAGCCAAATCGGTACAGCCGTTCTTGAGTTATAAATAGTGTAACTAACACGACTTTCTTTTATATATATAGATTAAATGAACTTACGTTAAAACGTTCCACTCGATGACGCAATATAATATTGTTACCGGTGTTTATTGTCTTGTTTCTCTTGATTGAAGTTGTAGTGTTATTTTCAGTGAAAATAAAACTATTTGTTCCTTGTATGTGAAGGTAAATACCAATAAGTATGCGTATAAACGATACAGTCAAAATAGTATGAAAATTCATAACCCTCTTCAGGTACTGATTTGGCGAGTTAGGGAAATAGTTTTAGGGCACAGTGATGAGTCTGGGAATGCTCTTGGCTAGGCAAGAGCCAAGTCGATGACGACGTGGCGCTGAAGCCATGGGAGTTGACTTACTAAACGACTAATTCTGGCCAGTTGAGAAAAATAAATACCGTACGCAAAAGAACTCAAGGATAAGGTGCTTAGAAATTAGAGAACTAAACTACTCGCACAAAATTGTGGCGCTAGCAACACACCACAATTAGCTCATATGCAACGGCATACAAAAGTAGAGGACCGCGAGACTCATTCTCGCTCGTTAACTTCCACGGGCCTCGGTACTCAGTCCACCGTGCCCTCACCCCTTACCCTCCAGACACACACTACTTACTCCACTCTCTTCCTCCCACGACATCCCGCTTCCTCGGATTCCCTCCACCTCTCCGGCGACCACGATCCGACCCGCGCAAAAACACTGTGGATTTTGCTTTTATATTCAAAGACACAACCACAGCAGCGACATTCTCAAAACACCCTTGCTTTGTTTCTCCATTCCTTTCTCGAAACGCCTATTTACTAAATGCGAGGCAATACCATTTCTGTCTCTCTAATTTGGTTAATCCTAATCTCATTTATCCTTCTGGACAGATGACCCCCCGTTACGAAGTTTTTATTTTTTTATTTTAGGCGAAGCAACATTGGTTGTATTCAAAATGTCTTGCTCCTCATTCACAATTGACTGGCCTGGAACTAAAGTGGCCTATGAAACATTTTGGCTAAAATCCAGGTTATGGTAAGTTTAAGCTTAACAGGTGTGTATCTATACATTGTAAAGTGGTCTATGTGCCATATTTTGTAGGTGCAACTCAATAAAAGTATCACTTTAATATTGGCAGATGAATTTGTGGTGGCAGCGGAGATTTTGTGGTACTCCATGTACCTGTTTGTTGCTCACACTCATATTGCAAAATTATTTTGGCCACTTGAATTTCTCCACTTTGATCTCAAAATAAGTGATATTCTTTTCTTAGAAAACTGCCAGAAAAATTAAAGTTAAACAGGAAATTAGATAAATTAAGAAGTAAGCAACTTAAATCCATTAAAATCACTACCGCTTCTAACTGCACTCAGACGTTCTACCCTGGAATTAAAAACTGATCTGATGTTTCAATTAATAATGAAGCTGAATTAACGTTAATGTCAGAAATACCATTATGTCTAGTACTTTATTTACTGAACCGAAGAAAAAATCTTTAATAGTTATGAACCCCCAAAGCCCCAGATTCTATGGACTCGTTAAACTTCACAAAGAAAACCTACCTATTAGACCTGTAGTTAGTTTTAGTAATTCTTGCATTTCAGCTTTGAGTAAATGTATCATTCCTATATTCAACTCCATTACTAATTTTAACCCTAAGTTAATTAACAAACTTAACCCCCCCCCCGCGAAGTAGCGAAGTAGGGGTAACATTTACGAAAACTTTTGACGCGTAGGTGTACAAAATTTCATTATGATTAGAATAAAATTGTAGATTTCAATTAAAAACAAACAAATAAACAAACGTTCCTCTTCACGTAAGAAAAAATAATAATTTTAAGAAGCCTAACCTACATTATGCACGTCAAAATGCCTCACTTTTCGGTTAAAACCGGATCGAAATCAGTTCAGCCTTTCAGAAGGTTACCTGGAAGAGACAGATAAAAATCGTAAAACCAACTGAAGTGTTTTTAGTTATTCTCAATAAGAACATGATATTGTATAAAGTTTGTTATTTTGAAATCACAGACAATCCTATTTTATTTATATAGAAAGATTAAACTGTTGGTTCCTAATTACAGACAACTTCACTCACCCCAAATTTCCTGCCAACGTGGTTTATACTGACATTTTAACCACATACACCTCTGAGCTATCTTCACTAATGCATTTGCTACATCTCGTGTTGGCCGCTTTGCGTTCTACATCCGTTTCGATTGACCCTGCGGGGCTTCCGCTGCCCCAACACTTTCTCCTCAACGAGCTGTCACGGGGGCGCGGCGCGACGGTCGCAAATATTCTCTCGCATTTTCACGCGAGCTACGCTGCCACCGCCACCGCCGCCGCCAACGCCAACGCCAACGCCGTGGCAGCTCTTTAACAATGCAACAATTCCTCGCGTCCCTCCCTCGTCGTTTACCTCGACGACCTCCGCTCCCTCACCGCCGCGCTGGTCTTCACTGCCCTATTTCCACACCCATCTATCGTTGGATTCTTCCTGCTCCCTTCTCCCTTTGGTTCTTCCTTTTCCCAAACTGCATTGCCAATCCTTTTTACTTTCTCGTATACGTACGTATATAAGGAGTAGTATACGTAGAATAGAGAAAGTTATGTAATACTGCGTGAAAAAGCGGCGGATTTTCGGCGGAAAACAATTCATTGCCGAATTCTGGTGGCGAAAAAGTGCAAAAAAAAAAAAAACACTTGCTAAATTAAGAGAAAAAATTCCTCTAACACGTGGTGTAACCAGAATCTCTGTTTTATGGGTCCCTGATGCCGAGAAACCGAGTGCAAGCAAAACGTCTGTCCGTGTCCGTGTCCGTGTCCGTGTCCGTGTCCGTGTCCGTGTCCGTGTCCGTGTCCGTGTCCGTGTCCGTGTCCGTGTCCGTGTCCGTGTCCGTCTCCGTCTCCGTCTCCGTCTCCGTCTCCGTCTCCGTCTCCGTCTCCGTCTCCGTCTCCGTCTCCGTCTCCGTCTCCGTCTCCGTCTCCGTCTCCGTCTCCGTCTCCGTCTCCGTCTCCGTCTCCGTCTCCGTCTCCGTCTCCGTCTCCGTCTCCGTCTCCGGCTCCGTCTCCGTCTCCGTCTCCGTCTCCGTCTCCGTCTCCGTCTCCGTCTCCGTCTCCGTCTCCGTCTCCGTCTCCGTCTCCGTCTCCGTCTCCGTCTCTGTCTCCGTTCGTCTGTCTGTCTGTCTGACTGACTGTCTGTGAACACTCCTAGCGGCTAAACCATTCGTACAATCTTCTCCGAATTGAAGAATACCATGTAGATCTGCCTCCAGTTCAAACATTGAAATTTTGGAAAATATTCTTTACAATTTGGGGGTACTGACTTCATGAAGTACCATTTTCAAACTTTTCTCAAAAAAGGCTCCAAACTTTTTCTTTAAATTTCTCGTAATAATGAAGTAAAATACAGTCATAAAGGTGGCATAGGTCCCATTTTCACAGTTAATTCTGAATTTTTGGAAATTGTAAAAGTTTGAATATTTTCCGGCATCTTTCTACAATTGTAAAATTGAAGATAGAGATTTTCCATTCAAATGAAATTTATTGCCTATAAATAGTTCATTCTACATTAAGGACATGTAGATTTTTTAAAAATTTTAGTAGTTTTCGCGCAATAGTGACTGCAAGATTTGGTATTTGAAAAAATAACAGAAACAAGATTTTCTCTAAAACGGCTCCAATTTTTTTTCTTTAAATTTTTGGTATGGTTAGTGACAAATAAACCCTATACGATGACATAAACATCATATTGCTCTATTCTTTTGTTTTTCAAAACTTACAAAAATGTAATTTTTTTGACTTTGGCTCCAAATTTTTTCTTCAAACTTTTCCAATGGATAGTGCTAATTGCATGTAAAATAAAGTTCATTTTGGTGTATTCATTTGTTTTTCCAAAAATTACACAAATGCAATTTGTTTAAAATATCTCTCACGCCTTGATATACACATCCCCGACTTGTATACATTATTAGATTTGGGAGTGAAGGTGCTTCAAACTAAGATTTTCGAAAGCTGAATAGATTCCTGTGAAAAAGAGCTTCAAATTTCGCATTTACAGTAATGCTCAATCGTCATTTTCTTAAAAACGGTTTCCAATTTTTCAATGAAAATTTGTTTTCAGGACGAGGTTTTTCTCTTCTTTATAATTCTTAGGTAATAATTCTATTCTGTTATTAGGAAATAGAAAAGTTGAGAAAATGTCAAAAAAGTGCTTTGGGTGACGATAGATGGCTGCTGGCCAGAGAATGGAGCATGACCTTAAAGCCAGTCCACACCAAAGAAATTAGAAATCTTTACTACGAGAAAGTCTGTGCAATTCTGTAGCACTTCTATTTCTGGTTACTCTCGGTCCAGTGCTCGTTACCATTTTATTTATAACTTCCTGTTCTGCGCGCTTTGTTGCTCCAAACTTTCCAGAATGGTGAATTTTTGATATTAGCTAAATAGCTAGATGAAATTCAGCCGCCATCTGAAGTAGAAGTTGCATGGCGGGCTGCTCTAATAAGTAATTTTTTCGTGGTTTCTCTGATCAACACCGGGCGAATGCCGGAACCTAACCTAAGCTAACGAACGGGTCAGGAACCGCCCGTGCCTTTTCCTTCCTCTTCCTTGCCCTTTCTCACCCCTTACTTACACACATACTTACATGCTCTACACTCCCACACATGTAAGAGTGAAGTGTAGGAGTGTAGGAGCCGGACGTTGCCCAGCTGGTGGGCGGTACTTGGATGAGGGAAACCTGCATGCCGACGTGTAGGTTGGCGCCGATTCTCACCATGCAACCGGAGAAGAACACTGTCACTTCCCGAGATGAAACATGCATTATATTAACAGTAGTTATGACCACAGTCAGTTGACGTATTCGGAAACATCAATCAGTCAATCATTTCCTTCTTTTTTTATCACCTTTCTTTCTCATGCATTGCCTATCCTTCTTCTGCCTGTTTTCCAGAACTACGGCTACTCAATTTTCATACTTTTTTCACTTTTCTTGCTTTCAGCTGCTTTCTTACTTTCTTGCTTTCACTGCCCACAGTCACCATTGCTACTTCATCCTTTCTACACGCCCCCCACCCCAATGAATTGTCTGCCTGTTCTTGTCTTTAGTTGCACTCTCTTCTCCTGCAATTCCGAACTCACATCTTTACAAAGTGATACTTCCCACGTGTTTTCAGCCTCGCCTGCCCCCGTGAACATTTCCATTTTCCCCTCACCATCTAGTGACACATCGTTCTGCTGACACGCCATTTTCGCTCCCTTTTTCTTTTCCTTTCCAACATCTTTACATCTCTACTATTTTTCTTGCACTATGTTACCTCTTCGCTCTTCGCACAATCAATGCGCTACACATATCGTTCCTCCTCTTGAAGTTTCCTCTTTGTCGTTATCGTTCCTCCTTTTTCACTTTCTTACTTTGTTCCTTCGTCTTCCCGCACATATCAATTCTCTGTTCTTCTGTCACATGGACACACAATATTCTGTTCTTCTCGTCACATGGACACACACATCGTCACGTTGACCTCTGCTCCTGTCAACCTCTAATAACTTTTCTCTGTCGCACACTTCTCAGTCTCTCAAACCCTTCTTTGTTTCTCTCGTACTCTTCTGTCTCTCTCGCACACTTCTCTGTCTATCTTACATATTTATCTGTCTCTCACGCACATTTCTCTGTCTCTCTTGCATCCTTCACTGTCTCCCTCGTACACTTATCTGTCTCTCTCGCGCCCTTCTTCCTCTCTCGCATCCTTCTCTGTCTCTGTCGCAAAGTTCTCTCTCTCTCTCTCTCTCTCTCTCTCTCTCTCTCTCTCTCTCTCTCTCTCTCTCAATTCTTTTTTCCGTTCATCCCAAACATTCATCCCCAAACCCTGCTTCTGCCCGCCGCCGTCCGTTGACGCCCTAGCATCAAAAGCGGTGGCGCAGGCGGTAGTTTCCACCTCACAAAGGAACAACGTTTTAGGAAACACGTCATTTCGCGCCTCCCTTCAACACGTATTCTTCCTGTGAACTCGGGTGTAATAAAGTCACTACGCATTTTTTTATTTTTCACTGGCGTTTAATTGTGTTCTCGAATGCTTTATTCCCGTCTCTTGCAGTTATCTCTATAATGCTCAAATGATTTTTGGAATCACGTCACATGAAAAGAAATGTTGTTACTGTCAGAGAACTACAATATACCGCGGATCGATAATATTTGTACCATTCAGTTTGCATTTAATATAATATTCCCTTGAGTGGCCTTACAAAGAGAGAGTATAGAAAGTGGTACATTTCCGGGAAAAACTAAAAATAATTGTTTACTTGGCGTTTTAAGAATAATTAAAACTGTAATTATTAAGAATTTTTATAAATCAGTTAAATTGATGTCATATAAAGATAAATATAAATAACAATATCATGTAAGCGTGTTTTTAGAAGCTTCCTTCTAAACAGCTTATTGCACCAAAATTGGAGTAATTCATTATATACCATTGAAATGTGCAACTCGAATATTCCCTATAAAATGAACTATTAAGATATTGTAGAAATGAAGGTATCTGCTCTTCTCAAATCAATTATATAACTTTTTTTGTGACTACTTGCCAACCAAAATGATTCAGATAGCTGCGGAAGGGTTGTTTTGTATTCAGAGTAATGCAAGAGTATTTTAATTTTGTAACTGCGGTCTTGTAGGTAAATGAAATAAACTATAAATTCCATACCGTTTAAGCCATCATTCATGATTTCCAAATTGTGCAGAAAACCCAATAGATTTTTATTTGATAGCCAACATACCGAAAGGAATATGGGCTCAAAATAAATGTATGATATATTTCTGAGTGCCACGCGTAATTATCATGCGCAAAAGGAACTATTTACGTCTTCATTCTAGAAAGGTGTTAACTTTGGTGTTGGACTTTGATGATCACTGTAGCGATAATGGTAGGACGATCATGAGGGCAGAGACAGTAATGGGACGATGGTGCAGATGAAATACTTCCCAGGTGACACTATGATGAAATCCCTCATACCTTCTATGGGGGCTCGAAGTCGAAACCTACCCATGCGCATACTTGAACGATTCTCCCAGACCCTACGAGGCGGAGAGTAGTCCTCTATTCCAATGGCGCACATTTCTGACCCGCGGAGTAACTATTCCCGGCTTTCATGTTGGTACTCCTACAAGACGGGGCGAGGACGGACGAAACCACCCCACCTTTTGCAATCCATTCACGAATATGGAGGTGCCACCACGCAGAGCGTCAGGGAGCGTGGCACAAAGTAGCTCGTAGTGGATGAGGTTCATGTCGTCATCCCAATTTTCGAATGGGGTACGGTAAGCGGTGCACTGTTCCAAGAAGTGACCGTACGTGATGACTGGAAGACGTACATGATGATGGGATGGTTGTGCGAAGTGTCCAAAGAAAGCATTATATCACCAGCTTCTTTAAAGATGATCGTCTTCTCCTCCAGGAAACCCTGCACGTCCGCGAGCAGACAACCACGCAAGACGCGACGCGCACGTACTACCTCTTTTGTGGAGGGAGCATAGTGCCAATTGTTTATCTCCTTAGCACCGCAAGTGCAGCAGCGCGAGCACGCAGTGCGTATTTATCCACAGTAGCTGGCGGATTTACTCCCCCTATTATTATGTATGATGACATCGATTTACATGACGGCTGGAGGGATTTTTCCCCTTTCCATGTATCTGGAGATGGACGCCCTCTCAGCCATGATACGCTCGAAGCCTCTGACTGATCTTCCATGTCATTGCTTTTCTGGAATACTATCCTAACTCAAAAAACGGGAATTTTAAGGTGAAATGATGCAGAAAAATTTACTTTTTATTTCGAATAAATCTGTATCTCTGAAACGATATTAATTGATACTAGGTGACAGTTATTTAATACGTTGTTATTTCACAGGCAAATATAGGCATTTTCTTTTATGGATTAATGTTATTAACTTATGGATAAGTCACCATTTTCTTCTCTTGGTTTATTTTAGCATTACGTTCGTGAATAATGTTTTAAGGATCACCTCTATATTTTGAGTTGAGTTTCTCAAATAATTACCACTCTTGCGCCCATTTTAGTAGGATAGTTCGGAGAATAGCTTTACAAATTAAAAAGTCCTAATTCTTTCCAAATAACGACAAAATTTAAATTTTACAAAATTCTCTTTTGATAAATTAAAAAGCAAAGAGAAATTAATATTTGTTATATAATTTGCATGTCGATATTATTCATCCTTCATTAATGGAAAACAAATGAAGTTGGAGGAAAATTGTATTATGTTCTTGAACAATGTACGTTTTTGCGTAGCAACAGTATTCCAGAAAAGCGACGATGTGTGGTAGTGTACAGCACAAAATAGTCAGTGTGTGTGTATGTGTGTAAAGGGAAAGGAAGGGACAAGGATGAGGAAGGAAAGATCGCGTACGGTCCGTTCCTCATGAATTGATCGGAGTGACGCACGTGTAGTGTTATCGCAGAGGAGCCCAGGAAACCGCGCAAGGTGACCGGCCGCGGCCCAGTGACTCCGTCGCGCGCCAATGCGTCCGTCCTCCCTGGCGGCCGCACAGCATCCGGCCTGCCCGACGCACCCGGAGGCTATCTTCACTTCCGCACCAGTGGCTTCTCTCTTCGGCACCACAGCGCCTCGCCAGAGAGCGGAGCATGCAGAAAACGTCAGAAGAATGTAGGTCGCTGGATCTGTGTGTCACAAGCACGCCTCGGAGTCCGCGTGGTTGATTTAAAATTGTTTGGAGAGATTCTGGTACTCATAAATACGTTGAAAATGCTCTATTTTATTCAACGAATAATTACAATTAATTTTAAATGTGAAATAATTAGTAACTACTATTAATTGTTAATTACAATATCAAATGAAATGAATAAAATCACCCATTGGTACTTTTCTTTGTATCCTTTG
Organism: Teleogryllus occipitalis; assembly: GCA_011170035.1. Taxonomy (NCBI): domain Eukaryota; kingdom Metazoa; phylum Arthropoda; class Insecta; order Orthoptera; family Gryllidae; genus Teleogryllus; species Teleogryllus occipitalis. The sequence continues at coordinate 95,807 of BLKR01002474.1, read as the reverse complement.
CAAATCTATAATAACAAGATTATTAAAACGTTATTACATTGCTGTTAAGCCGATTCGGGTGACCGAGCTTGCTAAGGCAACAGAGCCTCGGAGCCTTGGACCGAAGGATCGCGGGGAGTCTCGCCTCGGGCATGATTGTGTTTGTGTGTGTCTGTGTGTGTTTGGAATTTCCATTTCATCCTTTATCATTATTATCATTTCAAGTCATCCCCTGGGTTAAAACCCTGGGTGTAAAATGGATTCAGCATGCAAATGGTAATCTCCCCATAAACGTAACGTGCACCTACTCTCGATGAATATAACTGAGCCCCGATGGGTTGCACGTTCGCGTGGTCCTGAGATGGCCAATTCGCGACCAAAAATAAAAAACAACAACATTGTTTTAAGGGTTACGAGGATTAAGAATATATGAACATGTCAGAGCAAAATAAGAGAAAATTATTAAAACGAATGGGGAGAATTATGACAATTAATTATTGAAACTCCTTGAATGACATAATTTTTAACAGATAATTCTTAGATGTTGAAAAATAAGTTCAAGAGGTTTTAATTTGTTTCAAAGACTTGTGTGTAAACCGAATGAAATACATCCATAAACGCACTAAGTTGAAATGGAAAAATTTGAACATTGAAATATGAATGAAAAGGAGTAAAATTTAAAGAGGTTTGTAAAATGACCCTACACAGAGTACGTTTGTGAGTTATCTACGTTCCTTGCGATTTTTCTGTTGCGCTAATTATGTTTTTTATAAGATACAAGTTTTCACTTTTGTTGTTTCCTATTATAATTTATATTTTCTAATATTTGTCAGCCCTATTTTTATGTTGGACAATCAGTATTAAATATACTCAAAATTTATTTTATGATTTTATTCAATGAAAATTGACATTTCGGAGACTATTCCGTCCGCCTCATCCGGTGCAACTGAAAATGTATTTACAAAAATTTCATGAATGAAGTAGGCAGAGAAGTTATTTAAAATATTGGTAAAAGGAAGATTGAACATATAAATTACAAAAGTAACTAACACTTTACCCGATGATTTGTAATGAAACCAAATGCTTCATAAGAGAAATGTTTTCAAGTCATAGTAATTCTGTCACGATATATTTTTCATAACTATGGCCATATTCTTTATCTGGGCCATTACAGAGATACAAATCTCACTTCAGAGAAAACAGTGGGATGTTTTCGGATCAAAATCATCAGTAGGTTCCCCTCCCCCTTTTAATTTTCATTCCTGCTTTGAACAGTTAACAAGAAAATGACTTGCTCTAATTTGCTCGGATAAACCAACATTCTTTTACAAAACTGAAACAGAACTAATTTTCACTTATAAAAGAACACAACTTTGCTTTACGATATAACCAGATTTAAAAAATTTAAAATTACTGTTACTTTGAGGTTTTTGCATTTTTTTAGTGCTAAATTCCTTGAATGAACACTTTTCATTGCATTTATTTTCAAACATCTCAGATTCATCAGTGACAATGTTCTGGCTACCTTTAAAATAACATGTTATGCCTTTTTCAATTGTGTTAAAAATACAATTTTTCAAGAATTAAGTAGCAGATAAAATTCGGAAACTATTTTCTTTTCAACACCTTTTTTTCGAGTCATACAATCATACCATTTCGCTGGTATTGATCAGAATTATTATTTCTCCTTTAGAATTTCCCTTTATTTATCTCCTGTAGTAATTCTTTATTCATTATCGTGAACGAAATCCATTCAAACAAACTCAAAGACCACTGGATTTCAATTCAACACAATTTCATTTGAAAGACATACGTGCCATGAATATTTCTACCAAAATATTCCCTTCAATTTGACGGAAAATAACGCGTTCTTCATACTTTGCATTAGATCATAAATTAACCATTTTCAGCCTTGTTCCGATCTTTTGTGATATTTTCTATATCCTGTGGGAGCTGGAGAGGAGAGGTCGTGCATGTGCCTATCCCGCACACATTAGCACTCGCTGTCCAATCACGGAAGCGGAGAATGACGCTCGTTTCGTGTCCGGCCTGGTCGTGATTGTGCTCTGCGAACGAATGGAGTGATTGTGCTCCGCGCACGAGGTACGCGGGAAATATTAAATATTTTTCCCGTTGTCAGATGCCGTACTTTGTGAATGCCAGATCCCCCGTAGAGCGCATACGATTGTCGTGCATTCAAATTTTGCGAAAGAAGATTCAGATGGCGATATAAAACTTGAAACGTCAAGCGGATATTGGTGCACAGGGGAGATGTACACGTAGAGGTGATCACAATGCCATGTGAATTATAGATCAAGAGTGTGTTCGAGATGGAAAGAAGTAATACCTCTTTCTGAGACATAATACATATCAAAATGCAAATTTATTAGTTTTCATCACCTTTTTTTAAAAAGTATTAAAAAGAATTGATTATTAGAGGGATATTACATGGAAATAAAAAAATATTATATTGAACCTTTTTTATGGAATCTATTCAGTGTTCTTGAAACAAGAAAAATTTGGTAGTTTATTCTCACAAACTACTTACGTAGCAAAGAGGAAGATTTGTATTGCTTCAGGAAAAAGTGGTGATTTTTCGACCAAAAACTGGAATTGCGGGATCGAAAACGAATAATTATCTCCTATATGTTATAAATTAATTACTGTAACATGTTGTAGTGAGAATCCAAGTTTTTGGTTCCTTGATATTGACAATTATTTTTTGGCAAAGCATCTGGCTCTCTGTCCGTCACTGGAGAACACCAGCCTCTAATCCATTCATGTTATCCAAAATGTATATTTTTTGATCGATCTAGGCTCTGCAAATTTAATACAAAAGTTTAATTTTTGATGATGCTTTAAACGAAGCATCAACGTCATTTCCAAAATTTTGTAAAAATGTTTAAAATTTTGGTTTAATTTTTTGGGGGGATTAAAGTTTATACATAAAAATTTGTACAAGTCTGATTTTTGTTGAACTCTATGAATTTGTGAAAATTGCGAAAGGTTACATTGTCTTTAATTCTTCTTGGATACATATGATTAATATTTCTATATTCTGAAAAGAAAAGTTATTTGCGCTTAATGAAATGTAAATGCGATTCCATACTTCAATCAATTTTTTTAAAAAAGCATTTTATTAATTTCCGTTTTAATTTATAGTTTATCAACAGTTTCAAATATAAAAGATTTTACTACTCCTTAACAAAGTTTTAAATTCGATAGTAAAATTAAACATTGCAGCATTCGTTATATTTCATTATATGGTCAAAAATGTGTCTGATAAAATGTTTCTTAAAACGATGAGGGCAAACCCAATCTTAATTTCTAGTAATAGGCATGTTTTTACCTCAGATATTCAAGGCACTTGAAATAGTTAATTAAAACAATTTTTAAAAGCACGGCAATTTTTTTAGTTTTCCATTGAATAGAAGTTACACAAGTGACTTACCGCTGAAACTAATTTGAAATTAAGTTGTTCTCAAAAGTCATTCCTCAATAAATAAAAATACATACTTAACAGAGAAACAAAACGATGGATAGAAAAATGTAAGGAAATATTATCGGCTACTGAAAGTACATTTAGGTGAAATGCACTATCATTATCAGTTTCAGGAATAATCATAAACAAGAAAATTCATTTTTGTTGTATTTCATTTTTCGGGAAATATTAAAATGCAATGGCCATTTCTAAGACATATTTGACAAAGTTGAATATATTCACCTCGAAAATATTTCTATTAAAGAGATGTATGAAGGATATGCAGGTAGCATGTAATATAGAGTACGCGACTGTGCACGTAGTATTATCACATATTAACGGTGTATACTGCGGAAACATTGGGTATATGGAGTTGCACTTATACATGTAATTACTGATGGGCAGTATGAAAAGGAGAGGGTAATTATTTTCCAAGTCAATAGTTCTAGATTTGTTACGATTATTGTTATTACTGTTAACCTAATCATTATAAACAATTTGAAGGTAGAGAGTGCCTTTTTGTGCCTTGTAAATGAAGGTTTTTGCGAGAAAAATGTCAAGATCAGAAGCAGCTATCTTTACGACAAGCGTTGGCCGCAAGCTCCATAGGCCCACCCCAGGGCCGCCTCTCACGTATCTTCAAAAGGGTGGTAGATGGGCTATGAACTTCGATAAAGGAAAGTGAATCTTCTGTGGGCTGAGTGTCACAAACTGGGAAGGGTTATGGACTGTGGTGTTCTTTATCAACTCGCGAAAGAAAATTTCGCCTTTGTTGCAGAGAATAGGGCAGATGTGCATAAAAGACGTCACTACGCAAGAATATGATGCATTGAGACATCAAAAACGTTCCACTTCGTACAATTTAAAGCACGTAATTGAATTTGAAGATGCATTAACTCTGGAGAATGTACTGAAGTATAAACTTTGAGACGATTGTGTTACTTATATGAAAGAGAAAAAAATTCAACATCAACAAGTAAACACATTCGGTTACAACGCACGTTTACATCGGAAACGAATCATCCTAGATCTTTAAAATTACGATTTCCTATCGGGAGGGGGATCAATGTGGATAACATTAAGGAAACGTTTGGTGGAATATACCTGAAAACCTGCAAGGAAAGTGAGAGAACATACACACAAATATGCGGACGGACAAGTGAGGCCCTAGTTGTTCACTAAGCCTTTTTCTTCACAGTAAGACTTTTCAATCTTCTATCACATTGCTGGAGGTTTAACTAATGTGGGTACCCACACTCCGCAAAACTGTCTATGAAAAGCAAGCAGAATTTGGAAATCTATGTAAAACTAAATTGACAATTCGATATTTTTCTCAATTTAGTATCAACACTAAGCAATGTTCAACACTAATCAATGTTGAGTAGTACCTACAGGTTTATAATGCTGTAATGCTCGATTCAGGGGACGGGTCCGTTCGAAGTTGGGTGCGAATATTCAGCTATTTTCACTTTTAAAACAATAATTTCCAAATAATGAAATGTTCGTATCAGCCCGACTAATGTAATATAAAATATATTTACTATTCTACATCCATGGCTATCATTAATTCTTCTTTATTAGTCACATTAATATTAATTTACATATCGATGAAAGAGGAAATTATGGTATGCTAAAACGTACAAACTATTTAATATCTCTAAAACAATGAAAATGTGATTCCCTACTGATAGTAGAACACATGAAACATCAGAATTTCTCTTTAAAGATTGTTCGTATTTTTCTGGCAACTATGGTGTAATAATTAAATTGAATCCTGGATATTTGGTTTGAATGAATTGTTATAAACACGATGAATGACTATTTTACACATGACAATAAAAATACGTTTTACACATTTGACAGTACAAAGTAGCACATTTTTACATTAAATATAAACTAATGAGAAAAAAATGCATACTACTTGGAAACTAACAAAATATTTGAGAGAATACTATAGAGTCTACAGACTCGAAAATTACTAAAAGTCAAAAATACGTTCGAAAAATGAATACAAATTAAATAGGGATTAATTCTATAAACAGCACAAAATATTTTATATTTCCCAGGCATTTTCACCATGAATGACGTTGGGCCAAAATTTATCAGAATTCCACACACACACACGTTCTCGAAAATAAAGAATAAATGCGTTTTTGGACAGAATAAGCAATTATAGGTTTCAAAGATTCGAAATATATCTTGATATAAATATAACAGGTGTATATGTAGTCAGGATGTGTGTATTGAGCGTAAAATGTTACGATCGCAATAATTGTTAGAATCCACTGAAAAACAGGTAAAACTATTTTAATGCATTTTGAGCTTCAAATAGCTTATTGAATGGCAAGATTGTATTTAAACGACCTGAAAAGGTACTGAGTTAATGTCCAATTAGTGCTAGAAATATCAAAATTTCTAAAAATGGTCCCTTAATGGCCCTCGGAGAAACAAAATTAAGAAGGGATTGTTATATTTCCTTTCTATTCAAAATTGTGTCGTAATAATGTATACCTAGAATAATTTGTCATAAGAAACATTCTTTTTTAACACACTAGTTCATCAGTACATAATTCTCCATAGATAATAATGGTGGCCCTCGTTACGTCTAGATTCTATTGCAGTCCTTTGTAGAAATTACTACACAAATACTATTTTCACGTTTTCATAACTCTAACAGGGAGTCAGAAAAATTTTCTCGCACAAAACTGAACAAAGGATATAAGATAACACAATGTTCACTTGTAAATTTTCCGTTTCATTTAAGCAGCAGTGAAAAGGTGTAATGCATATCGTGTCCTGTAACTCAGTACTGCAAATTTATCATTCTGGGCGTGCTTGGACATCACTTCACGTTAGCCAGTACTAAGAGGTGATGAGCACGCAGAGTGCTGACCTCTTTGAAGGTGTTTTTTCTCTTTTCATCCCTTACCCTCATGCACAGGATACTGTAGGTGGCCCTTCAAGAAACACTTTAAAAGTTAGTTTTCTACTGGGGGTGGTTATGAGAATAAAGGGAGCAGTTAGATATTTTCAGAGCAAATATGTTGTTTCAAAGGTTCTGTAACAAACATTTGGACTCGATTCCTTACACGATTTCTGTTATGATTTCTCCTTTTTTACTGTCTTGTATTCTTTCCATCTAATCACATATTAGCTGATATTCTCTAGGAACCTTGCAAATTTTAATTTTCAGCATGATATTCGAAATTTAGGTTCTACAAAAGAATATCTCTTTGCCCGAGAGAAGGATCCATGACATTAGAGAGACACTTTTTTAAGATGCGAGAAAAATAAATAAGCTCTAATGCACTGTAATCAAACGTATTAAATTTCTATTTTCTCAACATTCATGAGAGTTTTGAATACATCATTCTAGGCTATTTTTTGGTGTAGGAACATCAGTTTGTCATGAAGGATAAACCATAACTGCAATTGTTTTAATTTCTACGGATTAATAATGTTACTTCCATTAACAAAAAACAATCTTCATTTCACAATATACAGCAATATGTCTAAATAATAATGATAAAATAATAATAATAATAATAATAATAATAATAATAATAATAATAATAATAATAATAATAATAACAACAACACTTCAAGAATTCAAAAGGTTTTAACAACCTATTCCAATGACAACGAAAAAACAATCAAAATTGCATTAACATATACGATACTAACCGTACGTAGACAATACACTTGCAACAACACAATGCATAATTCCACAAAATATTAGTCTATGTAGTAATTATAATTAAATCAAATAAAAATGTTTGCACTTTACATCTGTATTTTCATAGATTGAAATATGACTACATCCTGTTTATATGTCGATACACAACTTTGAGGCTGAGCGTCCCTGTCTGTAACACCGCGTTTTGCGGCCACACGTCGTCGGCAGCGCGGCGCCTGAGCGGTGCCTCTTTAAGCGGACGCGTCGCGCGGAGCCCCGCCGACCTCCCCGCCTCGCCCTCTCCCTGGCCCCTCTCCGCCACCGGCCGCGGTCCCTTGTGTGGATGTCTCGCCACGCGCCTGACGCGCGGCCCCTCCCCTCCCCACCCCTCCCCTCCCCTCCCCCCTTCCCCTCCCTCCCGCGCTGCCCCGCCCCGCGCCCGCGATCTCTTCCGCCCGGTCGTTCCGCATTCGCCGCCGCCCCCGCCCCTCCCAACCGCCGCCGCACCTGTCACTGTCCCAATCAGATACCAGTGACCGGACCTGTCACCAGCGCCGCCACCCCCGCAACTACTATTTTTGCCGCTGCGGCTTTGTGTTCCTCCCTTCCGTCTGCTGTTTCTGCTTATGCCTCGTTTCTACGTTTCCCAGAAGATTTATGCTCCATAGTATGTCTGTAGTTTAGAAGTTGGAGGATGAAACGTAATTTTTCCTGAAATTTTATTGCCCACTACGTCATTATCTATTACATTTCATTTGAACGAATAAGAAATACCGCTACCGGATATACCCTATAATAGTGTACTGCGTTCATATAACCACAAATTACTGCTTATTTTGTAGTAATTGTTTACGATTTGCTAAAGTGGAACTTTTTTTAAGTTTTTCAAATTTCCTATGAATAAATAATAGCAATCGTTTTAATAGCGATAATTTGAGTATTTTACCATCGAAATTATGAATGATTTTTTGTTAATCATTCATTTTCATGTTTTTCTTTATTTAATGACAACACCAACTTACGGCCAGCACTGCGAAAACGCCACATAAAATTCATAATTTTATTTAGAAGCAGTTGGGGATAAAAAGATAAACTTATGTTTATTGCATTTATTTTCGGTGCTTTCACGATTACCTAATTTTTGTAGGTGTATTTGTTTCATATTTTTATTACAAGAGAGTTTTATATTTTGGCAAATGTTGGCTATTTTGTATAGTTTTCTTGTTTCAGCAGCAGTAAGTTTTATTATGTACTGCAATACACGTTTTCCAGAAGAACGTTCAGTTTAATATTCGCAGTTATATAAAATAAATATTTAAACATGATAATTTGTTCTTTCTTTTCATGTTGCGTTTTCGCAACGTTGGCCAGATAAGGGGTCTGCGTTGTTCACAATGCTATATTTTGGGAGAAAGAAGAAAAGCGATTTAGGAAATTCGGAACTCTTTTCTTAGAGCCAAAGAAAGTCTAGAGACAAAGGATGACGGGAATGGATTTCTCAACCTGCTTATTTCTGCAAATTAGAAGCGTTGATTCACTCATGAACGGGGATAGAAGACACTCAGTGTTTCGGATTCATCCGCATCCTGACAGCTCTGGTAGTCACGAAATTAGTGTTTTTAAAGTGAATGTAGACTTTTCTAAAACGTATTCAAACTCAAAAAATTGCCATAACATGTCGTTAACTGACATAGAGTAACTTGTAATCGCCATTAACTGACTTAAAGAATTTTATAGGAATTCTACATTTATCACGTTACAAGTTTTTCAACAAGAAATATATTGATTTAAAGACAAAGATAAAGGATCCAAAATTTTAAAACAAAACAATGAGTCGTAAAATATTTAGAGATATATTTTGCTTACTTTGAATAAGACTTTTCTCAATTGCTTGTTTCCGTGATTTTCCAAGACCAAGCGTTTTAGAAAAACCAAACAAACACGTCAAACAGATAAAATTAGACTAGAATTACTTCAAGTTTATTTCACATCTTGTGTCTTCACATCTTGTTTCTTCGCATATATTTTCTTCGCATATATTGCCTTCGTCGCATCTTATTTTGTCGCATCTTATTTCGCCCTATCTTCTTTAGTCGCATTTTTTTCTTCGCATTTTGTTTTTTCACATATTGTTTCTTCACATATTGTTTCTTCTCATTTTGTTTCTTCGCGTTTTGTTTCTTTGCGTTTTGTTTCTTTGCGTTCTGATTTTTCGCATTTTCTTTTATCGCATTTTGTGCATTTTCTTTCGTCGCATCTTGTTTAGTCACATTTTGTTTTTTCACATTTTGTTTCTTCGGGTTTTAGCATTCGTCGAGTCGAGTAATTTGTTCGCATTTTGTGCATCATCTTTCGCCCAATCTTCTATCGTCGCATCTTGTTTACTAGTATTTTATTTCTTCGTGTTTTGTTTCTTCACGTTTTGTTTCTTCGCATTTTCTATCTTTTCATTTCGTTTTTTCGCATTTCGTTTTTTCGCATTTCGTTTTTTCGCATTTCGTTTTTTCGCATTTCGGTTTCTCGCATTTCGGTTTTTCGCATTTCGGTTTTTCGCATTTCGGTTTTTCGCATTTCGGTTTTTTCGCATTTCGTTTTTTCGCATTTCGTTTTTTCGCATTTCGTTACTTCGCATTTCGTTACTTCGCATTTCGTTACTTCGCATTTCGTTACTTCGCATTTCGTTACTTCGCATTTCGTTACTTCGCATTTCGTTACTTCGCATTTCGTTACTTCGCATTTCGTTACTTCGCATTTTGTTTCTTCACATTTTTTGCATTTTAATTTTTCGCATTTTGTTTCTTCAATTTTTTTCTTCACTTTCTATCACTCTTTAGTAATATGTGTACTTAACTATCATTTCTGTTAATGACTTTTACAAATTCCCTTACATATATTAACAAAGGACTAACATTATAAAAAGTATGAACCAAAATAGACGAACAAGAAATCGAAGCAGAATCAGAATAAAAATATGGAAATCAAAATTAAATGGCGGGATGTTGAATTAAGGAGTATGTGGTATTTCGGAATAATGATATTGAAGGTATGCCAATAACTCTTTGCCAATGAATGAAATTGGGGCATTTCATATTGCGCACATGTGACGTCTGTGCCTAATTATTAGGCAACTTATTGCGCAGTCATGTTCTGCAGGGTACATTGGGAACATTGTGGCAAAGCGAGGAAGGTTTAACGAACCTGCCGAACATCTGTACATACGAGGTTGCCTGGCATTCAGGGGCAAATATAACACGTGTAGCTCTAACACGAAATTTTCCAAAATATACATTGACAAAAAATCATTCTCTGATTCTCTATATTCTCTACAAGTTGGTAACATTTACTTTTAGACATTCTGCAGAGATTATTACAATTATAATTATAATTATTATTAATATACTGTTGAGAAATATTTAATATTTATTAATATTAATATTAATAAATATTTATTAATATTAAATTAATATAAATTAATTAAATAAATATAAATATTTATTAATATTAAATATTAATAAATATTTAAGTACTAATACTGTTGAGAAATATTTCCTCTTTGAAAAACTACTCTTCAAAGCTGGATTATAAGAGTATGACACGCAGTAACTTCAATATATTTTAAGTAGAAATAGCACAGTAGCAGCTTTGTGAAAAGAGTCGTTAATTTGTAGTCTCAAGAAGTTACATTACAGTCGTTAACATTTCTTTCTCTTTTCCAATATTTTTAGATGCGTTTGAAAATCAATAATAAAGATTTACTTGAATTGCAAAATTTTTATACAATATATATACAATGGATACAATTATAAATGAAACAAATTTCTTTTGCCGAATAACACCAAAACAACTATTTTGAAAGTGAGTTACCGCATCTGCCGTATTGCGTATGCATGAACAATCATATTGTTTTACAACACCGATAAACGATTTTGGGCGAGTACGGCAATAACTTCCTAAGCCCGTAACAAGAAGAGCACATTAACAACACCCTGATAGAAGTCGTTAAAGATTTGATTTGTGAACTCATTGGCGCGGCTCTAACACTAAGACCGATGTCGATCCACCCCTACTCTCTTTCCCGGCACGTTCCACCCCTTCCCCCTCCCTTGGCCACGGCGTGCCTGTCGGCAGGTAGTCCCGCCGGAATCCGCTCTTGCTCCCCGGGCTCCATCCCCCTGCCAGCGATGTTTTATCGCCACGGGTGGTCCAGCTCTTACGAGTATGGCTCCCTCGTCCTCCGCGTTCGACCCCCCATTCTCCCCACCTCGCTCCCTTCGCTCGGCACCGACCGACCTCGTTTCGCCCCCCCCCCTTCGGCCGCCCCCCCTGCCCTCGGCCGCGTTGGACTCGTTGCTTTTCCACGTATGTCCCTCCGCTCTACCTCCGACCAGCATCGTCGTCCCTCACACGACTCCAGCCTCCCTCGCTCTTGTGAGAACCTCTCTCATTCTCGCTACGGCATTATAGTCACCCCCTGCGCGCTCGCCTCATTTTGCTCTCCAGGCTAAATGTGCATTGGCAGTCTGTCTCCGTCCAAACCACGATATGGTAATTTCTCCTGGGAGAACGAACTGACAAGTTCACAAGCACAATGAAAAATTTCTTCGGTTACTTCGCATAACCTGAATGTATTTTATGAATGCTATTTTAAACGTTTTCTTCCAAATTTTCTAAGGAAGGGATTCCTCAATTTCAACATTTGAAAGAGAGTGCATCAAATGCGCACTTCAACACGTGTGTTGTGTCTCTATCAAAGACATATTAATACTTTTTCAGCAGAAGGCATCAAACTCTCCAGATGAAGAAGATGCCCGGTAATCCCTCGACAATTTGCCCCTTATCTCCGCCTTGGACTCTTCAGGAACAGTCATTATCACCCCCCCTCCTCAGCCAAACTTTTCTTCACCCGGCGCTTTCTTCCTCAACCATGCCACTCCATCGTCATTCCTTCCCCTTTTTTCCGACGTAACCTATTTCCATTAGTCTTCATCCCTCTTGCCTGCTCTCCATCCATGTCTGCACAATGTTTTCACTGCACATCTCCGGTTTCAACTCTTCTGGAACAGTCATTATCACCGTGAAATACCTTTCTGCGCTCACAGCTCTCTTCACAATGGGACTTTCCTCCGTTTTTGATGCATCACCCTCAGAGTCGTTATTACTGTTCTCACCTTCTAGGAACTTGCTGCGCCTTCGCACACATTTATGAAACTGTAACTACTGCCCTATGTTTAGAACGCCCAATTCGCGATTCTCGGAACTTTTTGTTCTCTGTAATCATGACGTTTCTCCTAGTCCACGCTAATTATAGGTTTATTTACTTTTTTTTGTCCTAAACCTCCTTCAACAAAGCTCATCAAATATTTTTCTTCGTGTTCGTCAAACGTACACGTTCCGTCGACATGTGTAAATTATTGTCAACTCTTTCCCATTATTAAGAGTTCTCACGGTGGTAGTGACTCTAGCTATATAGGGAGTCAAATTCAGTCACTATGTAGAGGAGAAATCAAGTGGCCGGTTGCTCTCATCAATTGTTTTCCGAGGTTTCTCCGAAAAATACGAGGCCATTGACGGAGCAAACTCTCGCAACAAAAGTGTCATCGATCGCGCGTGAATTTTTCTTACGCCCCCTCCTTTCCTTTTTCCTCTTATACCCACACACCCACATACACACTACGGTACCACTTATGTCCGGAGCTTTGAGCACGTCCTGGCTGTGGCGGCGGCGCTCCTCCCACGGGAGAGATATAGGAAGAAAACTCGCAAGTCGACGTTTAGATCGGCGTCGGATCTCATGATCCAGCGAGGGAGAGTAAAATATAAACTGCACTTCCGGGGACAATTTCTTAAGAATCAATAAATACACATCTACTAATGAAAAACTCATCTCCGCTCACATCACAGTCTCATATTCTCAGACATTGCTGTTATCCCGTGTTAAACTAACGTCTCCTTCCTCACATTTCTCCCCTTAAACTTTCCCTCCACATTCAAAACAACCACCGCCATCACCACCCTTTCGTTCACAGCCACCCTTCCCTGACGCCGACCTCCGGACACCGTTCCTCCCGCCCCTCCATATCGCCCACGTCCGCCTCCACCTTTTCCAATAAATTTTCGTTCAACGAAAAGTACTGCGCGCCCGCGGGCTTAGGGAGGAGTTTCGCGACCTGAGTGCGCTCTACCGACGCGGCGGCCAAGCGACGTTCGAGAGGCTGCTCGACCTGCGCTGCTTCCAAACCCTGGTGATTTCTTTCTTTTTTGCGTTCCCCCCAAAACCATCCGACGCATGGAGATTTATTTGTTCGTATTCCGAGTGGATTAATGCTGTTCGGAAGCACGGACGGTTCAAGGAGAGCAATTACCGCTATTGCACAGCAAACAGGAGGCCATGTTTCTAGTTTGAATCCGACTCCCGACGCTTTGAACCAAGGTTTTGTGAAATTTATCAAGCATACGAATGATTCGTTTGAAATAGGGAATTCAAAAATGGACCTTTGGTGTTGGAAGCAGATATTTTGAGGTCAAAGTTTAAATCCCATCGTAAACAAGAAGTAAGAGCGTCATTTCTTTACTTATAAATTATAAACCACTTTTGTGCTACACAAAACTCTCGATAAAGTAATATTTTGAAAACATTTTTCATTTTTTCTGATGAGAAATATAATTTATTATCTTACCCCTCTTCCGTTGTGAATGTCATTTAACACGTGATATATATCTAGCCAAGTACAATCGTATCTCTAATAAAACTTTTTCATTTTTTTTCACTGACTAAAACTCAATAGTTCTAATGTAAAGTAGTGGAAACTTGATAGTTTTTCAGGCACAGAAAATTTTTAAAGTGGAACTACCCATTCCACCACCCAAGTAAGTAGGTTACAAGTAATCTCATTTGGCTTATTTCCATATGACTACAAGAGGGTTGTATGACACATGCCGCGATATTGCACTACCCGCTGTAATCCTGAGAGGATTCATGCTTTCTTGTGCCACCCTGTTATTGGTCAAAAAGTTACTAGAAGTTTCCAGTGCAACATTTTTGTGCACAAGAGTGTATCATCTCTAAATTGAACGCTTTTCTTTACAAAGAACGGTCAGTTGAAATATTTTACAGTATTATTTCGACATTTTCGCGATTCTAGTCAGACAAAAAATACACAACGTCAAAAATAAATGTTCCATTGACATTTCAAAATCCAAAAGCCTTTGAAATTGAGTTCCTAACACATCAATGAGATAAAGAAATGCAGCGTAATGGTTTTGTTATACTGACAAAGAAAACAATATCTTTAATAGAAAACAATATCTAATTAGTACAATATTTAATTTGTATTCCTTACTATTCTTAAACAAATCTATATAACAAAATAATTTCATTTTTGTATGAAAACTTCAAGCAACTCCACAAATGAAAAAGTAATTGAGCTACTTTAAATAGGGAATTTAGCCAATGGGTGCATCAAACACATCAAAGATAACGGATTTATAACTTTTCGATAATGCTACAAGGGTTTAGGCACATGCAATATGCAACTCATGCTACGTTGGAATGACGTTACCATCACTCAGATTAAACCCATCTAAGTCAACAGCAAAAATATTTTCACTAAAAACAATTTCAACACCACCACCTCTCACACTGAACAATAACATCATTCCTTGGACTCCTCAAAACAAAACAGTGAAATATCTAGGTCTGCATCTAGACACTAAACTTAACTGTAAAGAACATATAAACATTAAAACACAACAAACAAAAGTCAAACTATTTCAATTAAAGCCATTAATAAACAACCACAGCAAAATAACAATAGAAAATGCCAAACTCATATATACAACCATAATTAGACCCTTAATGCTCTATGCCTGCCCTGTCTGGATCAATGCAGCAAAAACTAATATACACAAAATACAGGTCATACAGAACAAATTCCTGCGAACAATAACCAAAGCACCCTGGTTCATTTCAAACAAACAGCTTCATAAAGAAATTCATATAAAACCTATCATACACCACATCACTAAGTTATCCCATAATTTTTACAATAATATGTCAACAATTACACAATTATCCCAATACAATCTAGGCAAAGCACCCATAAACCCCACCAGAATAAAAAATAGATATCCCAAACACGTTTTTTACATTCAATTTGCAGATTTAGATAATCCTTTGTGAGGTGCCCAGCGGGTTTCCTCTCCCTAAGTAATAGCTGTAAAGTAATAATAGTTTAGTTTTTTAAAATAGATCATAAGCATCAAAAACATGTGAAAAACTTTGTATTGTAAAACTGAACCATGTATACCATTCAAAATAATAAAATGATTGAAAAAAAAACATCACTCAGAACTTGGGAACAGTGTGCCCCATATCCTCAGTACCAGATTTTATTGCCTTTGGGGAACGATTAATGTTCCTTAGATTGTGATATACAAATTGAGATATTTCTGAACTTCCTACTACAATTAGACAGGTGTTGTCCTTCTAGGTACCCTTATTTTATAGCATTATCCAATTAATTAGCTATTTGTTTTTCTATGCAATTAAATTGTCGAATCCAATCTTTGTTAATGAATGCTGAGCAATATTATAATGTTTACCTACACACAGTATCAATCGGTATTTCCTATGTAATACAAGTTCATAATACGGCCATTCAGGTCGTGTTTATGTATAAATCTACTGTTTTCACTTTTGAAAAAATATTTACAAAATGTGAAATGTGTGTTCGAGTACAACTAGTGTAAATTATTAAATAAGCTCTATATCAAAACCAGTAGTTTTAAGAATTACTAATTTAAGCATTATTATTTGAAGTATGCTTAGATTTGATCAATATTGATCAGAATTAAATGTAAATTTAGCTATTTTTTACACATATTTGATAATTTTTGGTATCAACTTAATTGTTCGTAACTCTATTCTACAACTGCACTGTTTTTCTTATTACTAGCTTAAATGAATAATATCATTTTTCTAAAAATAATTTTTATTTGAATTCTGTTGATAAAAGAAGTGACATTTATACAACTAGTTGTGAACCCACATTTGGTACAGACTGTGTCGTCTGCGACAGCAGACAAACAGTAGCAAATGTTCGCTTATCATGCAGATTCCATCCACCTCATTAAAAAACAGCGCTTGCGTTGCTGGATATTCAGCACGGCCATGTTGCGCGACACAGATGAGGTCAGAATGGAAATGATGCATTGTGGGGATCTTTCTATATTTCAAGTGGTCCTGTGATTGAATAGGTCATGTACCAGCTCTTTGGATTATGTACATATTTAAGTGCATATTACACATCATGTTCGATCATGAGATACTTAAATTATATGTTGTAATAAAGTTCCAGGGAAACAAAATACCATTTTATGTTTAAAAATTCATTTAAATCATTTAACTTTCTGTCACTTTATATTTATAAAACAAAAATACACTAATTAACATTATTGAGATGTTAATGATATGATAATGTAACATTATACGTGTTATAAGAATTCCTGTATATTCGAAATTCCTGTTGGAATATTCGTTCATTCCAAACTAAATGTAGAATTAGAAAAATAATAATCCAATATGTGCTAATTGTATTGACGCTAACATAGCATCTTCACGTACTTGTGCATATTTTCAAAAAAGACAAAAAGTTTTCATTCAAAGAAGTTCTTCAAACTATCTTTATTACAAAGAGCTAAGAATCCTCCCCCTCCCTCTTCTTTTCAATCATTATCCCCCAAAGACAATAACTTTCGAAATCTTTACCCTCCTTTCCATCAAACCTTTATTCCACAACATTCTCAATACCCAATGACTAATTCTTCTCCTCAAAGTATTTCCCTACACCCAGTATAATATTAGAAATAATAAATCAAGTAATTAAAGTAAATAAATGCCCTCATTCCAATAATAAATTATCAAATTCAAATTTTCTTAACGTCCTGCCCATATTTATTTTAATTTAATTACACTGAATATAATTAATAATAATATTGCCTCTTTCACCTTCCTAAACTGGAATGCGAAAGGAATACTTCAGAAAAATAGATATTTAAAGTACTTATTAATGACTTATTTCAGAGATATAGTTTTCATAACGGAAACCCATCTAGCTTCTAAAGACCAAATTAAATTCCCTGTTTCACAGTTCACAGAGCGAATAGACCCTCCTGCACAGCTGCAGGTGGAGTAGCTATAATAATTAAAAAGATATCTACGTCATGACGTACTCCCTCCACAGATTACGCCAAATATCGAAAATATAGATGTTGACATCCATCAAACATCATATCCCCCCATCCGTATTTGTAACAGTTGATAAGATATCTCTGAAACAAGCCCATCGTCACACAACATTCTCCTCTCCAGCCCCCACATTAGCATTCGGTGACTTCAGTTCCAAACACGAGAGCTGGGGCTGTAGAACCACTTCACCCAACGGAAAAATTCCATTCAACTATATAACAAGCCAAAACATAGCTGTATTGGAATATATCAACCCTGCCCATTACCCATAAAATCCTATAATTCCACCTGACATTCTACATATTGTAGTGGCCAAAGATTTTCGTAAATCTATGTCACAATTTGTTCTAACAGGTTCCTACTTAGATCACTGTTCTATACTAATATCTGCAAATACAACACAATCATAACTTTGTCTTCGTTGAATCTTTTCTATAAAATATTAAATTTGCAAGTATTTGAAGATAAACTAAACAATTTAATTCCTCTTTCTCCTTTTCTCAAGTCAACCAATGAAATAGAGCAAGCAATATCATTTCTTCTAACGGCCGTACTTGAAACAGCCAAAGAAGCATCTTCTAAAACTAAAAATCTAATTCGTCACTTCACGAATCCTATCTCTAGTGATATACTGATCTTCATATCCCTCAAACGTAAAACCAGACGCCAATGGCAGATACACCACCCCCTTTATTAACAGCGAAACTTAATAAATCTATGGAAGCAGTCCACGATACTCTCAACCAATATCATTGGCGTAAATTTCAACACTTCATCTCTAAAGTTGATAAAAATTCGAACAACCTTTAGAAAGTCTGCCGACATTTCACCCGTCCAATCCAGACAATACCCCCGCGTAGAAATGAAGCAAAAAATGCTCGTAGAATCCCTGAAAAGCTAGACGCACTCACTGCACACTTCAAATCTGCGTACTCACAAAATTCACCCATCACCGAGAAAACATCTGTACAGAAATTCCTTAATTCCCCATAACACTGTATCGTTACCTATAGATTATATATCTCCAGCCAACGTAAAACAATCAAGAAAATCAAAAACAAATCTTCCCCCAGGAAAGACATCATAGCTAATCTTGCTCTAAACCTCTTGCTCTCACCTTCCCCCTTATGCCTTTGCTTATCTAACTGCTACCTTCAACAGTTATCCAATACTCAGATTCTTCCCTTCATGCTGAAAAAAAAAGTTATTCCCATTTTAAAAGCTAATAAATCCCCGACACTTCCATCAAGGTACAAACCAATTAGTCTACTACCAGTGCAAAAGTTTCCGAAAAGCTTATCTTAATCAGATTAAACGCCTACCTTGATAAAATAAATGCAATTCCGCCACATCTCTTTACTCATTCCGTCCTCTTTACTCCGTCCTGTTTACTCATCAGGATTCCGTCCTCTTTACTCATCAGCCCACCAACTACTAAGAATTGTTGAAGAAATTGCTGTAGCTTATCAGCGTAAACAATTCTGCGTAGCGGCCTTCTTAGACTTCGCGCAGGCATTTGATAGTCTGGCACAATGGATTATTGTTCAAGTTAAGTAAACTACGACTTCCGGAATATCTGTTCCAAATAATCCGATGCTTTCTGGATAATAGATTCTTCACAGTAAAAATTCATACCAATCCTTACCTACCATAATTCTAGTCGGCGTTCCTCAAAGGTCTCCACTCTCTCCCACCCTCTTTAATATCTTCACGGCAGATAATCCTTAATTACCAATCTGTTCTGCGGCTCTCTATGCTGACGACACAGCTATCTTCACGTCTAGTGACTTAATCTCTGAAGCAATATATGGCTTTCAACAAAACTTAAATACTTTTTTTGAATGGCCAAAAACATTGAGGATTAAGCTAAACCTTTCAAAATTACTCGATTACATGGGCCCCTTCAAGTAAATCAGTCAAATTCTAGGCGTCCTTCTGGATACTCGTCTCACATGGCAATCTCATATCATTCATAGTCTAAATAAAAATTCCGGAGCCTTACTCAAATTATTGTTAATAAAACATCATCTCTAAAAGTTGAAAATTTTTTACTCATACCGCGTTATATTTAATACGTATTGAGAGTAATAGCAAACGATGGTAGAGAAGAAATCTTTTCACCATCATTCTTTTAATACAAAAATTAATATGCAAAGATAAGATGATGAAGAGTACAAAGAATATGCTACCTAAACTATGTGGAACGTTACAACCAAAATTATTCAAAAAAATACTTTGACAAGTACACACATGTGTTCAATCCATTCAAAATAGACGAATTCCTCTGCTAATTTAGCTTGTACATCTTCCATTACGAGCAATATGAATTGAAGATATGGAATGGTCTTTTTCAGCACAAAAATATCCATAAATATACCTGTTCTCAACCATCAAGGAAATTATACTCTATAATTGATTACATTATTGCTAAACAGACTAATAAGACCAGAGTGGAGGAATGTAGAGTTTATAGAGGTGCAGAGTGCGGATCTGACCACTTCCTTTTGCGGGCCAAATGTCTTTTCCCCTTCCAAAATGGAAAAGTAAAAAAATCAAACAAAAGAAGAAGACTCTAGAAGAAAAGGTGAAGATATTAAGTACAAAGTGAGTTTACTAGAAGACCCATCAATCCTGTTCATGTTGAAGCTAAGGCTCAGTGGGAAGTTGCAAATTGTGGATGACTCCTCTCCAAAAGCAATGTACAGAGATACAACAAAGTACATACATGAAGCGGCATACGAAAGTTGGGGGAAAATTGAAAGGAAGCAGTAGAGAGCCGGGACGTATTGGTGGAGTGACAAATTTGCTGAAAGGGTACGGGAGAAGAAAAACGCCTATCAAAAGTGGCTGACGATCCATGATCTAGAAGACAGAAAAACGTACACACAAATATGTAGAGAAGTAAAAAGGGAGATTATAAAAGCCAAAAATGATATGTGGGACATCAAGCGTCAAGAAATCAGCAACACCATTGGAAGCTCAAGATCAAGGGAGGCGTGGAAAGTGTTGAAACAACTGAGAACAAACAAACAACTGAGAACAAACAAAACAACTAGAACTAATAAAACCAGCTCCATCGGTGTTGTTTGAACAGCTTTCAGAATTATTTAATGCATGTCTCAGGGGCCGTGGGATACCTGAAGTATTTAAAGTGGGTTACATCTCCAATATGTTTAAAAAAGGAGATAAAGAGGACTGCTCCAATTACCTTGATATAACTGTCCTGAGTTCCCTTGGTAAAATATATGGTAAAATTATTAAAAACAGATTGGAAAATGAAATAAATGAAATGGAAGAACAGAGTGATTTTCGTGCTGGTAGATCCTGCACAGATAATATATTTACCATCCGACAAGTTACAGATAAGCGGCTGGCGCATAATCTTGAGACGCATCTAGTCTATATTGACTTGCAAAAGGCGTACGACAGTGTCCCTCTTTGAAAATTGTGGATGGCCAAGGAAAACCACCATATTAATAGCGTATATATTAACGCCATTAGAGAGTTATATACGGACAATATCGCTTATGTCAAATTAGGAAATAGCATATCAAAATAAATCAAAATAAATAAAGGGCTAAGACAGGGGTGTTGTATTGCACCAACTCTCTTCAAAATATATCTAAGAGAAGCTCTAAAAAACTGGAAGGTAAAATGTGAAAAGAAGGGAATAAAATTAAATGACGATATCTTATATTCACTAAATTTTGCAGATGACCAAGTGACATTCGCAGAGGATGAATACGATGCACATTATATGTTAAGGAAATTAAATGAGGAATATGGAAAATGGGGCTTGAAAATCAATTTCAAGAAGACAGAGTACATGGTGGTAGGAGGGACAGGAAAAGATTTAGTAATGGAGGATGGCTCGGTTGTTAAGTGTTGTCAGACGTATAAGTATTTAGGAACAATTTTAACAGACCAAGTGGGCAGTGAAGAGGAAATTAAACATCGCATTCGGCAAGGAAAATCTGCTATTCGGCAATTGCATTCAATAATATGGAATAAAAATATTTCTAATAAAGTGAAAATTAAAATTAATGAAGCAATTGTGGAAAGTATATTACTGTATGGTGCTGAGTTGTAGGAGATCTCAAAAGGTAATGGGAAAAAGTTAAAGGCTATGGAAATGGAGTTTTGGAGTCGCAGCTGTAGTGTAACGTTAATGGCAAGAATCAGGAATGAAAATATAAAGCAGCAAATGGGTGTCATGTCGGATATAATGGATACAATAGAAGGAAGAAGGTTAAAATGGTATGGTCACCTTAGAAGAATGCCGGAGGAAAGATGGCCATTAAAAACTTGGAGGTGGCAGGTGCCAATGCACAGAAAGAGAGGTAGATCAAGACTCACGTGGTATGATGGTGTGCGACAGACAATGAGAGATCGTCACATCGAAGATGGTGATTGGCAAGATACAAGAAGATGGAAGCTTGGGTGCGAGAGACGCCGCATGGTGTAGTTCCACTCGCAGAAGAAGAAAGAAGATCTTCCATTTCAAATACTTCCACAGAATACTAAGACATGGAAAAAACTTCCTACAACTTTAATAATTGTGATTTTAATAAATGTTTTTGTAATAAGTTTTGTTATAATTATTTTTTACCATAAAATTGAAACATACTGGAAATCATTTTCGGCATTCAACTGTTATTCATATTTTACTTGATTATAAGATATTCGAGAAGACAGTGATAACTTGGAGTGGAATGAAAGTTTCACATATTCTGGTAGCAATTTTGAGCAATATTTCTCTTTTTCGTAATTCCTGTGATTTTAATAATCATTCGATTCATGTAATGTCTTAATTCGTGAAATAGTAACACTAAATATCACTGGAATTTTAATAATGTGATTTTTGTGATTGCTGTGATTTTAATAATGATCAAAATTGGTGCATTGAAGCGTTGTGATGAATTTGAGCAAGTATTCTCTTAATGACAATGATGAATCAGAGTGTACCCCACCCTGTTATGTTCAACTTGTCTATTTACATTTTGAAATTGAAACCTCTCATGACTATATACCTCTCATGACACTATATTCTGGCAGCAATCTTCACCCAATATCTTCCAACAAACGACACATGTCAGCTGTTCTCATCATACTCGATTGATTGGTTAGTGATTCCGGGCGCGTCAACTACAAAGGTCATTATTCCCGAGAGTGTAGTCTATGTTTTTTCATCGCGGGAGGTGACGCTGATCTTCCCCAACTGGATGGCAAAATTCGGCGCCGACCTACCGGCACCGCTCCAGCCGGGACAAGTTCTATGCTCTCAACTGGTCTCCCGAGATGTGTGTTAGTGCAGTGCATGTAAGTGAAAGTGTGTGTAAGAAATAGGTGAGGATAGAGCAAGGATGAACGATCGTGCGCGGTCCGTGGCCCGTTTTTTAGGGTACTGCTCCGGCATTCGCCCCATGTTGATCGGAGGCACCTCGGAAAACTATCAATCAGAGCAGTCTGCCGCTAGAATTCTCCTCCATACAGCGGCGGAATTCGACCTAGAAGTCGAGCTAGTGTCGCAAATCCTGTCACCGTCGGAACTCAAACTCTAGGATCTCCGTAGGTACTGCAGTGACATTAATTGATGATTCGAGCCACCTTTACGGTCATCATACTCGAATATTTATGATTCCTATAACGCTTATGATGAAATTAGCAATTTTATGTCATAAGAGGCGATTTAAGGGGATCTGGGGGCTAGAGCACTAGCTTGTAAAATCCAGGTTCGCGCGTTCAATCCGGCTGAGGCCGGTTGACTTTCGAAGGCTTGAAAATTCTCAGTGCATGTTACGTTTGCACCGCATAAAAGAACTATGTGACGTGCTCAAAAAAATAAAATACTTCTAACAATAATTAACTCTCTAATGGGAACATCTTCCTCACAGTTTCTGGTGTTATCACAGGGAGCACAGTAAATTTGCCAAGCATCTTCTCTCTCATCAAGTGCTTCAGTACGCTTATAATCTTCAAGAAGAGGAGGTCATTGCAGCTGTGGCTTACGACGCATTCATGCAATCTACTTTTTTAAAACTAGCGATGCCTCACAGGTAGGTGTTTACACAGTTGTAGATTTAGATTTATTTATTCAATGCTTTGTAGTACATACTATTGAAATAATATTATGTCAAGACTTTCATGAATTTTCTTGTTCATTACTTAAAATTATTAACATTGGTTACCTATAGATGGTCAGATAGTCTGACAGTGATTATGATAAAAGATAATAAAATCTTTTCTGTTTAAGTTTGTAAAATTCACAATAAAATATTTGAATAAAGTCTTTTTTAAGAAAAACATATAAGAAAAAACGAAATTTTCTCAATTCTATTATCAAAAGGCGAGTCATTGATGCATTTTGATTAGATCTGCCTCTGAAGAACATATTCCCACCAAAGGGGAAAAAGTATATTCCCAACAGGGGGTTAAAACATATTTCGAGAGGTTGATACTTTTTATATTATTCCTATCGATCATCATCAGAACTTTAATCTTCCACCCTAAAAAAGTCAACGTTATAAACCGAACGTCTCAAATTTCATGTTACTACCGAGATTGACATCTGCTGAAGTTCGCGAGAGTTGCTTCTCAGGCGGTACTCTTACTAAAAGCGTGCTGGCTCAGAAACGTTTCTACAACGACTTCGGCGATAGACTTCAAAGGAAGTAAAACGGGAACAAGATGTAGCCAAATTAGTTCCATTATATACCCAAAACAAAATATAGTAAACAATCTGAAATTTAAAGGCTAAGTGCTGAATAGTTCCAATAATGGTATTTACACAAAATATATCCAAACAACAATGAGACCCATTTTAAAGTATTTAAGGCATCTGTAGGTAATTGTGAAATAATTGTAAATAGTTTTTCGGAACTGTGGGTTATTATTTTTTATCACACCAATACGTCATACACTAACAAGTTAATTTCCTAAGTGTCCCTCTCGGAATTAGTTGAATATTGGATTTGTGGCGATGAAGAAATATGTATCAATGTTTTCTTTTTAGCGAACCAACATTTCAATGTAATTTGATCATCCTCCAAATGTGGAAGCATAAAGAGGTAATTAATTATTTTGCATAGAAAAATGTGAGTAAACGTAAGTATGCTATGAATGTAACGAAGTCACAAAACACAGTTAAGTTCATTTTTCTGTTAGATATTAATAGAGGTAAACGTCTACCAAATAAAGCTTACTTCGACTTGTACGAAAAAGGTAGTTGGAGAGCCTAAGTTCGTATTAACTGTCCAGCGTGTCCATGTGGACAAGCATTAACAACAATATTTCACCCTTTTGTATAGAGCTAATATTTATTTTAATGAAGTTTGCAATTGTTTGACTAATAAAAGAAAGTGCATACTGTATGCCCTTATACTGTATGACTGTATACTGTATGACAATTTCTCAAATGATCATTGATGCCACTCACAGCTTCATTCCGGGGATCAGCATATCTCGTATGAACTTTGCAATTAGAATAATTTAATAATTAGAAAAACGGCAGTCATTTCCTGAGTAGAAAATGACCTGGATTAGTGTAATGATCAATGCTTTTAGTTATTATCTAATCAATAGAACGTTGCAACTATTGGAACACGTCTGGCATAACAAAAATATAAAAGAGCAACACATTTCTCAAGGGGGAGACACATACCAGAGGATTCCAGTCACGTGAAGAAAAGAGAACTGAAACGTTTGTTCTAATGATGAGCCCTGCAGTCTAGTGCTTAGAACATCTACTTTACACTCTTTATTTCGATCTCTCTTACAATCCAATTGCAGATACATCCTTCATATGTTGTAAACGTAGTTCAAAATACACCCCAAATAAAGAGTTTATTTTGACAATAACGAACCTTCATTTTCGTTTGTTTTCATTATTTTTACATATCATTATATTCTTAAGACGCTTCTCTACCATATTTCTCAATATAATGTTCAAAGGTTGCATTTCTCATATGTTAAATCTAGTTTGATTCGTCGCTTTCGAAATAAGCTCTTCAATTGCGAAAGATATTCCAGACATAGGAGTCTAGAGAAAGAGTCTCTTCCCTGGGGCCGGATAGGACGTTTTTAAGAGCCTCGAGGGCCAAAAATTAAATTTGGAATAAAGAACGACAAAACAGTTTACAATTCATAAATTAATTCTTAAAGCACATATAGGCATATCAGCACATAATTCTGAATATAATATTCCTTGCGCCTCCAAATTGCGGCCCTAAGACCGCAGTTTGGAGACTCCTGGTCTAGTGGCTCGATGAAAGAATGTATATCTGCAATTTGCTTCCTAACCGAATTCCAGATTACCGTATATACGTTCCCAAATTAAATATTTATTATTATATTGTAAAATACGTTAACTTTATAGTTAATGTTAAATTTTTAATGTAATATTGTATAAAAATAACAAATTTTAAAGTTTGAATGGAAGTGAAGTTTTTCTATTTTAGCATTGCGTAATTTATCTATTACACACGAATTAATAATCTGAAATGAATTTAAGAGAAAAGATATAATTTAACATCAGATCAAGAAAACAACTTCAAACGCATTCAATTGGCGTTAAAGATACACAGTCAGAAGGTAACAATAACGATATAGACTATATAACAGCACTACATACCAAACTAAAATTAGTCAACCAATTGGTGTTAGCTTTAATGTAAAAAAAATGCGGAAAAATAGGCCTACAATGTACCAAGGGGAAAACAGATAACCAAACATGAAATGAAACTGATACAAAAGAAAAACTGATGTCACATACAGACACTCCAGTGCTCTGAAAAATAGTGCAGAATAATCGCAAAAGTTGTGCGACGAAACGTGAAAGCGCTTTCGGGCTTTTTTATTTTTTTAAAACATTTAGGTTGCTTTTTAACAACTTAGTTACATAGCGACCACTGTGATTATTTTAACTGAGGCGGGGGAGGGGGAGGGGGAAATTGTAGGAAGAACACGTAAGGGCAACACAAATACACACGAACATCCATACTCGATGTAGGATTCGAACCCGCGACCCTCCGAGACAAAGGCATCTACGGCCCTTCAGCCTCAACGACTTCAGCCAAGCCAGGCCAGCACTTTCGGGATTTCTTCGTGCGGCAAACATAATAACATTTCGCTAAAGGTGAAGAAAAATAGTACCAACTAAAATAGTCGCAATTAATAAACTACCGCTCGTGAAATGTCTTATTAGAGATGTCGCGCTTTAATTGCAGTGCAAACCCATGTTCTTTCTGCATTTTCTGTTTTGATAATTACGTACTAATAATTGAGTTATCTTCTATTTTAATTTGGAAAATTACCTCTCCAAGAAAATACATAACAAGGACAGCTAATTTCATTAGCATAAAAAATCGAAACATTTGAAAGGGTCATTACAATTTGCTATTTCTCCCGTTCTAAATAATACGAAAAGAGAGGAATTTCGGATACTTTCCTAATCACAGTTTCCAAGCATATAGAAAACAATACCGTTGTCTTTTGAATGCTAATGATTCTTAAATACAAATATAAATATGCAAATACATCTATTGATAAACTATGTTCGCGGCAAAATTAATAAAATCTTAATGAAGATTAAGAAAAAGACGATATATTTTGTTAAAATAATGAACACCACTTTGTATTTATTACATACGCATTCTGAATTAATAAAAATAATGTAAAGAAGAGAAATACACAACAAAAACATTAACACAAAAAGAATTGTTGGAAAAGGATCGTTTTTGAGTTTGTCTCGGTTGTTTTAATAGATGACCGAATTCTTCCTTATTATTTACATAAACGTAGATTCTTTATATTTTAAAGGCAGAAGAACAATTCTGAACGAATTTCTTTTCTAAGTATTAATCATTTAATTAAAACTCTTTATATGCGAGCCAATAATTCTTGAGTCCTTGTTTGAGGGAACTATAAAATGCATTATAATGGATAAAACACCAATATTCGTTTCTCATTCACATTAAGCTACATAACTATTGATGAACACAATTTGAGAAAAAAATCATTTTCTTTTCTTTCCCTACGTTATCAACTTCCATCTTCATTTTCATCTTATATTAAGCATTCATTTCAAGATGATGTGCAAAGTTACTATGCATTTTTAATTCTCACCTTTTAATTTCTTCAATTTGATAAATATTGTTATAAGTTTTCGAGGAAATATTTGATTTAAGGTTTCCTAGACCGTTTGTATTATTTGAAAATTATTACTAAAATATTCAAAGTATTTCTAACGGCGTACTCATTTAAACCAACGTAATCTAAGCAGTCAGTCTTCCCATCACTGAATCCATAACCATGTTCACTACTTGAAACGTATCTCAGCGTTTTGTCGGCCAATTAAACTCAACGCTCCATCGTCCCTGCCTTTCATACACATCCTTTGAAGGAGACAATAAGAAAATCTTCTCACTCGATGCGAATGCCCGTAATCTCATTCCTTCACATCCCCTCTTCACCCACATGCACAATCGCAAAGAATCCAATCTAGGAACAGACGACCAACTACCAAGACTTAGTGGAACGCCCTTGAAATTCCTGTCATTGTCCCTCTTCATTTGCCTTTAGATCAGCCCGTGGATCTCCAGTGATCGGCCCGCCACGCTGCCATGACGCTGACACCCGCGTCCAGGAGAGCAGCGGGTGTCCTAATCTCTCTTCGCAGCTGCTGGTCACGTGTTGAATCAGATTGCAACAAGGGTAGCGCTGCGCCGCGCCATGCCACGCTCGCGCCCGGCCCCGCGCCCACCCGCCTCCATGCCCATTACCGCTCAACCGTCCACCCCCACGACCGCCCCCGCGCCCGCCCCCGCCCCCGCTCCCGCGACCGCCCCCGCGACCGCCCCCGCGACCGCCCCCGCGCCCGCCCCCGCGACCGCCCCCGCGACCGCGCCCGCCCCCGCGACCGCCCCCGCGACCGCCCCGCGACCGCCCCGCGACCGCCCCCGCGACCGCCCCCGCGACCGCCCCCGCGACCGCCCCCGCGACCGCCCCCGCGACCGCCCCCGCGACCGCCCCGCGGCCGCCCCGCGGCCGCCCCCGCGCAGCCGCCCCGCGGCCGCCCCGCGGCCGCCCCGCAACCGCCCCGCGACCGCCCCCGCGGCCGCCCCGCGACCGCCCCCGCGACCGCCCCCGCGACCGCCCCCGCGACCGCCCCGCGACCGCCCCCGCGACCGCCCCCGCGACCGCCCCCGCGACCGCCCCCGCGACCGCTTCGGCCCAAGCGCCCGCCCCCGCCTCCGCGCCCTCTCCCGCCTCCGCGCTCGCGCCCCAGATTACGCCCCCGCGCGCAGATTGTTCTCGCGCCGCTGCCTCCCGCCCTTCTTTGCCCACCCGTTCTCTCGTGTCCCGCTCTACCTCGCTTCGTCCAGCACCTCCGCGCCATACAAGGTCACCGGTCAACAGGTCTACGAGGTCAAAACTTAAAAATTCATGCATTGTATTGGGCAGCTGTTGATATTATTATACCAACGTATTTCGAAATGCGTGGTTTTTAAAGTTTAAAAAATGTTTACGAGTCCAACAAACTAACATTACAAATAATATGCATATGCTATTATTGTATTACATCTGAAATGCAATTGACGATTTTAAAGATATGAAGCATGGTTAATTTCAGTGTTGAAATAAGAGTTGAGACTTGAAATGTCTGAGTTCATAATGATTTCACGTCTTAACTAAAACTAAGTGCATTCTATTTTGTGTGTTAACTTAATGGCTCTACAAAATTGATCAAGAAGGAAAGTAACTTTGGTGATGAGTTCCTTGTTGAGATCTTGAAAGGTGTAAACATTTATTTCCTACCCGTTCGGCCCTCTCGGCCTTTTGGGGTTTTTATTTACAAAATATACATTTCATGAAGAACACAACAGTCTCCTTCAATACATCAGGGCACAAGTACACTTACTTGAGCTTTTGTTTTAATCTATCTACAGGTTCCTATTTATATTTAATAAACGAATATAACATTGGAAGATTTGAATAAGATGTTTGGATATGACTTTTTAAATATCTTTGGAAGATTTTTTAACGAAATCTTTAAATTGGTTTGATTGATTTAATTTGGAGTTGATACATTAACTTGTGTGTTTGTGTGCGCGCGTGTGTATGTGTGTGTGGATATGTGTGTGTGTGTGTGTGAGAGAGAGAGAGAAAGAGAGAGAGAGAGAGAGAGAGAGAGAGAGAGAGAGAGAGAGAAGAATAGCTTTTAGATATTTTTTCTCTCTGTCCAGAATGGAATTTTGTCCCAGCCCAGTGTCCTTCATCCTCGATGAATCACATTGTGACCGACGTAGGCGTGCGTCATTGGTATGGATGGCCAGCTTATGAACAAGAGAAATGGAACGTGTTCGGAATTGCAGAGTGCCTGGGAAGGAAATGGTTCGGTGATGGTTCTCTTGACATTTAATTTGCATGAAACCCTAAAGAAATTATCTCAGCAAAAAGCAGCTCGCATCAGTTCTATCAAGGAACATTTGAGGTAAACATGAAGTAAAAATACTATTATGAAGTAATATATTTCATGTCATTACATGAATATGAGTATTTTATGTAATCATCTGAAAATTAGGTTTTAATAAAAGAAAACCAGAAAGTGTTTTTTGCTAGATTGTAGTAAACGCGAATGCAAAGAATGCGTATGCAAGGAATTCAATTATTGAACTTCCAAGGGTGAGAATTTGTAAAGAATTCAAAATCTGCGTATCTCAATTTTTTCTGAAATAAATATTGGGACTCTTGAGATAATTGCATTTCCAAATTACAAATTCTCATGCAGATATCGTGAACTAATTCGTCGAAAATCCTATGATATGTTGATGTGAATTGTCAATTAGACTGGAGTCCAATCTTTACTAGTGGCAAATATAAGGTATCAAATCTACCATACAGATAATCCCCATGAAAATTAAAACCCAATATTAACGCATTTAGATTGGGATTAATAGAAATGCGTCCGAAAATCAAATAAAAACGAACACGCGCTGTCCGTTTCACGCACATTTTCGCATTAGTATAAAACAGCCATCGTAGCTTCGCATCATACGCATCAATGGCTTTTCCCTCTCATTAGACAAAAAACATTCAAAGGAAGGAGGTTCAGCATTTTCCACGAGCAATGCCGGAAATTTTCCACTCTGAAAGCCGATTCATCTGCAACTGCTAACTGGATTTTCAGTGTCACGAGAGTTTTAGGAGCTCTCTTCTGCAGACAAAATACTGAATAGCCCTCCAGTGGACACAGTAGCGTAATGTGAGCATTCCACAGCTGTGTGCTGTTGCAAATGATTCAGACATTAAAGAGTAGGATAATTCAATACTGGAATGAAAAAGGCGGCTAGTGAAAAAGTGAAAAAGAGTAGAGAATTTTTATTCCTAAAGTAAACAAATGACTCTAAAATGTATTGCTTTCCCAATAGCTAGGAAATGTCTATAGAATCTCACATTTCTATATCCAGAATATATCTGTTTTAAAAATGAAATAAAAATTCAAAAGAAGTTTTTATGTGTTTAAATATCGCTACCAAAAATGTATGAGAATGACGTTGAAAAAAATTCTGTGATTTAAGTGAGCCAATTAAATGACAGTTTCAGATGAATCAAGTGAGAACAGTTCAAATTACTAAGCTCATAGTGGGGCTGTATCCCTAAACAGTCTTTAAAAACCTCAAAGTATTGACATGCTTACAAAATAATTCAAAGCCTATTCTAGAAACAACTCTTTAGTGACTATAATATAGTAATGGTACAGACCGTGTGCTGACAACCGATCCGCTTATTTACATTTTCCTTTTCTAGATTTCCAAAGTAATTTTGTTTTCAAACACGGCGATCTATTTTCAAATGCACGACTTTGTGAAGGAAGTCCATTGTTAGAATGCCTTGTCATCGCAGAATGAGGGCAAAATAATGTTCAACGCGCACTGATAAATAAACAAACAAACTGAACGGAGCATTTCTTGCAAACATTTGTCTTTTCGGAAATTCATGTACCATCCACAAAACCTTCAACCCACCAAAGAGAATGATTCCTACATTTTCTCAAAGTGACTTATGCCAACTACTTTATTCACGTTACGAAATAAATATTGTTTTTCTTGGTAAATAGAAATATTAAAATATCACTTTACTAAAGGCTCTCATAAAATGATAGGAATGAAACAAATTTATTTATAATATTAACTCAGAATTAATATTGCAGTTAAAAGAGAAATATGTCTGAGTATCACGCCATTAAGTAGAGGATAAAATTAAACGATTTCTCCTAAAACGTGCCCTAAAACGCTTAAATAAAAATACTGCTAGTGGAACTAAAATGTAAGAAATAATGAAATATGAAAATATATCTGGAATTAAGTTGTCGGTGGGAAATAAAAATTAATTATGTCAGGATTACGCGAAGAACCCGAGACCTAGGGCTTACATAAGATCGCCCTCGGCCAACGAAAACCCTCCTGCCTCTCGTCTTTCCCAGCCTTTCTGCCTGGCAGCTGAAAAAGTTTCCTTCTCTTTCTTTCAATAGTCCTTGGAGCAGGAGAAGTTGCATTCCTTATTGCATTATTCTTTGAAGTCGTGTTAGCTGAAGAGTTAACGCAGGATAATTTAAAGCGTTACCCCACACAGACCAGTCCTATTTGAAAGGTTTGAGTAAATACAATTAGTTTCACGTCAGTGATCCCTGGGCTCACTTGTAGCTGGAAAAACAGAAAAAATCGGTTCTCATGGGGTTTATTTTGACGGAAAGGCGATATAACGTCACCCTAAGATCGTCTCTCGCCAACAATGAGCTTGTGTTGCAGAAGGCTTTATGCTATAAACGTTGATGATTAGGGGGCGGATTTTGATGACCTAAAACATCGCCAAAAATGATTACTAAAATGTTTTCAAAATGTCCTGAAAGCAAAATCCGCCTCTATTGATTATAATTAATCCGGGTCAGTGTCAATGATCTACTGCTGAATAGGAAGGAAACCTACTGGATTCACCTCAACAATATGATCTTAAAATTTTGTTTGTAAAATTCATGTTTACATTTCTTTTGAGCTCTAACCTCGCACATGTGCTATGATTAAGGTATATTAGTGCTGTACTTAAGATTGTTCAGATGGGTGCAGGTAGCTGTTTTGGACCCGAAAGTCGGGATGTCTGTACGGATGGGTGGCTGGATGAATGGATGGATGGGCGGAAATATGTGGATGGAATATAATAAGGTCTCCTTAGGTATTACTTTCTTCACCAGACATTTCAGGAGCCCATTAACGTTTACTGTTTGTTTATTGTTTGATGTGTTTATTCTCTGCATTGACAAAATGCTTGCTCCAGTGTTAAGTAGATGATCAATCAATAACCTGGAATATGCATTAAAATTTTGTTTCAGTTTTCTAATTCACATTTTCGCAACTTTCACAATTTTACTGCATTTGTCACTGTAATACGTTCTCGTAATACTCTGAAGAGTTTGAGGTGTCTTCTTTGAAGGACTCTCTAGAGTTTTCAGCAAAAAAAAGGGGGATTTCCTCTACAACTGCAAATATCTCCTGTTTCGAACCAAAGAAGATGAGTTTGGAATGTCATCAGTGTTCGCTGCGAATTTTACCTTCGACTATTTATTTTACTACGGAAGGGGAAGATATCGGTTCACCGGCCAAGAAAAGTTGCCATCGCAATAACGAGAAAATGTTACGAGTGAGACATGAGCAGTGATGGAAAGGTAGTGAAATACTAAAGTTAGAACCTATAACCACACATTTTAATATATTAAAGTTAAAAGAAAACCCCCTGGACAGAGAGAAAGGCTGAAAATTTTGTGCGTATAAAGGAGAAAGACTATGAGAAAACGAAAAATTTTGTGCCTTTTTAAAGTAAAAAACGGAAATGTTAATAACGGGATAAGAAAAAGAATATATTTCATGTCAGTAAACATTTCATACATTTGACACTGTAGATATCTTGGTAATTTCGGAATTAAAATTAATGAGTTCTACGTGTGTACTAAAAGTAATAAATTTAAAAAAATAAAATATAAAACGTCACTACCAATAAAACATGGAAAATAGAAAATGTTGAGGGATGGGGGGCGATGCCCTCCCCCCAAAGCCCAGAGTTTTCGATTGTTACCTTATTTTATTTGGCAACATTTATTTAAATATTTCTTCATGTTAGAATTGTCTTATTATTTAAAAATAATATTGTATAGTATCATTTATAAAATACAAAACTAATATACACTATAGTAACAAATGTTAATTATTTAACAAAAACTCTATGATGCCCCCCCAAATGTTCGGCTGAATCCGCCCCAGGTCATATCGACGTTCTTTATAATGAATACAACTGTCTAATTAATATTATATTATGGATTGCACTTACAAGATACAGATTTCACATTCATCTGAAAACAATCGTCACAAGTATACATTAACAGTTTCAATTGCTCACTGCATAAGTTCGAGTGTACCCTACTTTCTATCATTTCCAGTTAGTGTTCAACCTGCTGTTTGAACTTTTAAGACAATTCAAATATAGAGCATATATATTAAAATAATGTTAAAAAAGTGTCAATACAGGAAAGTCTGGATGTTAATGGAAAGGAAAGCCAACGATAAAGTCTAAGTTATAGTATCCAATTTCAATACTTGTATTCAATAAAAGTGTCAAAGTGTCAAGTCTAGTTTCTACATGGCGAAATCGACTGTAACAAAATCAATCTCAATTCCGATGCGTAACTTGCTAACTGCTCTAATTTTGGAAACTTATGAATAAAAAAGGCAGTTTCTGACGAGACCTTTCGCTTCCAAGAATCAATTTCCCATGAAATATTCACGTCTTCCAACACTGGGAGCGTGATTCCGAATTAATGATACAGCTCATTTTGCTTTCGTACGGATTCGGGTCCTTTTCGCATTCGTGGTTGACTAAAATACATTCCTCAGTTTTTGCCCTACTTTATGACAAGGCGTTCATTATGTGCTAGACGAATTCTCGGCAATTTTAAAAGTTAATACACGATGTAATTTGCTTGGTGATGTACTTCTTTCCTATTTAGTCCGTATGATGGTACAATACTGTTAAAATTATATCGCTTTATGATGTGTATAGTTTATACGCTGACGTGACAAAATTAAAGGAATACCTCCCAATATCGTGCCGGATCTCCTTTTGCCTGGTAAAATGTCGCAACTCGACGGAGAATGAGCTCAACAAGGCGTTGGTATTTCCCTGCAGAAATATTGATCCACGCTGCCTCTATAGCCGTCCATTATTGCGAAAGTGTTGCCAATGCAAGAGTTTGTGCACGAACTGACCTCTCGATTATGTCCAATAAATGTTCGATTGGATTCATGTTCAGCGTTATGAGTGGCTAAATCCTTTACTCAAATTGTCCAGAATGCTCTTCAAAACAATCGCGAACAATTGTGGTCAGGTGACATGACGGATTGCCATCCACAAAAATTCCATCGTTGTATGTGAATCTGAAGCCTATGAATGACTGCAAATGGTCTACAAGTAGCTAAACAACACTTCCAAACAATGAGTGGTTCAGTTAGACAGAGAATCCAGTCTATTTCGTGTAAAAACAGTCCACACTATTAGAAGTCACCACCAGGTTGCACAGTCCTTTGTTAACAACTTGGATCCATGGCTTCGTGGGGTCTGCGCCACACTCGAACCCTATCATCAGCTCTTACTAACTGAAATCGGGACTCATCTGAACAAGTCACGGTTTCCCAGTCGTCTACCGTCCATTCTCTACAGTCACGATCCCGGAAGAGTCTAGCAGGAGATGTCCTGCTGTTAGCAAAGGCACTCCATTCGGTATGCTGCTGCCATAGCCCATTTCGGCGCACTTCGCAAACCGATACGTTCGTCGTACGTCCCACACTGATTTCTGCGGTTATTTTACTCAGTGTTGCTTGTCTGTTGGCACGAACAACTCTACGTACTCACTGCCGTTGTCGGTGACTATGTGAACGCCGTCGGTCACTACGTGGTCTGTGGTGAAATGTGTCTAAAATTAGGTA
This sequence comes from Teleogryllus occipitalis, assembly GCA_011170035.1. Lineage (NCBI taxonomy): Eukaryota > Metazoa > Arthropoda > Insecta > Orthoptera > Gryllidae > Teleogryllus > Teleogryllus occipitalis. The sequence continues at coordinate 60,396 of BLKR01002474.1, read as the reverse complement.
TTCTCGGCACATTCTTGATACTCTAGATCTCGGAATATTAAATTTCCAAGCAATTTCCGAAATGAAGTGCCCTAGGCATCTAGCTCCAACTACTATTTGCGTTCAAAACCTATTAATTTCCGTCGTGCTTCCATAATCACGCCAGAAAGCTTTTCACACGAATCACTTAATTACGAATAAAATCTCTGCTAATGCACTGCCCGTTTTACTTTCTCGTATACGCACGTATATACGAAGTAATAAACGTAGTACAGAGAAAGTTATGTAATGTAGCGCGAAAAAACGGAGGATTGTCAGCGGCAAAAAATTCATTGCCGGGCTGTGGTGGCAAGAACGTGCATAAAAGCAGTCGCTAAATTACGAGAAAAAATTCCTCTAACACGTGGTGTAGACAGAATCCCTGTTTTGCGGGTCTCTGATGCCGAAAAACCAATTGGAAGCAAAACGTCCGTCCGTCCGTCCGTCTGTCTGTCTGTCTGTCCGTCCGTTTGTGAACACTCCTAGCGCCTAAACCATTCGTAGGATCTTCTCCAAATTGAAGAATTCCATGTCTATCTGGCTCCAGTTGAAGCTTTGAAATTTTGAAAAACATTCTTAAAAATTTGGTGGTACTTTAGATAAAGCCCCTCGGACATTTTCAACATTTTCTCAAAAACGGCTCCAAATTTTTTCTTTAAATTTCTTGTAAGATTAGAGCAAAATACACATACAAAGGTGGCATAGGTCAGAATATCACTGTTAACCCTGAATTTTCAAAAATTGCAAAAGTTTGAATTTTTCCGGCGTCTTCTTACAACTACAAAATTGAAAACATGAATTTGTAGTGCAGAAATAGTTCTTTCAATTAGGTCATGCACATTTGCTTGGAAATTTTAGTAGTTTTCGTGCAATAGTGGGCGCAATATTAGCAATTTGAAAAAATAATAAAAACAAGATTTTCTCAAAAACGACTCCAAAATTTTTCTTTGACATATTGCAATATTCTTTCCTTTTTTCAAAAATTTCAAAAATGAAATCATGACATGATTTCATCACATTATTATATTTATGAACTCATGTGCTTTAAATAATGTCAAATTAAGTTCCTCGAACACTGAAGTTTTCTGTAAGACTGAGCACAAAATCCCGCATTTTCAGAAACGCTCAAACGCCATTTTCTCAAGAAATGCTCCAACATTTTTCTTCCAAATTTTCCAATATATAGTGCTAATTGCACTGTTTATTATAACGTTTTGGTGTACTCATTTATTTTTTCAAAAATTACACAAATGTAATTTTCATGAAATATTTGTAATGCCATTAATATGGATATTTCCATCGCATTATTACATTTGTGAGTGGAAGCGCTTCAAATGACTTCAAATAAAGGTTTTCTAAAACTCAATAAATTCCTGTGAAAAACTGCTTAAATTTTTCATTTACAGTAATGATTAATCGCCATTTTCTTAAAAACGACTGCGATTTTTCAATGAAAACTATTTTGGAAGAATTTTTACTCTTCTTTAATTTTCTTGAAGTAATGATTCAGTTGTACTACTAGGAAAACAAAAAAAGTGAGAAATTGTCAAAAACTGTCTTTTGGGCGACGATAGATGGCAGCTGGCCAGACGAGTTGGTTCACGACCTTAAAGCCAGACCACACCAAAAAAATTAGAAAAATGAAAGTACGAGAAAGTATGTGTCATTCTTTAGCACCTCTAGTTACTTTCTCGTATACATACGGAGTAATATACATAATAGAAAAAAAGTAATGTAATGCTGCGGAAAATTTGTTTTGAGATTTGAACGGTAAAACACTCCCTGAAACCGAAAAAGTTTTTTTTTTCAAAACGTCCGTCCGTCCGTCCGTCCGTCCCTCCGTCCGTCCGTCCCTCCGTCCGTCCGTCCGTCCCTCCGTCCGTCCGTCCCTCCATCCGTCCGTCCCTCCGTCCGTCCGTCCCTCCGTCCGTCCGTCCCTCCGTCCGTCCGTCCCTCCGTCCGTCCGTCCCTCCGTCCGTCCGTCCCTCCGTCCGTCCGTCCGTCCCTCCGTCCGTCCGTCCGTCCCTCCGTCCGTCCGTCCCTCCATCCGTCCGTCCGTCCCTCCATCCGTCCGTCCCTCCGTCCGTCTGTCTGTCTGTCTGTCTGTCTGTCCGACCGTCCGTCTGTGAACACTGCTAGCGCCTAAACCATGTGTACAATCTTTTCCAAATTGAAGAAAGCCCTGTCGATCTGACTCTAGTTAAAGCTTTGAGATTTTGAAAAACATTTTTTAATATTCGGGGGTACTTCGGGAAGACCCCCGAACATTTTAAAGATTTTCTCAAAAACGGCTTCAAATTTTTTCTTTAAATTTCGTTTAAGAATAGAGTAAAATACGCTTATAAAGGTGGCATAATTCCGATTTTCGCTGTTAACTCTGAAGTTTCAAAAACTGCAAAAGTTTAAATTTCTTCCGGCGACTTCATACAACTATAAAATTGAAGATAGAGATTTTTCCTTCAAATAAAATTTGTTGTCCATAAATAGCTTTATCATAAAGATCATGTATATTTTTTCAAAAATTTTAGTAGTTTTCGTGCAATAGAGCGTGAAATATTTGCAATTTTAAAAAATACATATACAAGATTTTCTCAAAACGGCTCCAAATTTTTTCTTTACATTTTTGGTACGGTTTTTGACAAACGAACCCTATACGATGAAATGAATTCCATACTGCTCTATTCTTTTGTTTTCAAAAATTACAAAATTGTAGTTTTTTTGACTTCTCTCTCACGTCGGTAATATTTACCCTATGGGCGATTACGTTAGAGGCCACGCCATTAATATGCACATTTCCATTGATTTGTATACATTATGACATTTGTTAGTGGAAGTACTTCAAATAAAGCTTTTCGAAAACTCAATAGATTCATGTGCAAAAGAGCTGCACATTTCGCGTTTACAGTAACGCTCTAATTACAGTAACGCTTATTTTCTTAGAAACGGCTCTAAATGCTTCAACGAAAATTTCCATATATTACTTTACTCTTCTTCCTGCTTCCTCTTCTTTTTCCTCTTCTTCTTCTTCCTCTTCTTCTTCTTCCTCTTCTTCTAAGGCTATATGACCTTCTAAGTGAACGTCTTGGTCTGTTCAACTATCCTTTTCCGTTCTTTACCCTTCTTTAATATTCATAAAGTATTAATTCGATTCTGTTAGGAAACCGAAAAATAGCAAAAAGTTCAATATAAATGTACTCTGGGCAACAATAGATGGCAGCAGGCAAGAGGATGGGGCAAAACCGTAAAGTCAGTCCACACCAAGGAAATTATAAAACTTTACTACCAGAAAGTCTGTCCCATTCTGTAGCACCACTAGTTTTTTGATAACATTCTATGAATTCATTGTCACATAGGTAAAAAACTCTTTATCACGGTTTTTGAACTTAAAATTATCTACATTCATTGCTTCTTGAAATAAAACCAATTTTTAAAGAATTTTAAAGTTATGTTAAAAAATATTATAAAGTTTTTTTGATGAGAAAAAAATTGAATAATAATTTTTACTAATGATGTAACTTGTGTAATGTGAAATGATATTTTTCTTTTCTTTATTCAACCCTGATGTTTCAAAACATTTTTACCAGCAAACTGGAAGTAAGAGAGAAAGAATCAGATGGCATTTAATATGAAATAAACTGTAGAAATATGAAATAATTGGAAATAAACTTTAGAAATTTGAAATAACTATGGTAAGAATGATTTACTTATTTAATATCAAAAACAGTTAAAAATTCTGTGACCCTACTATGAGGAGATTTATATTCTGCGCACTATTTCTTCAGCTTTGGGATTTCTGTTTTAACATACAGAATGTGATATTGGTAGCAAAGAGTGTTATGGCAAAAATTGGTATGAAAATATTCGCTCCCATATCACAAAAAATATTTGCAAAAGCAAATTAGGTACAGATTTAGACAATTATCAGCTATCATTCCCTTTTTGACGGAATGGACCTACTGGTTGCAGAAAATGAAGATTATTGGCCTAACTACATTCTATACAAAGCTCAACAAAACGTGCACCGACTGTAAAGCTACATTTACGTCATATTAGATCATATTAGATGAGGGAAATAAAGAAGAATTATTATTTCGTACTCGTTGAAGAATCAGTACATTTCTAATTGCTCTATAAAAAATTATATTGTTCTTATCAGAAATGCAATCATTCAAAAATTCATTTATTCGAGACACTGCTGTGCGTTGCCTGAAAAACTAAATAATTCAAATTCTAGCATTTAAAAAATAAGAAATTATAAACATATTGTGAGATTTAAATACAACCTTCGAACTAATTGAAAAATATAGAATCTACAATAAATAATGACTATGCACTTAACTTCTAATACGTGCATTTTGAAGCACCTCCCCTGTAATCCATTACAATATTCATCCGGAATGATGTCCTTATAACTGAAATTGCTTCCAAGTTCATAGTGTCATTCCAGAACAACTTACTCGTAGTCCGGATTTGATAAACACGTTTAGACATGCTTTTCTCGAATTTCATTGCAAAAGTGACACAAGCACCGTGACCGCGGTGAACGTTCATTCTACGAAATATAGAGAACTACACGTACTATCAGTGACGATTAAGCTGAATAGCAACTCAACAGCCTTACAATAAAGTAGATCATGATTACGTAAAAATCCTGCACACTTCTGGTTGCAAAGGTCGATTTACAATTTGTTTCAGGCGCAGAGACCGCACTAAATTGGTTAAGAGTTGTTTTTTTCACACTTGATACAGTAAATAAAATGTTTATTTTCACTTATCAATTTAGAGAAATAATATTGCACAAATTGAATTAAATTGTTTGTTTCTCCTGATGAGCAATTAAAATCCAGTCATGTCATTAGCTTTATCATAAAACGTTTCTTCCGACCGTGAATGATCACAGGTGAGAGAAAATCAGAGGCCTGAGTTAGTAGGTCCTCGGGGACTCCATATTTCAAACGGAGAATTAATTTTTTTCGACAGAATATTATACATTACAGTCATTGATTTGAATTAGAAGTATTTACATTTTTAAATGTGGATTGAATGGAAAAAAAATCGGGGTTCCAATTCAGTTGGCGACTGGGGCAAGGTGTCCCAGCTGTTCCCTTCTGGGCAACCCTACTTCCCATTCGAATTTTCTTCCAAAAATATATAAAGAAGCATCTTAAAAGAAAAGTTGTTATTTCCTTAGAAGGTATTCGTTTCTGGAACAATTACACTATTTTTATAATAAGAACATGTGTAATATACATATTAGTGACATCTGGCATCAGATCTCGAGAGATAAGTATTTTAAAGTTCGCTCAAGTAATCTTCAATTTAAGCAAACTTCGGTTACGAGGTTAAAGTTTTCACTGGCAGCTTCAGCAACATCTAGAACGAAGATTGTGTTCACAAACTCTGGTAGAGAAAAAACTGATAAAGTGTCGATTAATATGTAAGGAAATATTGCAGTGATGGCTGCAATATCGGTAACTATCACACACATTCGAGAACTGAAAATGTATTCATGTTAAAATACACCTTCGTACGTTTCTTATGTTAGAACTGGCGGATACAAGCACAAATAAGGAAGACATTCTCAGCAAGTGCAGTTGCTATACTCTAGGTAGGAAACCCTTTATATGCCGTCAAAATCACTCTTCGGGCACTTTTCGTGCTGTTTACTTTTTTTAAATGTTTAATTAAGTTCATATCAGTTGAGAAAATTATTGAGAAAAGATCGATTAAGATGTAAGAAAATATTGCATTTTGAGCAGCAATATTGCTCAAATTTATTACTTACTTTCAAGAGTTGAACATTTATACAGAGTAAAATTGTCCTTCGTTTTCTATATTGCTCAGAACAGCTGCAGATAGCCAGATGGAAGCACACTTAACAAGTGCAAGTACAGTACACGTCGTTTTCACTGGAAATATACCGTCCACATGAGTGCTGCATACGAAATCTTATTCCCGTTTTCGTGATGTGTTCATTTTTGTAAGGTTTAACATTAAGATTTTGTTATCCATTCATTAGCCAAAAATGAAATTGATCAATAATCTTTCAGTTCATGATTTAACGGTCAGTTGATAACCAACTCATTTAGTTGAATATAGTAACCTACAGAATCTGAAAATACCACTGTCAAACTGAACGAATTAATTTTGATAGACGTGAAATTAAACGACAATTTATTAACCCTATTTCAATAGGCGGTCTTAATGTGCCCAAAATGCTAATTCTCGAAAAAAAAAAAAAAGAAATAAGAGGTTACCCATTTATTCTAAAATATTCTCTTTCTATCGTTATAATGTGTTATGAAACAACACAACCATACAACAAACCTGCCTTCTAAATTATTCATTAATTTCTGCTTTGGTTTTGAGAATTCTCAGTTATGTGTATTCTTCTGTGAATTTACAATAATTTTGATAGAATTCTAAAAAAATTAAACAAATTTATTTCTAAAAGAAATTACTCTGGTGTGTTTATTGCGACTTTAACTTCAACAGAAATGGTTAGTTCTGCTTCGAATGTTCACTTAGCGGACAAAAGCGATTAACAAAAGCGATAACACGTGAATGAATCACAAAGAGCTTCCAGGTACTGTGTTCGAAGCAGGAATAACATGTTATGTTTAAAATCGATCTATTGATGTGTGAAAAAACTCGTATGAATATACAAAGTACGAAGCTTTGCATTCTAATGAGATACAAAATGCAGGTACAAAATGTCCTCTTACAGATACCGTAGCCATTCGCAATACCAAATACAATGTTTCACTTTGTCGAAGATAAACACGTATGCACTTTTGGTATTCTCGTTTATTTTCTATTTCATGAGGATAAAGAAACATTTTCTTACGTTTAAGCCTTAAACCGACAAAGAAAAAATAAACACCTCGACAAGTGCGTGCTAAGATTGATTACACGGCTTTCATCCTGACATCCGGTCACTCATTATCATACAAATTTTTAGAAAATACTGCACAAACGCTCTTGTTGTGAATCCACTTAAACAGAGCACATCATACTGCTGATGAACACAAGAATGGGCATCAAATGGGCGATGTAAACAGAAAAATAAAGTTACCGCATCTTTACTTTCTAACACGTTCTGGTATAGTGAACGCACCACTATGTTTAAAAAGGGATACGCAGCCAGGATGGAGGAGCAGTCTGCGGTTCGACGTATTACGATCAGCGCATCGTCAAATACTTCTATCCGGCGAAGCGTTCGCTAGAATGAATAGTAACGTCCAAATCGGTGAATGAAGCACGTCATACCACGATTACGAGGAAAACGATAGTCACAAGACACAAAGCACCAACGGATTTTATTAGAAGGTAAAAATGTAAAAAAAAAATCAATAAATATCATAATGACTTTTACGTAACAAAATCGCAGTGCATGCATATTTGAATACATTAAACCAGTATCTTTCTGTGTTCTACAAATGTCCACGGACCGCGAAACCGACATGAATCTTTGACATTTCTCATCACGAATATTCTCGCATTCTGTGACAAGTTTTTAATCACTTAAATAATAATTAATCCGATTAGTCAAAGTTACAGAAGTTTCGGAAACGAACTTGTAAGTAGGTTAAACCTTCAATTCATGGAGATTACATTTAAATACACAATGCACGTTTAAAAACCCACGCCAGAACATCTTGAAACTTTTTCCCGGTGGAAAGGAACCGTCGCCGGCCGTGTCCGCCGCGCCGGGGCGCCGGGGCGGGCGGCGTGGAGTCCCGCGCGCGCCGCGGCCGCGGCCCTTGGCTGGCGGCCAGGGGAGCACGTGGCGCGGGCGCGCGGGCGGCGTTGGCGCGGCTGGCGCGGCTGGCGCGGCCGCGTTGGCGCGTCCTACCTGGCGGCGGGGCGCCTTCCCGCGCCGGCCGCCCGGCGCATGGCCGTGCTGCGGGTCGTGGTGGCGCGGGAGCGGGAGGTTCGAGCCGTCGCCGGGCGCTGTCGTCGCCGCCGTCGTCGTCGGCCCCCGCTGCCGGTCGCGAACTGCGCGGGCTGCCGGCGCGCGCCCCCGCCAGCCAGGCCAGACGCCCGCCCTCCCGCCCCACCCCCCCGGCGCCGCGCAGGCCCCGCGCGCGCCACCGGCCGCCACGCCGCCCCGATCTCCCCCCACCCAGGCAGCAGCGGGGAACGGTGGAGAGCTCACCCAAGGCCAAGGTGCCTTGATATAGTAGTTCACCTCCAACTATTTTCATCACTTCCGTTGATTGACTGATTGATTGATTAGTGTTTCTAGGCGCGTCAACTGCTATGATCATTACCCTCATACATGCATGTTTTATCACGTAATACGGCTTTTTCCCCCGCTGTATGGTGAGATCCGACGCCGACCTACCCGTGACTTGCAGGGTTATCTACATCCAGGTATCTCACCAGCGGGGCACCGTCCCAACCAGGATAAGCTCTAAGCTTCCGTCTGGTCCCCGATATGTTTGGTAGTGTAGTGCATGTATGCGTAAGTGTGAGTAATAAGGGGTGATGCTAGGACAAGGAAGAGGAAGGAATTATCGCGCAGTCCATTTGTTAGGGACTGCTCTTGCGTCTCCCTGATGTTGATTGGACAAACCACGGATAACTATCGAATCAAAGTAGTTGCGAATTCTCCTCCTGACAGCGGCTGAATTCTACCTAGCTGTTGTGACTGTTTTCTTCAGTGTAGAAAACGAGTCACATTTTACTGCTACGAGAGCGTCAACTCAATTTGGATTGCTCACTATACAAGGACAGAGGCAGGAGAGGAATTGGCAGTTCGAGTTCGCTACGGAAGGACGCCTGAGGAAGTTGCTCCCCGACGAACGGAAGCTTTCTTTTCAGCAAGGCAGGCGACATAAGTGAGTGGACAATCTACGAGACGTTATGCCGTGATCCTATGCTACATGTCCAACCCTATATTCCGGAAAGCGAAACTACCACTCCAGATGAATGCCTGCAATTAGATTTCTCGTTAATAGAATTAATTGAGAGGAATTTATTATGAATCGGAGGATGAGTAACGTTTAGCATACGTTGCGAGGCGAGCAGGCATCGGTAGGAGAGAATAGTAACTCACGTACATAAATGTTCTTATTTCTTTCAGTTTACAGCGTTCTTATTTAGAAAATGGGTATTTATGAAATCGTAAAGCGACGTCTACGCATCATCATTCAAGGGGTGATGAGGATGGAATAACTACAAATTGGAGTTTCCAGATCACGCGTGAGGAATACTGAGGGAACTGCAGTGGACAGAACACCGCAGATTTCTCCTCTCGTTGGTTTACAAGTAAGACCGTTACCATTTGAAATGTCAGCTATTAATCCTAGATTACGAAGGCGTCATCTCTCAGACGACGCAACTTGTGCCGAAAGCTTCCCCTCTCCTTCCCCTCACTCACCGTTGCTGAAACTCTAAGGACCTTGTTTGTGTGACTAGCCAGTGAAATACACTTAGCCTTGTGCGCGAATCTATTTCCGGTGTACGCCAATTTCGGTGCTCCAACACGCATCGTCCAGTAGACTACGCCTTTGTAATTACGTCAGTTTTTTTTGGCGCTATATTGACTAGTATTGGGAATCATGAATACGAAAATGAGCAATGAATATCTGGTCTTGAAGTATTTAAGTGCTGTTCTGAACAATTAGCAATCATAATGGGACGACGGCGATCAAAACAAAGGACGCATGACGAGGATGCATGATGACTACTGCGGGCGCTTCTCAGAAGCCTTGTGATTCACAATGGGAAAAACTTTAAACAATCCCAAAAGAATTCGCTCTCGATATCCCAAAGACATGTTTAAACCCCCATAATAATATGTATTAAATATGTAAATCTTCATCCCAATGTATGTATACAGTGTATCTAGATTTAAGAATGTATAATGTATGTAAAAATTGTGTATTGAATTTCAAATTGTTTAGTTGTAAGTATTAGAAATATAAGTATTAAATCCTGTAAATTAGCTAGTAGTAAGATACAAGAGTGAGAGATAATATGCTCAAACGTGAATTCCCAAACGTTATGTATTACAAATAAAAATGTATAAACCCCTGAGAGGCAAAACTGCCGAACAGGAAGAAAATAAATTTAAAAAAAAAGAAAAAAAAGAAGCCTTGTGAGGACAGCACCAAAGAAGTGTGCCCTGTGAGAGTAATGTTATTTAGGAGTATCTATAAAAACCTTTAAATTGTATTTTGTAACTGCGTGTCATACATGTTCAATTTATTAAATCTAGTGTTTTATTGTAAAAATGAGTTTTTCTTTATTTTTAACCAAAGTATTCTGTCAGACTAAACCATTGTAATTGTTTTGATCGCCTGTGAGACTAAATATTTGTAACCTCTGTACGCTTGGTACAGGTCACCTCGGTAATCTAGGGTTAAGAACTATCGTCAGTTAAACGAATAAATTCCGATGTTCGACTATATAGGTCATAATTGAAAGACTGAAAAAAGAAAGCAGAGATTCAAACTATCTTTACCCATGAAGTTACTAAATAAGCAATGCTGTGATAGAGTGATCAGTTAGGCAAAGTTTTAATTAAAGTGTGAATGCAGAAAGGTTAAAGAATAGACACCAAACGTGTTATTCAAATTCATAATTTTAAATTTTAAGAATAGAAGCGTAAAGTTTTTATTCAACTGTAAGATATTGTAATTGAGAGTCGTGAATAGGGATTGTATCTGAGGTTGTGTATTGTCATATTCAGTGATTTAGATAAACGTCACCCCGGCACCACAGGCGTCCTATAAACAAAACCCGCTGACCTGCGCTCGCCCCAGCGAGAGGGTGCCTCTTAGCCCATGTTTATCATTAAAAATAACTTTCAAATTACGAACTCTGACAGATTCCTCACACGTGCACGCACCCAGCGCGAGAGAGAGACAGAACATTTTAATCTTGTGGAAATTTCCAGAGATCCTCGCATGGTGATTGGGCGAGAGAAATTTAGAACGAAGTATACTTTGGCCAATTAGAATTATAGGAACATTGGGAGGGAGCGTTTTTCTTAAGAAGGGGTAACTCGGGGAGGGGGGAGGCGAGCTCTGCGGCGCTGCGCGAAGACGCGAACAAGGAGATTGGAAAAAGACGTCAAAGTGTTAGGACGTAGATTTTGTGATAGAAAAGAGCACCACGGGTCGCGAAGTGGACCGGTGTTCTGGGAATGAGGCTGACCGCCGAGGCGATTGCTGTGCGTAAGGTTGCTCAAGGGACAGTAGCAGATCTTATCCAATCGCGGTGAACAATTGTGAGCGTTCACGAACATTAATCCGACGTAATCGCGAAGCGTCACACATTTGTGTATCGGGGTCAGTCACCCACATGTGTTTGCGGCCCTCTGCTTCTGTCTGGGCCGGGCCAATACGTCACGTGAGGCATCTTGTGAACGAGCGGAGGAGACGGTCGACCCAAGACGGCGGGCCAGCCTGCCCAGGAAACTTCGCCCCCATCAGCTGTCTCCAGGCGCCCTAGAGAGGGGCCATTGACCTGCCTGCCGGCCCTTCCCAGCAGCCTGCGAGAGATCAACTCGCAATCACTATATTGTGTATGCCCTAGACCCACGCAATTGGGTACACAACCAAGAAATTGCTCTTCAAGCAGACTTGTAATATTTTTTAATTTTTTATTTGTGTTAATGTCAGCGAGGCCGCGCATGGCCCAAATTATGTTTAATTTTAAGAATTTCATTTAACAAGTTGAGCTCAACGGGTAGGGTGATAGTCATTTCTTCACCCAGTTTCTTTTTTTGTCATCTAACTTCCCTGGTTTTGGACCAGAAATAAACCTGTCGTTAAATTCTGAATTATTATTGCAACATCCTTTCTCCTCCACGCATTCTCAACTTATAGAACTGGATGGCGCCCAACCGATCGAGCTCTGCCGGGCCCGTCGAACGTTCGAGAAAACGTCTGCCGGTTACAATATATATATATATATATATAATATTATATTATATTACTATATATATATATTAGGCTTTAGAATTAGAAATCCTGTTTTCGTATGTTCTATTGAATACATATTTGTGGCAGTTCCTCGCAGGCAGCAGTCGAGTCAACATCGTGCTGCACGCAGTGACAGTATTCGTTGTACGTGGAGAGCGTGTGACTTTCTTTAGTTTGGGTGTTGCTAGTGGACATTTTAGTGAACAGCAAATTCTGCAAGAGTAGTATAAAACCATTTTATTTTCATCCCCTACGGGGGGGTAAGAAGACGTGAAATAGCCTCGCATCGGCATGAAGCATCGGCTGAAGGGAAGGCCTCTGACTACAGGAGCCAACACACCTCAGGTCGCACAAACTGAAGCAAAATTGTACAAAATTCTATGTATCCGGACAAAGAAAAAAGTTTGATAATTAATGGCAAGGACTACAGTACATCACTCGAAAGGTATGTAGAAGCCTTAGCTACTATTGTTTCACCACGAAACATAATATACCCGTCCAAGATCTCAAACAGCAGAGTGTGCATCTTTCTCAGTAGTAAGCAGTTAGTTGATGAAAAAACATAAATATAAATCTATTAATATAGATGACAGTGAACAAAATATGCGACCACTTATTAGTAAGCAGCGGCGAGTAGTTCTATCAAATGTTGATTCAATGATCCCAAATGCAGTAATTGAAGTAGAACTTGATAAATTGAACGTAGTGCGAAGTTCACACATGTCATTCCGTCAAGTGGATTGCGGAAAAGAAGAATTCACACATATTTTAAGCTTTCGTAGGCAAATATATGTGCCGGAAGACTCACTAAACAAAATACCTGATTTTATAGCAGTTGAGTATAAAGGAGAGAGAAATTGGATTTATATATCTTATGGCACAATTAAATGTTAACAATGCAAGGAAGAATGTCCTGTGGCAAGAAACTGTAAAAATGTAGACAATATTAATTCCAATATTAATGTATATTTAGTACAAGAAACAAACGTGAACGTTGAGAACAAACACAGCGATAATTCTACTTTGCATAGCAGTTGAGTATAAAGGAGAGAGAAATTGGATTTATATATCTTATGGCACAATTAAATGTTATCAATGCAATAAAGAATGTCCTGTGGCAAGAAACTGTAAAAATGTAGACAATATTAATTCCAATATTAATGTATATTTAGTACAAGAAACAAACGTGAACGTTAAGAACAAACACAACGATAATTCTACTTTTGATGAAAACTTTCCCCCAATTGAGACTGGAAAGACAACTAAAAGAACACTGCCGCAGATTACAAGTACATCTAGCAATAAAACATAGGAACTAACCCAGAATAGTTTGGAAGAAAGAACACATGAGTTTGCTAAACCTGCCAAAAAGAAGAAAAAGAAGGTCAACCGAGAAAACAACTCTGAAAACAAAAGTGATGAAAAGAACATTAGTGAACAGATAGCTCCAGTTAAAGAAAAATTAGAAGTAACCTCCAAAGTTCTTAATTATGAACAACTCAAAGATTTTTTGTAAGATACGTACGGTACTAGTAATGCACTACAAATATCTCTTAACTATACTGAGGAAACTGATAAATTGATTGCATTGCTCGTAGATATGTTGTAACCGCTTTCTCCGATTACTAAAGTAGATCTATCATTTGCCTACTTCGCGACGTGTGATTACACCGTCACGCATCCCTGGGAATATCTCAATTTACGGATAAACTTCCCTATTGGTAGTGGGTTCGTCTTTGTTAAACTACTGATCAATTAACAAGCCAACACAATTTTACAGTTTTAAATAACAAATAACATATATTCTATTGAATGAAAATCACTGTACAAATGAAATTCACAGATCCTACTATGTTCTCACTTTTCGTAAAATTATGGTAGCTAATTCCCTACCTAAACTGCAGTTTTCACTAAAGTGATAATAACTCAGATCCCTGTTTACAAGCAACAAGCAATAAATACATATTTACACTTCACAAAAAATATCACACATGAGACACACAAATCATAGTACAAATATTCATCCTGTAAAAGAAAATACATACACACAATACTCGAAATTCACTACTACCTTTTAAATCACTAATTACGTTACACTCAATAGTCACATTTGACCTTCGGCTTCTACATAGCCTTTCAACACAAAATTTTGTTTCATAACGTCTCTTAAATGATTTGAATCATTAAAATATGACTCTAAATAAATAATTCTGTACAAAACAACTTCTATCATAAACATAAGGAATTACTCTAATCTGATTCTTGTTACGACTGTCGAAAAGAAATAAAACCACTGGCTAGCAAGACCAATGTTCTAAGAAACTTGCCCGATCAACGTCTGTTATTGAGGGAAGCTCACATTACAACGTTTTGGCTAGTATAATTATACTCCTATCTCAGAAGTTTTTTCCAGACTGAAATTTAGTGAGTTTTCTTTTTGTTTTTATATGACTCACGACCGGCGAATTCCTCAAGTTGGTACCGCGCTGTGTAGCTGGCCCGTCGCGCGACACTCGCGCCTCAAGGTCGTCGTTCTTCTGCAAGGTCCGTGCGTTGCCCGTCGCGTCGAAACTGGAGTATTCCGAACGCCGTCTCCTCGTCGTTTAGCGAAAATTCACCACAGCTTTCGCAGAGGCGATGGTCGCATCAGAATGCGAGTCCGAAACTCCAAGTTATGACTTCGTAATAGCAAAAGTCAAACTAGTTGTTGGATAATCCGTCTTTCTCATAACTCTCAAAATTCCATAATAGGATTTCCAAAGTGAAATTCCCAAAAATAAGAATAAAGAATATATGAAAAGTATGAAATATATGAAAGATATGAAAGCTGTAACAAAAAAGAAACATGTCCTATGTTACAATAGTCCTCTTTTCTAGCAACAAGAATGCAGCAACGTGGTTTTACAGATTCATTTCAATCTATTACCGCCGTCGTTCTTTCATTCATTACATTCTTGTTTAATATTCATTTACTAATTCCATGTAATCTCACGATATTCACAGTACGTAAATCCATGAAAAGTGCTCAGTCAATTACCTTTTATTAAAGCTTTTGTGTTCCGATATCTTCGCGTGTCCCTTTTCCACTATGTGGTGTACTCGTAGGCAACCGTTCACCTCGGCGTCTCGAACCAGAAAGAGAGCGAGCTCTTTTGACGCAAGTTCACGCCACGTCCGTATTTCCACAAAAATTTTCTGATTGGCTATGGCATGAGTGAGTTCAGAAATCCTTTTCTGACTTACGCCATCTCTTCGCCACTATAGAAACTACGTGTAGGGCCTAATGTCGGGTATTATTGCTTCTATTTTCCGTTGGTTATAAATGTGACCGACGACAAGCGGTTACAATGTACCCATTGCTAGAGGACAGAGGTATAAAGTCTCGTTTTACGAGAATCATGAAGAGGTTGAAGGATCTGGTAGTTTCTGATTCCTCAAGAGCATCTTCGGAGAACGAATGTTCATCAAGTGAAAAAGCAGAATGAAAATCAAAATTCTGCAATGGAACGTGAATGGCTTCCTGACACGACATGAGTTCTTACAGAAACTTCAAAATGAGAATAACTTCGATATTTTCTATATACAAGAATTTAATTTCAAAAATAACCATTGTAAGTATGTCAAAGGTTTTAAGTGTTACTACAAAAACAGATTGTCATGTGTGAATGCTAGTGGAGTTGTGGCAATTTACGTTCGTGAATCGCTAGTGAGTAGTGAAGTGCAAATAACAAGTGATCTTAGAGTGGTTGCTGTCTATCACCCGAAATTTCTCGTTCTGATTACGGAAACGAGCAGTCAGCATGCGTCTTTAAGACTTAATTTCTCGAAAATTTTGTTATGTAACATATGGCGATATGCATATTTATGAACTCGTCTCTTCACGCTTGTTATGATGAGATTAAAAAATCGAAGTTGGGTCAAGATCTCTGCAATAAAAAATGCAATAGAATAATATTATGCATGACCATATGTGCCCCTTGCATATAGTAGTTTTCGAGAAAACCGCATCTCAGTATCTGTAACGGTTCAGGAGAAAATTGAAGGGAACATCTTAGGTGGGCCACACGGTATATAGGAGCTAGGAACATCATGTTGTGTAATAAATACATTCCAAGGTCATTTCAACTGCGTAGCTGTGAACTTGAAAGTTTAATTCAACAAGTTAAAAAACCATTGATATTAGTAGGTGATTTTAATTGTCACAATGTACTATGGGACTCAGAAAGAACGGATATTAGGGGGAAAATAGGTGATTTTTCAGAGAAAGAAGACCTTGTTCTATTAAATGAAGACAATAAGCCTATATACTTTAACGTGGCAACAGGAAATGTGAGCACTATCGATCTAAGTATGTGTACGCCGAATCTGGTAAGATATTTACAATGGAATGTTTTCGATGATTTATTTAACAGCAACCATTATCCCATCACCGTGACCTTAGAGGACACACCGGAAACTCAGGTTATTTATGCACCCCGGTGGATTTTTTTGAAGGCAAATTGGAGCTTATATTAGCAAATCATTGAATCAAAATTAATCATTTAAAAAGTAATGATGATTCCGACTTCAATCAAATAGATGTAACCTTAGCTAGCTTTGAAGAAATAGTATTGACCACCGCCGAGGAAACCATTCCGAAAACTACTGGCAAAATAGGCAAAAGGAAGTTACCGTGGTGGTCAAATGACTGTGAGGAGGCAGTAAAGAAATATAAGCATTTGTTCAATATCTATAAGAGGCACAATACTGATGAAAACAAAATCCGTTTCAAGTCTGCCAGAGAAAAAGCCAGGAAAATAATAAAAGAGGCCAAAAGAAAATGGAGGGAATTTATTTCATCCATTAATTCTCAAATAAACAGCAAAGAAGCGTGGGAAAGAATCAACGCCATCAATGGAAAATACAAAAGTACCAACATTACTTCACTCTACACTTCCGACGGTATCAACTTACATGACCCTTGGAATATTGCAAATAGCTTTGGGACATTATTTTTATCAAATTCCAGTGATTAGAATTATGATAAAACCCTCATTAAGTATAAAGAAGAAATAGAGAAAATTGAACCCGATCTTCAAGAAGGAAGCACAGTTGATAATGATATTCAACATTTAAACGCACCTATCACACTCAGAGAACTACATGAAGCAATATGCAAACTTAAAAATACCAGTGCCGGCCCTGATGGAATTACAAATGTATTCATCAAGAAGATGCCTTCATCTGCAATAAAGTACCTGTTGCATGTATACAATCTGATTTACATTCACAATGTATTTCCTAAAATGTGGTCTGAAGATATTATTGTACCGTTACGTAAACCAGGGAAAGATAATTTTTTGATAAGCAGCTACAGGCCTATTGCTTTAACTTGCTGCTTATGTAAACTTCTAGAAATAATAGTGAATCAGATATTGAGATGGTACTTGGAAAAGCATCAAATGATTACTCCATATCAAAGCGCCTTCCGAAAAATTCGTTCAACAATGGACTGTCTTGCTTTAATAGAAAACAGCATATACAACGGTTTTGCTAATAATATGAAATCCTTAGTTTTAAGCTTAGACATAGAAAAAGCCTATGAGATGGTGTGGAGAAGACGGGTTGTATATATAATAACGTCGGCTAAGATTAAAAGCAACATTAGCAAGTTCATTTACAATTTCTTAAAAGAACGCTCAATCAAGACTACAGTAAACGGAATTTTGTCAGACAACTATAAAGTTATGAATGGCGTCCCGCAGGGATCGGTACAAATTAAGTCTTCCTAAAGATCTCGATAACAAAGAACAGTGCATTAAATTCATTTGCTTTATAAGGGAAATTGAAGTGTATAACAATATTTAACCAGATATGAATAATTCTGAGATACTGTGTTATTTTGTACTGACTGTGTAATTTTAAAAGTAGTCGCTAATAACCATATGTAGTTGATGCGACTTTAAATAAATCAAATCAAATCATATTTGTGGGATTCATGTGACATTGAGATTGTTGGTGTACTAATGCTTGAGATGTTGATGACACTGAAGTTACTTCTTGTAAGTTTGATGTAAAATGTTCATTTGAATGTAAATTTATACTCTGTTTCACGGCAGAGTACTGTAAGTTTGTTGCACTTATTATTTGCGCTCAGTTGATGACTACTCGTATATTGCAAACAATATGTAATTAAGAATATTTATGCTCATAGGTTCGATACGTCACTTTACCACAGAATACACTATTGTCACACTATTCTTCCTGTATAGTATTCTTGAGATGGTCATGTACGTATTTTGAGTTGAAAAGTGGTTTAATAATTTCTTTTTTATTCATTAATACTGTTGTTTTTTTTTCCAAGTAAAAACTAACACAACTATTCATGGTCATGACCCCATGTAATCTTGAGGGTCCTTGATACAGAAAAATCGAGTAACGGCAAAAATATCTGTCCGTCTGTAGTCTACGCTAGAACCTAAACCGTTAAACGATTTTCTCCAAAATTGATATTCCCCAATCGATCTAAACAAACTGAAATTTTTGAAAATGTGGGTAGATTTTGCATATTTTGTGTTTAAAATTAATTCAGTTTATTAAATAATATTTTCTCGAAAACCACTCCAAATTTTTTCTTTAAAATTTGTCCTCTATGTAAAGGTATGGTGCTAGTTCCATTTTTGGGGTACTCTCGGGATTTTCAACTAGTGGTGTTATAACAACACATACTTTTTTTGCATTATTTCTAAGTTTTCAAATTTTTTATCTGCAACGAAACTGAGTTCAACGACAATGAGATACAGGTCATTCTGTTCAGGGTTCCTTCTACTCTCCGCGGAAAAAAATTGAAGAAAAAAATTGGAGCGTTTTTTGAAAAAATGTTTTTTAATAAATTTCATTAATTTCAAGCACAAATTACGCAAAAACTACTCATTTATCAAAAAGATTGCAAATAATTTTTTTAATGAGTTACTTTTTACAAGTTTGTCTAGAGCAAAAATCTCTACCTTCAATTATGTAGTTTTTTCAACGCAGGAAGAGTTCGCCGATAATGTGACTAGCGCCATTACTAGTACCGTATGTATCATACGAGGAGAAAAAAATAAAAGAAAAAATTGGAGCGTTTCTTGGGAAAATATTATTTAAAAAACATACAAATTGCCTATATTTCACTCAAAATTACTGGAAAACTACTAATATTTTCAAAAAATTGAACATTGTTTTAAGATCTGTCTTTTTAGAATAGATTCCATTAAGGAAAAAATTCTATCATCAGTATTCTAGTAGTAGGAATGCCCTAAATAAATTGCACTTCTGCAATTTTTGAAAAATCAGGGATTTTAACAAAAATTAGGCCTGCGCCATTCTCTTAAGAGCATTTTACGGTAACCGGAGACAAAGTTTAATAAAAATTGGTGCCATTTTTGAGAAAATGTTTTGAGTCTTCGTAGAAAGTACAATCAAAAATCAAAATATCCGTTTGAAACTCCCAGAGTCTGGAGTTTGTTCAGATCGATCGAAGTTTATCGATTTTGCAGAAAATCGGATGATGATGGAATCGGATGATTTAGGCTCTAGCGTTGACCACGAACCGTAGGCAGAGTCGGACAGACAGACGTTTTGCGATCAATTTTTCCGTGTCAAGGATCCACAAAACATGGATTCTGAATACAACACGTGTTAGAGGTAATTTACCATACCATGGTAATTTACCATACCAAATACTTATACACTATTTCGGTACCAACGCTCGACAATAAGAGTATTTTGTTCGAAAATTCGCCGTATTTGGGCGCACGTTTACACTTTTTTCTTTTCTTACAATCTTAAGGGTGAGTAAGTAAAAATTGCAAAAAAGTTACCAATTAAAAACTACAAAACTCAAGACATATTTCTGTTATACACAACATTTTAAGTAAAAAAATCACCACAAAGTTGTAGATTTTGTGTAATTTGTGTCTGTATGTACTTTCTAAAATTAATGTTCTTCTCCAAAATTTAATTTTCCGCTCACATATTTTTTTTTAATTTTCTCCTCGCATGTATCAAGCGACGCTAAAATATGGTGCTCGATCCATTTTCGGCGAACTCTCGAAAATTGCAAAGACGTTAACATTTCAAAACTACAAAATAGGAGACCACGATTTTTCCCTTACTGAAATTCTGTTCTAAACTAATGTTTCTAAAGCAGAAAATACTTTCTTGTCCTTAGTACTTATTACGAAATACTATTTATACCGCAATATCTCTCCGAATTAACACATCTCAATCATCATTTTTGAACTTGCTACAAATTGTAGAACATTCGGTGCGGGCTCCTCGGTCTGTGGTCAGCAGACATACAATGCCTTCCACGACAACACACATACATGAAAGACAAGGGAAAACAACCACGCCCACGGCAGAGCGCAGAATCCAAGGCGCTGAATCAGCCCACAATTAGACATAATTCACAGAACTATAGCTGCCCTCTCGCGGCGCGGAATGCCATTGGCGCATTTCAATTTCATATTTCCTGAAGGCTAGCAATTTTTCTTTAATATTAAATTTAAATCGAATTTTAAGAAAAAACTTAATCGAGCTAATTTTAATTAAGATTTGCGAAATGTTTGAGAGAAAGTACAATACATTGATAATGCTAAAACATCCCTCGCAACACTGACAAACTGGAGGTGCTAGAGAATGGCACAGATTTTCTCGTAGTAATGTTTTCTAATTTCCTTGGAGTGGACTGGTACTATACATCCTTGTCCCTCCTTCTTGCCTGCTTGCATCTATTGCGGCCGAAAGATTTTTTTTTTAAATTTTCGCAACTTTTCGCTTTTCAAATAATAGAACATAAATTATATTTTAATTATATTAAATAAGGCTATAACATCGTCCTAAATAGCAATATTCATTGAAAAATTTGAAGCCGTTTTTAAGAAAATTGCGATTAAGCGTTACTGTAAATACATTTGAAGCTCATTTTCACAGGAATCTACTGAGTTTTCCAAAAACTTCATTTGAAGTCATTTGAAGTAGGTCCACTAGCAAATGCAATAATGTATACAAATCAATGAAAATGTGCATATTATTGGCGTGAGAAGTATTTCCAAAAAATTACATTTGTGTAATTTTAGAAAAAAATACATCAAAATGAACTTTACGTCATATTAAAATTCAATTAGCACTATCCATTGGACAAATTTTAAGAAAAAATGTGGTGCCATTTTTGAGAAATTGGTGTTTGAGCGTTTCTGAAAATGCGAAATTTTGAGCTCATTTTTACAGAAAAGTTGAAATTTTCAAACACTTTATTTAACATTTAAGCATATGTACTCATAAATCTAATGACGTAAAGAAATCGTATCTAGTGTAAATATTCCCGACGTGAGTAACAAGTCAAAAGTTATATTTTTCTAATTTTTAGAAAAAACAAAAGAATAGAGCAATATGATGTTTATGTCATCGGATAGGGTGCATTTGGTTTTCTCTGTACCAAAATTTTAAAGAAAAAATTTGGAGCTGTTTATAAGAAAATCTTGTTTTTGTTATTTTTTTAAATTGCAAATATTGCATGCATTGTTGCCGGAAAACGACTAAAATTTTCACAAAAAATTTACATGACCTTAATGAAAGAGATATTTATGGACAACAAATTTAATTTGTAGGAAAAATCTTTATCTTCAATTTTATAGTTCTAGGAAGACGCTGGAAAAAAGTTCCGACTTTTGCAATTTCCAAAACTTCAGAGTTAACCGTCGATATCGGACCTATGCCACTTTTATAAATGTATTTTACTTTCTTCTTACTGGAAATTTACAGAAAAAATTGGAAGTCGTTTTTGAGAAAATTTGGAAAATGTCCGGGAGGCTTCATGTAATGTTCATGTAACCCCCAAGTTTTAAAGAATGTTTTTTTAAAATTTCAAAGCTTCAACTAGAGTCAGATCGACAGAGGTTTCTTCAATTTGGAAGAATCGTACGTGTGGTTAAGGCGCTAGGTTTGTTCACATAGGACGGACGGACGGACGTTTTGAAAAAATAAATTTTTTCAGTATTTCCGTTTAAATCTCGAAATCGATTTTCCGCAGCATTACATAACTTTCTCTATACCACGTATACAGATATTTAAATATACAGATAGACTTATATTCACATTTTAATATTGAAACGTTTTACTTTAGGGAGCCCCACGTTGGGAACTAGTTTGAAGCGTTTCTTTTTTATACTAAATGCGGCCCCCTGTTGGACACAACATTTTGAAACGTTCTCTTTACTTTTGAAACTTATTTTGACTTGAATCTATTTAATATTTTAATAATACCTATAAATTCCCAACTCCTTATTTAATTACGTTCTGGAACAATACTTACGTGAGTCGACGTCCTGTCTCTTACGGGCTGAATATTCTCTGAAAATGTTTGTTTCTAAAATATAAAATGATTTATCTACGTATTCTAAATATTAAATAAATCAACCTTTTCTCAATAAAAAAATTCACAACATGTATTGCATAAATTTAGAAATAGCTGTGGCACGAAACAGAGATCTCTAAAAAATAAAACATGGAAAGAAACAAGAATAAAATTCTTCGACACAGTAGCTGTGCCAATGTTAATGTAGGGAGATGAATTAAAAGCGATGTCAAAGAAAGATAACTCTAAAATCTAGGTAGCAGAAATTATTTTTTTAAATACTTTAGGTCATAATATTTTATATAATTAAAAATCAAGAGATAATGATCTGGGGATTGATCTACTGCTGGAGAAACCGGAAAGAAATTAGAAAAGATGGTATGAACACCTACGGAAAATGTAAATGGTATTGGCTGTCCGGGTGACGCCGCGTTGAAGGCTTTAGTTGCCGAAGTTTCTGTTGTATGTCAAGGTAAAAACACCAAATCGGCCGTCAATTAAACAGGAATTTAATATAATCAAATAATTAATTTACTTAACCTAATGGGGCGAGGCCAAGGTCAACTTCTAATCGGATCAATATGAGGAAAATCTAAGGAAAATAGAGGAAAAGGAGACTCCCATAAATCACAATAGATAACGTTATACGCATGATTACGCAAAGCAAATACAATGATAACAACAAGCTGTATTAACAATAAGGGAAAAACCCTTTTACAAAAATTATTTAAGTTTTACATACGTAGTCAGGCCAAATGCATGTTGAAATGGAATTATACAGAACTACAGAAAAGACAGAGGTCAGAGCAGATTACCACTTTACGAGCTTAAAAAAGGACATGTCATTTCTAACAATACAAACTTGAAAGACTTCTTATCCCAAGAAACTAATTAAATGCGTTTTGAATTAATATTATTCAGTCATACATAATAATTGAAGTGCCAGTAAATAACTTAAATAACTATGGATTTCGCTCTTTACCAATAATTTTACTGGAAATATCCAGTTTCGATGTTAATGTCAAATTAATTGTTCATCTTGCTAATAAAAAACGAGCCAATGCACTATACCTAAATCATTCTGTTCTTAAAGTGAGAGCGGGCGACAACCATTGCTCCTCAAAAATGACGGCCATATACCGTAAATGCAGCAAGGTCCAACAAACAGCGATTCAGCGGACGCGTAAAAGAACTGAAAAAGGTCGGTGCGGGCCCCAAGTCATTTTACACGGCAGGTTCAGCAAGCGATCCATCCGCCGAGACAAGAAAGTCAAGGAAAGACTGAAATTTCAAAAATATGCAACAATTTTTACGAGCAACATTATAAAACGTGCATAAAAAATGTGGCGGAGCTGCACCTCGTGGCAGGTGCCCACGAAAAATGAAGCTGCAAGAAATATGAAGTTCGGAGCAGATAAATTAATAAAAATTATCAAAGTGAACATTCAAAAATCATAAATAATCAATTAACAATTAGCGAATCCATGTACAATTCCTACTCCGACCTTCGCAGCATTAACATTTAAATTGAAGTATTTACACTATTGGTCCAATTTTTAAATACATTTAAGTATTTTTTTTCGTAATTTGAAAGGTTGAAACACGAGAGAGAAATTACTTGTATGATTTGACTGAGTAAATGAAAAAGAAAATCAATCATTAAAAATTACTAATAAATATATACACTATACAAATGGCATATAAAATGCCGGGCCACGCTCTTCGTTGTTCCGTCAGTTAAAAAATTTGGGGAGAAAGAAACACACTGTTGGCGAATAAAGTGCCACGCAAGATCCAAACTATAGAGAGAAAGTAGCAGTCTAAAGGGCTGAAAGAACAAGGAGCGACTAGCGAAGTAGCTTGGTGTTCAAATCTATTATATAGTTTTTCATATAAAATATCCCTACGCGGGATTATTTCGTCTGAACGCTGAGCGGGAAGCGGTAACAAAATAAATTAATACTAGAAAAAGCGCCGCTGATAGCAAGCTACGGTATTAAAGGTAGATTACGTTGTTTCCTTAACTAGGTATTGTGACATAACAATATGTGGGACATTGTATGGCGTAACATTTATTGTAAACAGGGTGAATGGTAAGGATAGACATGTAAATATGGCGGCATAGCAACGGTAGACGAGTTGTCGTCAAGGTCAACAAACTTCATTGCTTTGAACCACGGGGCGCGGCTAGTTGATAAAGTAAACTGTTTGGGGATTGGCCGAGAAAGCAATGACAGTCTGGGGCGCGGCTAGTTGAATTTGTAAGTAATTGAGGGATTGGCTAGGCATGGATTTTCTTCTGACAAGAAACAGTAGAAAGATGGACCGAGTTTTGAAGGGCTGAAAGAGGGGAATATGGATTCATTCCGACTTATGCCGTGGTGCTGTGCGGATCGTGTGTAGACAATTGATGTTGGGAGTTTGGGAATTGTGAACATCTACTTTGCAGCGTATGGTTGTTGGACCTAGAATATTGATGTAATGTGCGGAAATTGGGACTTGGAAATATTTCGAGTGCAGCAACTAGAATTGTGAACTTCGGTGAATTTGTCGGCAACAGGACTGGGAGTATTTGATGCAGATAAAAGTTTGCTGAACTTTAATATTTTAAGTATACGCGTAGAAAGAACTGGGAACTTTTAAAAGAAAAAAGTCTTATCAACTTATGAGGCGGTGAGGATCAGTGACTTGAGTACACTTGTGTCAGAACGGAAGAAAAGAAGATGGTATTTGGACCTGGAGCCATCGACACCGCGAAAGATTGAAAATGGTTCTACGCGGCGACATCGGTCAAGAGCGCGCGAAGACGGGTACTGCAATATAAGGTTTGAGACTGGTCATGACCGAAAGTACGTTTTGTATTGTTACCAATGAACATTGAATAAACTTACAAGTTTCTGTGAATAGAAAAGCTGATTTTCATTTATCCAATTCCAGCAAATGAGTTGCTAGAAATGTATATTTGCTTTTCAGATTCCTCGGCCATTCTGTACAGATGGCAGATCGAATAATCGGCTATTAGTAGTCAATAGCGATTATCTATACTAATATATAAAGACAGAAGTGCGTTGTCTTCCATCGCGGTAATCTCTGAATCTACGGAACCAATGCCGATGAAACTTTTGTGCTAGCCTCCTTTAAAGGCCTGGAGTACTATAGGCTATGATTTACAAACATAAACAGTAATATATTTTCAAAATAATTACTTTTCTGGACATTTTTCGCCTAGCCTTACATCATAGATTCAAGAGTGCATCAATGTCAATAGTTTAGTTAGGCGCCACCAGAGGATGACGTCTGAGATCTACTACTGATTTCATCAATGTCCAGAATTATTGCAAAATTCATAAGAGTTTGAATAAGGTTATTTAATCTCCCTGTGTGAATATTTGAAAGAACGCCGTAACTGAAGTGGTAATTAATGTAATGTTCATGTATTGCTCTTTGTCAGTGTTATATATTAAGTGGCAAGAAATCATTATGAGTTGGAAAGTGTTTAATAATTGAGGTAGGTTGGGAGAATAAAAAGTACAATAATATACGGTACAGAATATACAGGAATGAACAATGTACAATATACACATATTCGTATACAATCTAAACGTCTTCTTTTACAGAAATTTGTGACAACTGAATTGTTTGACTAAAGGACTGTCACAATTGTCAAAACATATTACAAATGCCAAGAGATGGGCAGTCTACTAAAATTTTGAATCGGTTACTCAGAGGGAAGATCGACTTGCTGAAGTACTCATTCACCCCATTGAAAATAATACTGCAAGAAGGGGAGAAATGTGAATAATTCTCTAAGTAGAAGGGCAGCTGTTCATTAGGACTCTCAATTTGACTATTTACACAGTTCTTAGGTTCAAAATAGTAAAATGGAAAATGTGTATATGTTTTGAGTCCATTCAGTAATTTTTTTTTCTTCAATATGCGAAGGCAGTTTGAACAGTGGTGTGTAATTTAGGAATGATCATTTACATATTAAGACTAATCTGTACAGTTGTTTGTCATATTAATTGCAGTTGTACTTTTTTCTTCTACATGCGAAGACGTTTAGTGCAGTGGTTGGTAATTAAGCAATGGTCATTACAATATTAAGACTAATATATGCAGTTGTTTTGCATGTCACTGGCTCCTAATGTTGCGCCCACAGTTACAAGGTACAGCGTATACTCCTGCTGTTTGGAGTGGTGGGAGCTGGTCCTTAACCCGCACTAGAGTTTGGACGAGCTTATGTTGCGTCTTGAAGATCGTTTTCCCTCTGAGCCGTCTCAGTATTTTGCCAATTCTGTCTGTGATGCCCCGGATGTAAGGGAGTGCCACTGTAGCCTTGTCTTTGCTTTCCGTGGGGCTGGTGTCTCTTGGAGGAGACGGGTGAGTCGTAGGGCTCTCTGGATAGTGGGTACGTTGTACCCGCTGGTCATAAAAGTCTTCTTAAGAATTTCCCGCTCAGCTAGGAGGATTATCATAGATTCTGGTTGCCCGGAAGACGAGAGTTCTCAGAACGTCGTTCTTTGTCGCAGGTTGGTGGTGCGATTTTGCATGGAGGTAGCGGTTTGTGTGCGTGAGTTACCTATACACTATATACAGGTACAGCGTATCCTAAACTGCCGTCGTCTCACCTACTCACCAAAACGTCGAGGAAAGGTAATCGGCCCTCCTTTTCCACCTCCATAGTGAACTTGATTTTAGGATAGGCGCTGTTCAGATGATCCAAAAATTTCTGGACGGTGTCCTGCCCGTGGGGCCATATAAGGAACGTGTCGTCTACATATCTGACACACATGGTGGGTTTCAACCTGGCGTTTTCCAGTGTTTCATTTTTGAAGGCCTCCATGACAAGGTTGGCAGCTATCAGCGATAATGGTGAACCCATGGCCGCGCCTTCAACCTTATCACACACGCCGCTGCCCCTGAACTGAAAGAAGGTGGATGATAGGCAAAAATGGGCGAGGTTGGCCCATTCTGTAGGTAGTCTTCGGGTTTCTAATTTATTCCGGATGACCGTAACTGCCTCATCAACCGGGACCACGGTGAAGAGCGATGTCACCTCAGAGGGGACAAGGATATCCGTATTCTTTAACAACCTGCCTTGTAGTAAGGTCGATGAAGTGACTGGAGTTCCTGACTGCCGACGCAATATCTTCTGTCAGAGGGGGAAGTTTGTTGACAATGTTTAGTGCCAGCGGATGCGTAGGAGAGTTTACGGTGCTCACAATTGGACGTAGAGGTATATCGGCCTTGTGGATCTCAGGAAGACCTTATAGCCGTGGCATACCTTCGACGCAGCGTCACCCGGACACCTAAGATCATTTACATGACTGTGGCCGCGGAAGCCTACGACTTCACTTAACGCGCAGGTTCTAGAACCTGTTCCGGTGTCCCCTTGAAATCCTTGAAGAGCAGAACAAGAACATTTATTGACATCTAACATTCTTCTACGTTAATTTTGGTATTGAATTTATGAAACTTAGCCCATACAATTTCTTTTTTAGCATGCCGTTTTAATCAAAATAATTCCTTTAATTTATTAAGGTCTTGAAAATATCTACAGCGTATTTCTTTGCGTAGATTTAATAATTTTGATTGTACAACGTTTTCCACGGCGCTTACAATTGGTTCGATACCTCATCCTATTTATAAACACTTTAATAATAGAATGAAATTATGAAAATATATTAAACTCCTAAATCAAATAATATTACCATTAACTATATCACTTCACTGCCTCCACAAATGGCTAGTTTGGACATCTCTATTTCGACTTTTTTTTATCCACGTTATCTAAACTCCTTGTTTCCCGGAAATGCCCTTAAATGAAATATTTCTCTTACAAAACTTTACATGAAATTGCCATTGCAGCCTAAAATTTGCATTAATTCTTCTCATTAATTATTCTATCTTCATATTTAATCATATATTAATTATTTCGAATTCATTGATGTCCGCATGCGTGCGTCGCTCTCCGAATCTTAATCTAGTCTACAAGGGCCACCTTCCGAATCCGAATAGCTACTGACAAAATCACCGTTCTTGAAATCACCTTTCTTTTGCACTTGTTTATTTAAACTTTCCATAATAAATTTTATGACTGGCCTTACTCGTTTACAGTCACTTATTCTGTCCTGAAACCTACACCGATATTAAAACATGTCAACATTTGTCATACATTTCTTTCTTATTACTTTATATGAAGCTATCTTATAAAAATTTATATTTTAAAATCAGACAAGTCCCAAATCATGAATGTGTTTAATTTCGGTGAAAGTAGGCAACGCGACTTCACTTAGAGAAGCGTGGCGGGAAGGGGAGGCTGTAAGTTTGTGTACTGCGTGTAAATTGTTGACTATCGGTTAGTGTTATTAATGTCTTTCAAAGCACTTCTTTCAGAGTGCGGAATTGTGACGCTTCGCTACGCTTTTCTGAGTTGACGACGGTACTCGAGCCTTCGGCCCTCACGTTAACATAAAACATCCTGTTAATGTTCTCTTATGTTAAAACATCCTGTGTCCAACGTATAATTTCCACGCACCGAAAGATTCACCATGGAAAGATTACCTTCATGTACCTCTAATCTTCCCTCCTTCCCTCCACGGTGGATTTTCCCACTGCCGGAGCGACGCGAAGAGGCGTTATAAACGACTTCCTTAAGATGCACCATTTTCTAGACTTCTTAATTTCTATTGAATCGTGAACAGATAAATAAAGAAAGTTAATTTAAATATGGATTGTGTGCACTGCACACTCATAGTTCGAATAACGCAAGAATGATAATTAGATTTCTCTAGGTACCACTGTGATAAACGATAACAAGGTTTAAATAATCCGTATAATTTCGTAGAATATGCCAAAAGCAAGATATAATAAATTAATCAGCCTTGAGAGAAAGTAACGTTGCCATATCAAATATTACAAGTGTTGGACGTCGGTAAGGAAACTCTTACACCTCACATAGAAAGGAGCACTAGACGTTTAGTAATAAATGTTTTATAATAAATTGAACTACCAGGTTCTATCAGAAAATTTATGTGATATCCATATCTTACTTTTGACTTTCATGTTTACAACATGTGTTGCAACTCCTCTCGTATTTATTTCACACCACACAATTGCAAATTCAGCTCCAGACTCATTTCTATATCAAGAAACCTCGATGAACATTACCGATATGGACGTTTTCACAAGTGCCATACCACGTATCTTTTCGAAAACGAGCCAGAAGCTGAAACTTGTGTTTTGCGCGCCGCCTTCACTGACCAGTCAGAGAGTCCTAAAAAGTCCTATTCACAAGTCTAGTGGAAAATGAAAACATGTGGCCGGACCAGGTCAAGCGCGCCACACCACCCTCCCTCGGCACACGGCCGTTGAATGACACGCCCCTCGAAAAGCGTCTGAACGTTGCACGTTTGGCGCCCTTCGCCTCGACGCGGATCAGAGAGTCAGTTCAGGGGAGCCTTCGCCTGGACACGGATCAGAGAGTCAGTTCAGGGGAGCCTTCGCCTGGACACGGATCACAGAGTCAGTTCAGGGGAGCCTTCGCCTGGACACGGATCAGAGAGTCAGTTCAGGGGAGCCTTCGCCTGGACACGGATCAGAGAGTCAGTTCAGGGGAGGGGGTACTAACAAAACAATCACCTACTTTAATTTTCGTTGATCTGCCAGTAATGTTATCTTCATTTTATACATATTCGTAATTTTAAAGACTATGGGCATTTGAAGCATGATGTTGTAAGTTGCATGTTGTACTCGTAAGTTGTAAGCTGTAGGTTGCATGTTGTAAGATAGTGCATGTCAGTATGCTCTCGTCAAATTCAATAATTTAATTTTCTTAATTATGTTGTAATATCGTCGGGTGGTTATTACTTCGAAAAGCATTCAATTAATAAATTTACTTAGCTTCTACCAAAATCGATTATTAATATGGTAAATGACTTTTGCTCTCTCAGTCCCAATTCGTTTCTTCGCAAAGCAATACGCTGAAGTGAACAGCTAATTCTTTATTTAATAGTGACTAAAATTCGGGAGATAATGAAGCAAAATGTTGACATGCACTTGCTAATATCCACTATTCAACCGATTTTTTCACTTTCCTGGTTTCTTGGTGTATCGCCTTTTAATCTTACTCTTAATTCTACTAGAAAAAATAAACTTCATTGCTGGATCATCAATATTTATTTTACAATATTTTGGATCATTGTTACTTTGATTTTGCTTAGAAAACTTGCGGAAAATGCATTTGATGAAAATTATTCCGATCACAAAGACTACAACATTTTAATTCAAAACCGTATGTGGAACATCCTATCTTTTTCATTCTTCATTGCTACATTAGCTGAATGGATAGTTTATTTATTTCCTTCAATCTGGGCATCAAAAATACACCAATTTCTCTACTATTTACTCCGCGTTGATAAAATCTTAGCAATAAATGATGAAGAATACCGCAAAATGCGTTATTTTATTTCCGTACAAACATGTATGATTGTTGTTCATTCCATTATTGGAATCTTGTCGAATTTATTCGCTTCGCCAACAAATCAATCTTTGGGTCAAAGTCTGGCGCAATCTTTTATTTATACCGGGACCGTTTGTATCGTAGTGCAATATCTTAATTTCACATCTCTCTTGAACAGTCGTTTTCGAATAATAAATAAAAGACTTACATGTTTAGCACAAAAACTGACTCCTTCCAAACGTTCAGACAATTTATCTGAGATAAATGAAGAATCGAAAATTGTATTAAAATCTAACAGCCATTATTTAACTGTAGAAATGTACTCACTCCGTAAGTGTCATTATTTTCTCTGTGAAACAGTTCCACATTTGATTGGCGCATACCAGTATCAGCTGTTTCTGGAATTGATAACATTCATAATCAGAATTAGCTTTTGCTTAACCTCTTTCATATTAGATCTACGAGGTGTGAATTGTACAGCAATGGGGGATTTGATGGAACAGAAACTCGTGTTGGGTACCATGTCGGTTTTTCCCGTGTTAGTGTTGGAGATCATTCTTATCACCGCACTCAGCCACAGAGCGCGCGCCGAAGCGTGCAAGGTGTCGGAGCGCGTGTCGTGGGTGCTGCTGCGCCTGCCGGAGGGGGCTGCTGCGCGCGAGGCGCAGCTGCTGCGCATGCACGCCGCCGGCTGCCCGCTGCGCTTCTCCGCCCTCTGCTTCGCGAGCGTCGACCTGTCGCTGGTGGTGACCATGGTCGGCACCGTCGTCTCATGGAGCGTCGTGCTCACCAACATTTTCTAAAAGATTCCATGGCCATCTAGGTCCGCAAAACAGTGCGGTCAATGTGCAGTTGCATTTCTGACGCAATAAAGAATGCAAAAATAGGACGAGTTTGTGTTTTAACTGATACAGTGTCGTAGCCGCTATCTCCGATACTACTTTGTTCACAGGTGACAAACACGAGAAGATCTTCAGATCACTCGGAGAAATCTAAAAAAAACCTTTCCGTAATAAAATAACCCCAAGACGCCTTCACACAGCCACTTCGCAGCGCCGTCGAAAAGCGCCAGGGCTCTCCACGCGCCGACATGCCGCCACCGCCCTGCGCCACGAACCGTGAGAAAGGAAGAATTCGTGAGTTATTTCTGTGGGCACCAGAGGCCTCGAGGCAACATCAGCTCAGTGGGGCTTTCGAGTGACGCAGTGTGAAGGCTGCCATTTGAAAGTACTGATGGCGGTGGAGCGGAAGCGAATCTTCGCTGATGGCAGTGAAAGTATGTCACCAACAGCCTCAGTTGCTTCACTGTGTTGATCGTGTTAAACCTTATTTAAAGCGATACTTTGTCAGCAACAGCGCCACTTGAAAGCCGAACATTCGCAATACTCCTCAAGTTTGGGATCGTATTCGCAGGTCAATGAGACATCAGTGGCTGGACTGTATTCAAGCAGGAGGTAGACATTTTGAACTTCTGTAATAACAAGAAAAACGTTCCGGTGAATTTCAGCATTTTGAAGGCTATAACTCAGAAATGTAGCATTTTCTGACACATGTTGTAATGGACTATTTTGATTGTCTCCATATGGGAAATATATACCTGAAATTAGGCCCCCTTGAAACAGACTGTAGACCATATATGATGTGATGCCAAAACCATGTGTATGCTGTCTTCGCTAATATTATATCGAGTCACATGACATGTGGGCCGTCGTCACCAACACTCATATTGGCCCTTACGATTGAAACCCGCGCGCCGAGTGGAAGCGCTGGTCTGTGGCTGCTACAGAACTCCAAGCGGCGTCATCAGTTGTGGCTGGTGTGAAGTGGAGGAGCGGCAGCGAGAGGGGTGAGCAGACGGTGAGAGGAAAGCAGAGAGGTTAGGGAGTCATGTCCGTGAAGTTAGGGATCATGGCAGCAGGGCGACATGACGCGTGAGTGAGCGCATTGTGAGTATTCTGAAAAAACAGGATGGAAGTAACGCTGATGGATGGCGAAACATCTAGTGAACCCTGATAGCAACTAACAGTGAGTGCGAGAAGGCTTTTCTCGTGTGTGGATTGCGGTGGAAAGCCGAACGGGCGCACTGGTAGCAGCAAAGCACGAGCGCTAGGCTACCATCCCGATGAGGTCGACAGAGGTTTCCAATAGTGAAGGATATTGACAGCTGACGCGTCCAAAGATAAGTACGAAGCGAGAACTTTTTTATTATCACGTTTTCAGAATTATTGTGTAGATATGAATAAATTGTCGAGAAAATGGTACATTATTATAACATTAGACGAGATTAGAGCGATGTTCAGTGACAAATACGAATTTGAAATCCATATTAGGATGCATAAAACTGTCTAAGTTTTTCAATAAGACTGTGTCTTGCATTCATTGTGATGGAAAATTATGCTGATTAAGATATTTCACATTTGCTGAATTGTAAATATTCTGAAAATGGGCATCGTGAGATATCGCACACAAAATCTCTGTATTAATTTATTTGTGTTGTAAATAATCTACAAAGTAACGTCGTATAATGTTGCACAATTAATCTGTATATTAATTTATTTCTATTGTAAATGTTCTGAAGAGGGGCATCGTGTGATATTGCACAGTAAATCTCTGTATTAATTAATTTAAGTTATTTGCCTTTATTGTGTTACTGAGAAGAGAGGTTCTCGAATTAATGTAATGCAGTCGGTGTTGATTTGAGATGTAATTTCCTGTTGTGTAAAGAAATCCGTTTGTGTACGTAACATGCAGTTAAATCAAAAGACCATACCAGAAGTGTTATTGTTGTTAGTCTCATGAAAGTAAAAATATACATACTCAGAGATAACTTGAAAGCAGTACGAACTTATGAAAGAAACAATTTTCTTGTGTCCTTACGACGAATTATGTGGCGAATTAGTGAGGGCCCTTATCTATTTTTGTTAGGTAGTATTACAAAGGGACTTGCCAAAAGGAAGTAAACAATGATTCATCAAGCTGGATTACGTTTCATGAGGTGTATGGGTGTATGAGGTGCGAGGTCTATGGGTGCTTTTGTAACGGTATAGCAAGTGTCGCTAGAAGTATGTGTTAGATGGTAATTTTTTTAAGTATTGTACTTATCGAAGCATTTTTTCATGTTTTGCGTTTTTTATTTGGATTTCTTGATTTTGTGGGGCGGGAGAAGTCTTTCAAAAAATGTATTACATTTATGTTGATAATACGTTATGAGGGCAATAGATGCTCATGTAGACTTTAGTCAATTATTAAAAATGTTGTTTGTTTTCCCATATGCATTTGAGTTGTATTTTTTCAGTGGAAGAGCATGGGGGCAACGTAAACACGAATCCCGCACTTAGTGCCTGATTTCCCATTTTTAGCAACTCAAGACAATTTTGCATAATTTGTACGACAACCCAACGGACGGTGAACTCATGCTGCCGCTCGCGCGCCAGGTTGTAGAAAATGGTATCGATTGGGACGTCACAATATATATATATATATATATATATATATATATATATATATATATATATATATATATATATATATTGCCGGAGGCCGGGCAAAAGAAAGTAGTAGTTTTTTTAGAATAAATGTTTGTTTTCTGAGAAAA
This sequence comes from Teleogryllus occipitalis, assembly GCA_011170035.1. Taxonomy (NCBI): domain Eukaryota; kingdom Metazoa; phylum Arthropoda; class Insecta; order Orthoptera; family Gryllidae; genus Teleogryllus; species Teleogryllus occipitalis. The sequence continues at coordinate 26,008 of BLKR01002474.1, read as the reverse complement.
ATAAAGCACTTAATCTGGAAGGGAGAAAATTAAATAAAAATGTGATCACCCCACTGCCGTCCACGTATGGGGTGAACAGGGCGGGAGTGACATCACATTATTGGCGACCGTGGTAGGACCCTGAAATGGACGCCATTTTGCGAGAAGGCAATACGACTCCAGTTTAATTTTAAAGCACCTTTCAGGCATATTAAAGTGCCATTGACATGGAATATAGTAGTGTGATGCCGTGAAGATAAATTGTTTGTATTCTGGGAGTGCAGTGGATAGGTTTGTAGTATTTTTTTTGTGTGAATATCTTGGTTCTGTCTGCAGGAAAATGTTAGGGCCAGAGGTCAATTTTGCAGTCGCGTCTCCTGTAGGACTGAGCAGGGCGGAAGATTCGTGCCAGCCATCGCAAAGTACCTTTCTGTCCGCGCTCTTACGTGAGATGGTGACGTCTTATACGTATACAATGGAAGAAAATAATAGGAATATGGTGGTAGAATTTAAAAAGATGCTGAGAGAGCGAATAAGTGAACCGACCCATGTACTGCGAGAGGAAATACTCCTAGTAAAACAGAACCGTACAGTCATTACTCAGTTAAACGGATTGAGAGAGCAAATAAGTGAACAGAACGGTCTGTTGCGTGAGAAAATAAGCGAACAGAATCAGACTGTCACTGCTTGGAAAGGTGACGAAACCTGTTTAAAGTCAAAAGAGAATTTAGAAAAGGGAGAAAGAGAGAATGAAATAATAGAAACTGAGCAGGAAGAAATAATGCACCAAGTAACTATGGAGTCGACCGAATTTAAATGAAGCAAGTCCGTACAGTAGGGTGTCCCAAATGTCATAGATATTCGTAAAGTAAATGTGATCCCCATCAATACGACAAAATCGATTAATTACAAAGACGACCTTTGAAATGAGAGAAAACGCAGAAAGATGTCGACGAGTGAATGCCCTTCGGTTACTGCAGAATGTTATGGGGAAGTGACTGAATTATGTTAGATAAATTAACACACGCCACCAGTGACCCCAACCATTAGTCCCAATGGGCTCTAGCGTTACTTTCTGTGACCATGAAAATGGTGGAAACTTGTTATGGAATCCAGGTTTCGAAAACAATTTTTATCTATCACAACACTTCCTTATACACAATGTTCATTGTTCTGTTTCCTTGTGGTAATGTTTGAATTTTAATGTTTTCAATGGAACGTACCCTGGACACTGCCATATACAGTTGACCAAGGCAAATAGTCCCACTGTGTCTAATGTTTGCCTCCGAGCACTGTTAATTGTCATACCATATACAAGGCGAACTGGAAATTGTCTTCTTCTAAAACTAATAGGAAGAGTAGAGTCAGATGATGTTTGGTCAATTCGGGGAAATAACACTCGTTGTCCTGCATTTGCTCTGCAATAATCTCCAAATCTAAACAGTTTTCATACATGTTAGCGGCTAAACCGTTCAGCCGATTTTCTCCAAAATTGGTATTCCCCAATCGATCTGGCTGATGTCGCGGCGTCTTGAATTTGAAACCGATATTTTAATTTTGGAGGGTACTTTACATGAAGTCCCTGGGACATTTTCGAAATGTTCAAAAAATGGCGCCATCGATTTTTATTAAATTTTGTTGTTGGATAGTCTAATGAACGTTTAAGAGAATTACGTAGGTCTAATGTTGGTTGAAAACCTCGATTTTTCGAAAATTGAAAAAACTCAAAGTTTGTTCGATGTTTTGTTAAAACTACAATTATGAAGATACATTTTTTCTTAGTGAAATAAGTTTATCAAAATCAGATCTTCAAATAAGGTCATGTTGATTTTTTCGAAAGTATTAGTACTTTTAGAGTAATTGGGTTCTGAAAATCCTGCGCTTCGTGAACGTAATTTTAGAAAAGATGTAAGAAAAATGTATTTAATTATCTAAACCTTCTTGTTTTAAAGCATCTTCAACTGTTTATCTAATATCCTTCCAGACCTCATTAATGATTTCCATTAGACACTCTATGCGTCACCTGTTAAGATCAGAGATGGATTTTAGATTATCTTTCATTCTATCTAACCCAGAATATAACCACTGCCATTTTGACAATACCTGTTTTTAAGAGGCATTGTCTTTGAAAAGTTTATATTTATTTTTAGAGACAAATTTATGAAATGCTTATGCTACTTATGTGAACACAAGGCACTGGTTTGTGGCTTTTTGAGGAATAACGTGACAACACTTAAAAAATATACCTAAAAACACAACTCTACTGGTGCTACTTATAACCTCACACACATCTGCAGCTATAGGCAAGACTTACTATCACACATTAATAGAATTTCCGACGCACAAACGACAGTTGTATACAAGACTTTCTATACCGCACATCAGTATAACTTATTAATCCCGGCTGTTTAGGTACCAAATGTTCAGGCTGCAAAGTATCTTGAGTTTTTTGAGAGATCATCAGAAAATGTTTCGTTTTGACAACCTGCCGCCTATTTATTCCTTTAACACAAGGGAAATGCTGAAATCCAATTATTTTTAAACCATTAGTTTATCTCAGCGTAAGAATCATTGAGTATTGGAGAAGTTGTCAGTATTACCTTGTCTGGACGGAAAAAAATCGTTTTCTGTCGTAATTCGAACGCGATAAAATGTTAGGCTAAATTCTCCGCACCTAAATTCTGTTCACTGAGTCTGCACCGCTGTGAAGTCAGCCCACTATCAACGTAAAATTCTAAGTTTCAATTCCTTCGCTCTTTACTCCGCGGCGCCGTGACACCCAACCACTCGACTTCTCGATCTTCAAACAATGCGATCGCGTCGCATCGCAAGTAGGAGGAGGCAAGGATTCCTCGAATTGCGACAAAATGGAATGCTATCTCTCTGTTCGTTTCTTGGTGTCCGTCTTGTGGTGCGCTCTGCCATCCTTCGTAGAAAGCAGTTCAAAATTTCAAAAATTCAGTCATTCCTGCTTCATGACTGCTTTTTAAACCATTCTTTTCATGCTTCGGTGACGTCGTGGGATCACAACAGCAATCACAGACACGAGCTTCAGATTATTTATTTATTTATTTATTTATTTATTTATTTATTTATTTATTTATTTATTTATTTATTTATTTATTTATTTATTTATTTATTTATTTATTTATTTATTTATTTATTTATTTATTTATTTATTTATTTATTTATTTATTTATTATTTATTTATTTATTCGTGTTTCCGGGCGCATCAACTGCTTTAGTCATTAGTCCCGTAAGTGTACTGCATGTTTTTTCTCACGAGATGGCGGTGATCTTCCCCCGCTGGATGGCGAGATCCGGCACCGAACTACTGTCGGCTAGTGAGGTTTCTTCCTAAACAGGACTTTACCACCAGCGGGGCACCGCCCCAGCCGGGACAAGCTCTAAGCTCACGACAAGTCACCCGGAATATGTTGTAGTGTAGCGCATGTTAGTGTGAGTGTGTGTGTAAGGGGAGAGAATAGGACAAGAAAGAGGAAGGAAAGATCGCGCGCGGTCCGTGGCTCGATTTGTTAGGGTACTGCTCCAGCATTCGCCTGGTGTTGATCGGGGAAACCACGGAAAACTACCGATCAGAGTAGCCGGCCGCTAGAATTCTCTTCCAGACAGCGACTGAATTTAGATATTTACATATTAAGTATAAGTATAAGTATAGTTAAGGATAAGTATCTACAAATAAATAGTTTGATCCGTTATGTGCAGCTCCGATAGACCCTATATCCGATCGCAGGAGCGATACTTAAAAGATGCAAATCTGTCGGGCTCGTGGCCCTCGCCACTCCTCAGCGAGCTTACGCATACAGCGTAGAGCCCCGGCACCCATGGAAAAAATGTTCCACTGCCGCGTCCCAACACATGGGTTGCCCTACGAGCATAGCTTGTCTCCGCACCGGCCTGAACGCAAGCTTTGTGCGTTCGCACGAGATTTTCACTCAGCTCAAAACCCACCCCCGCGCTTTGCGCTCTTGCTTATATACCTCCCAGACCACGTGACACGCAACGTCATCTCGCTTTCGCGGGGCACTTAATGCCACGTGACTGTCGCGCCGCCACGCATTTTGGGCATTCCTTCCCTGGAGTCCTGGTAGTTCTCAAAATACCTCGGGGTGCCTCCGTCCCGAGCTACCGTCTAATCATTCTACTTTCTTTCTCTACCCAGTATTCTCTGGCGCCCTAATCCTGCGACGTGGTGCCTGCAGGACGCCGGTCTTCCTGCTTATTAATACAATCATATTAACTGTAGCATTCTGACCAAGGGTAGTGTTCGAATCCGCTAATTCTTTGAGGACCGCGATATGTGAATAAGATCAGAGAGTTATCCGAGAGTTAACGTAATCCACGAATTCCTCGATTTGCAGAATATTTTCGAAGTAATCCATGATTGAGAATACGGCCGTAAACCTTTGCGTCAAAAAAAATTCTCCATTTGGGAAATGACTTATTATTATAAATTTCATCAAGTAGTTTTAAATGAACATCACTTTCCTTAACTTGTCACCCTATAATTTCGAATTTCCGGTACAATTTATAGTGTTCTGAAAAAATCATATTTAAAGGCATTGAAGTTAATTTTGAAAACTTGGTAGTTTGCCTGAAATTTAGAAACCTCCTAGCGTGTCCAAGGGAAAATATTAGAATAAGTGAGAGATGCTATTGTAAATACAATTCATTATTGTAACTGGTATTCTTATTTGCATTTAAAACTATGTACATCAATTTGTGTGTACAATTTTGCACAAAACAGTTAAAGTTTATGACAGTGCTATATTGTATTAATATGATATATTATTGAAATTGTTTACTTAATCGAAATATAATTGTTTCTCTGCAAATAAAACATCGTTTGTACTGGGAGCATGACAAACGTGATAATTGAATTTTTGAACAGTATTGATTTCAAGCATTAGTCTTCTATTCAGTCTTCTCACATGTAACATAATAGTATTAGTCAGCGTTATCACAGTATTACTGTCAAATTTGTCGACTCAAGATGTCGGTTGACAAAAAAGAACTAGTGAACCAAACAAATAAATTTGAAATATTTCTTTCCGCTATGTATCCAATCATCTGCTTTTTTAGAATGTTTGGCGTGTTTCATGTTCCAGCAGGACATTATTGTAAAACAAAACATGGAATTTTCAATGCACTTAGAACAGCCGTAATTTTGTGTGTCACAGCAATAGCAACTATTTCCTCAGTCGTCCAAACAACGAAATTAAAGTTCCTCCGATTGGAGCTTCTTATTCAAATTTGTTTTAATGTAGTGAACATTGTCATGTTATTCCAAGGAGGACTCTACATCTTTTTATCATTGTCAAATAGTATCAAGATATTGAATATATTGAATCAGATATCGAAAGTTGCAAATATTTTACACAATGATGTATCACAGATTTATCAGTGGATACACTTCTTTGTAATGGTTCAAGCATCAGTTCTATCTGTGTCTGCAATTACATACGGAATAATATACGTCAGGGCGTATGAGCCTATTGAATCATTATGGATTGGAATTGTGAAAATATATATGATCATTGCTTCAAGATTGAATCTAATTCAATTTGTGAATCTAGTTTTGCTTTTAGTTTTTTGCTTTCGTGTTGTTGAGAAACAAATATTGTTAATAATAGATAAAGTAGAAAATATTCGAGAACAAGAAACCCAATTGCGTATCGATCGGTCTACATACAGACTGAATGCACCATACAAACCAGCAAATACCCGCCGCGACCATGAAATTGCTCAAGAAATATATCAACTTCGCAAAACATACCACAATCTGCAGTTGGTTTCTTCAGAAATAGACAGAGTTTTTGGGTTGCCTGTTCTCATCGAAGTCCTCAGCGTATTTTTCCGCACGCTCATCATCACTTTCTTCTTCATTATTGCCTTTCAGAACCCGTCTTGTTACACGCCGTTCATCGACACGGTGGTGTATGTGAAGGCCAACCTGTGCTTCACGGTGGCGATCATCGCCGTGGAGCTGCTGTCGCTGGCGGGCTCTTGCGACGCGGCGGGCGGGGCGTCCGAGCGGGCGGCCCGCTGCGCGGCGCGCCTCACGCTGCTGCTGCCGGAGGGGCCTGCTGCGCACGAGGCGCAGCTGCTGCACATGCAGGTGGGGGCGCACTCGCCTCCTCAGTGAGAATGGGTTGTAGAAGGATTCGGTCCAGTTAGAATTGATTGTCTGCAGGTGGGGGAGTTTCAGTGAGAGTGGGTTGTCCGCAGGTGCAGAAGGATTCGCATCAGTTAGAATGGATTATCTGCAGATGGGGGAATAATCTTCGCGGCAGCGATGGTGTAACGGTTAGCGTATTGAACTTCTATACCTAAGTTAACGTGTCCAAACTCGATCGAAGCCGTGGATTTGGAATTGCGAAAAAATCCTTCGTACGCCTTCCTTCGGAGGGGAAGTAAAGCCGCCTGTCCCATGTTCGTAGACTTACTGCATGTAAAAGATCCTCGAGCATAAATGAAGCCTCTGAGCTAAATTCAAATTGCCTGTTTCTTCGCCCACGTGATACTTTCTTTTTCCCCTAGTAGGTAAAAGGAGCGAAGCGAAATTTGCGTGGCCAGACGGAAGAGCAGGCCTCATGACCTGCCTCTCGCCACGTAAAATAAGGCATCAATTCAATATTGAGAGTGAGTTGTGGTGAGTTTCAGTGAGAGTGGGTTGTCGGAAGATGGGGGAAGCACTAGCTTTAGTAAGAGAGGATTGTCTGCAGGTGGGGAAACACTCACTTCAGTGAGAGGGTTGTTTGCAGGTGGGAGAGCACTCACTTCAGTGAGAGTGGCTTGTCTTCAGGTCGAAAAACACTCGCTTCAGTGAGATTAGGTTGCCTGTAGATGGAGAAGCACTCGTTTCAGTGGTAAGTCCGCAACAAACTGAATCAGTTATCTGAAAAACATCTCATTTTCAGAAATCAGAAATTTCCTAAAGCTTCAATGAGATTTTTCATTTTTTAATTGCCAGGTCCACAATCTAAGAGTTTTTCTGTCGATAATCTGGCGTACACTTCATAGTACTTTCTCTTCTTACTAAGTAAGGCTAGAACGTAATAGCAACTCTATTATAGTCATTATTACTAGTTATATACGTTTTATTTAAATTATTACAGAGATTAGTTCATTATGATGTTACATCAAAAATCTATGTTTCAATATTTTATCTCTAATGATCCCAGTGCTAGTTTAGTTCATTTTATAATATATTAATCAATAGCTAGATACTGGACATGTTGGTGTTGACAATAAACTACGTTCATTGGTTTTATTGATTTAGCGTTTGTTCAGCAGTTAAATATAACCACTCTATTTAAGTACAAGAAATGATTGAAGCTTTTTCTACTGGTAATATTAAAACTAAGGTCTTTGGCAACTTTAATGACGGAACTTAAACATCTGAATATTGCTGTAGCAGATGCACCCTGGAAGGTGCCGTGGTGCGAGTGCGACTACATACGGGGATCAGAACGGGTTTCAGGGTATTGTTTGCCTTTAGGGCAATGATAGATAATATGCAAGTAGAATAAATAAATTTAATTGCATAATAATTATTAATACAACTGGTTTTGATTTATAAAAAGTCGGAGGACCATTGATAGTTTATGAAGTTAATGATTGCTCTTCTTTCTTGAAGTACACTTGGCAGGTTACTTACAGTTTGTAGCAATGAAGGCAGCAACCCAAATCACTCGGCTGAGTGTGTCGCTGTCCGGGCTGAGGTAGGCTCCAGGCAGTTCGGTGGTGCGAACTGGCATGGGCGCGGACTCAGATGACCGGAGCTGTTGGTGGAGTTTGCCGTGAATTCGGCCAAGTGGCGGCTGCGGCTCGTGAATGGCACGAATTTGAGGCAGGTTTGATTTGGCCGTACTAATCGCCTTGATAGGCGAAGCAGGAACAGCCGACCTTGATGATTTTTGCTAGTCAGTTAGTTTAATAAGTTCGGAGCAATGTAGTTAGAGAAGTTCTGTTTAGTCTGTTCTTCCTGTTGTCTGTCGTTGTTCTGTTTGTTCTGGTTGTCTCCTCGCGTTGTCTGTTTTGGTTGTCTATTCTCCCTGTTCTCTGTCGTTGTTCTGTTTGTTGTCTGGTTGTCTCTTCTGTGTGAGCGAAGTCGCAGTATTTATTATTGCAGGTGTGATTGAGGTCGTGGGGGGGAGAGTCACGTGGCTGTGACTTGGGCATATGGCAAGGCGGGAAAGTTTGAAGTGCCCGCGATCGGCTCCCTATTCGTGATGTGTCTTCGGGTCACGTGACATTGGCGGCGATCGAAAGCAAAGGCGGTGGCACGTGGGGTGCCCGCGATGGCGGCCCGTTTGTATTTGAGATTTTAACGGAATTGAGGCATCTGGCATGCAGGTGGCCGGGGAGTGGGGCGGCGCGCCGGCAGTGCACCTTTGTCAGCGAGATACATTGACGAGCTTATATTTGCGAGGGAGACCCGAAGCGATTCCCAGAAATGTTTGTACACATTTGGTTCCTTGTCAGGTAGCGAGCGATGGGGTAAGGACCCCGCGTGCCGCGTTAGCCCAGCGCTTGGCTAATGAGGGCTTAGACCCCAGCTGGCGACGCTGAGAAGCAGCGGTCATTGTTCTGGGCGGGCGTGGGCCCGTGCGAACGGCGGTTTGCGCGGAAGACGCTGTAAATGATTTTATTGCCCTTTTGTAGTAGTTTCCGAAGTGTAGAAGCGTGCCGGCATGCACAGAGAGCGACTTGTGAGAGGTTGGTGAAAGTAAGCGCTTAATAGTGGGTGGCCGCGCGGGAAAAAGCTGTTAGGGGCTCCTTGGTGGCGAGATTGAAAATTTGATTGCGAGATTAAACAATTGCGTTTCTTCCACTATTATGTTCAACTTTTAGTACACATTTGGCTCCATATTTCAAACATTCTTATTACCGATGTGTGTGTGCAAATTGTTCTGTATGAGTTGGAGCGCTGCTGAGCGAATGACGTTGCAGGCGGCTGGCCGGCCCGTGCGCCTCACCGCCGTGCGCTTCCTGGCCATCGACCGGTCGCTGGTGAGCTCAGTGATCGGCAGCGCGGCCACCTGGCTCGTCGTGCTGCTCAGCGTCGGCTGAACCCTCGCGCGCTCCCAGAACCTTCTGCACGACAATACGAGACAAAGGATGCAGCTGGCAACATTTTTTTTTTTTTTTTGGTGATTAATATTCGGGAATTGCGTCGGTAAGTCAAAAGGCTCTGAATATATGACCAAATAACTAAGTGCCAGGTGGTCACAAACAGGGAAGAGGTTATGTGTACTTGTAAGTACTCCACTAGTGATACATTGGAGAGATTTGTCTACTGTACTAAGTTAATTGTGAAGTCTCATTTTGAAATAGAAATGTTTATAATGATTAACACTTATAATCAATGCGTTTGATATTTTCACTGTCGAATATATGGCGTTTGAATGGTTATGTAGAGGACATACCCCTGTAAATTATTGTTTTTTTAGAATTGTATTGAACCATAAGGAACAAGAAGAATATATAAGAAAGTGGATACTTGACATAACTTTCATTAAATGGGCCATAAGACTCAGTTTTTTCAAACGGAAGAGAACTTTGGATTATTCACGTCTTGTTGGTATTTTGATTGTGGGTGTGAAAGGCAATACAATATTTGTATTATAATATAACATTTTTTATTTATGTCGATAAAAGGGGACATAATGGGACTTTGAGGACAAAATGGGACAAGGTGGACGTAGGCACAAAATGGGCAAGGGGACAAACAGAGCCAAGGGGAGCACACTTAAAAATGGGATCAATCGGACAAGGGAAACATATGGGATAAAAAGATAAATGGGATATGGGAGATAAAAGGAACGAAATGGAACAAAAAGGATAAGGGGACAAGAAAAACAAGGGAGCGAAAAGAACCAAAATATCAGAATCAATTCCTGGTAATACTAACGAATATAAATGTCACGGCTTCAAATGGCATTACACAGTGGTAATTTAAAAAATTGTAACTAATATACATCTTGTATCTGTACCAAAACAATTGCAAAAATAAATATTGTTAACATTTATACCCCAAAATTATGTTTTATGACAACGACATATTTGTCCAAAGATGAGTACTGTTAAAATCTAAACCCGAAAATTCGCTAAAATATTTTTAATGGATTCCAGAGCATTTTAAAGGTCGTTTTTATGGATGCACTCTTAATGCATGGGTGAATCTATTTTAAGTGGTCGAGAATTTAATAAATTGGTCACTCGACCATCTCGAAAAAAATCATATTTTGTACATAAATTTCTTTGTTTTGGCTGTACAAAAGCATCTTTGATTTATTTTTATTGTATCTGGTTTACAAATGGCGGCCATTTTCTTTTACGCGGTGTGCCATTCTTAGCGTTTGTAGAGGTTTACTCTTTTCAAAATTATTCAGCTCCGGGTTGTTCTAGCATTCTAGAATAAAAGGCATTGGATTCAGTATTCTCTGGCCTACAAATCGAATTATTACATATCTACCTTCTATGTTGTTGTTTGAATAATACTTGCAACTAAATCTATGGAACGCAAATGAGCCACGTTCGATTTTCAGAGAGTAATTTCTCAAGGAAGGAACTGAATCTCAGGCTTAATTTTTTCTATGCTTTTACAACATAATAGTATAGTTCGTTTTTGTAAAATATCATTTGTAAGAAACGTACCCCTTGAAAATTACACTCTCTTAAAAATTGGAACTTTCGATTTTTTCCAAATTTTCAACTATATCTCTGTTAAGGAACCAGATAAAAATCCAAAAATTGCACACACAGTAGATCGCTATGATATCAAACTTCATTAAAAATTTCAACTTTAAGATTTAACTCAAAGTATTTTTTTTAATTGTAAACATTCGCAAAAAAAAAGTTTCATTTCTACATTGAGGGTACGTTGTGACAAGTAGAAATCATATTATTTTGAAGCTATTTTAAGATAAATCCATTTTGATTTAAAACAATTAATTGTAACTTATTATTAATATACGTAAAAGTTGCATAATCTATTTTGAATATTATTGTACTTGAAAACAAACTTACATCTTGACATCTACGTTTGTAATTATAAATATGGTCATTTTGATGTCAAACACTGAACCGGATAATGTAAAAATAGTTTATGGATCTAAGCGCGTGTTTACCGATGTAAATAACAAAAAATATTTTTACAATGGTTTTGGTGTAGATATATTAAAGTTACAATCTTTGAATAAGTCCCATTATGTCCCCTTATCCTATTTTATCCCTTTGCCCCTCTTAGTTCCCTAGTGCCTGTAGTCTCATTTGATCCTCTGTTGCCACTGTCCCCTTTTCTCATTGTCCATTTGTCCCCCTGGCCCTTAGTCCCATTGTCTAATTTGTTTTCTCTTCCCCATTTTTCCCTTTTTCCCCTCTTTCACTTTTGTCCATTTTGTCCCTAATGTCCCATTTTGTCCCCTTTCCCTCTTCGTCCTCCTTTTCCCGCTTTGTCCTACCTGTCCTCATTTGTCGCCCTTTGTCCTTTGGGTCCTTCCGCGCATTGGAATTGTTATTTTAAAACGGTACCAAAACTTTGAACCAACAAAACTTTCTACAGAACATCGAGAGTAATGACATTTCATAACTCATGAAAGTATTAAATGTTTATTTTGAATAACTACAAATAACAAACACTGTATGTAACACGTCCTGTTAGTTTTAAGGATTAATTTAAAGGACTTGTTACGAAAATAACTATTGATAATCATTTATTGAATCATTATTAAATTACACAAACTTGATTTATGACCCATTTATTCCCAAGGAAATGTTGCCTTTAAATTCGAGACATTTACAAAGTAGAAATCACGTTTGCTCTAATCAGTCATGTTACACAGATGATATTCATGTCACCCGAGTATTCTACGTCCTTGTTACCAACTTCATTACTCATTTCAATTAATAATACTTCACTGCCGATCCGGTGGCCGAGATCGCTAAAGCAGTACTGTCGTAGCGATCTCGTACCGATTGGTCGCGGGTTAGAGTCGCGCCTCGGGCATGGTTGTATTTGTGTTCCTCCTTTCACCACTTATCATCACCATATCGTTTCATCCTCACAGTTACCATAACGTTAACTTCAATAGTAGTCGCTAATGACCTAGATGTTGTTGCGACCTTAAATAATAAATAAACACACTTTACAAAACAGTAGACTAAAATAGTACTTTCATCCGTTTAGAGTTTTAACGGAAGGTTTAGGAACACTCCAATCTTGATCATTTATTCCACATATTGCTAGAGTTTGTAGGATTCTACCCATCCTTAAAAATCTAAGGAAGAAAACTGCATTGTAATCGCACATCTGTTTAGAAAGAAGAGACGCTATGTAAATTAAATTTCTTGCTGTATTGATGAATAATAAATGTTTTCTAAAACAGTAAAGAATATAAAAATTGTATTTAATACCGTAATCAGTTTTCCTGTGTCGACTTCTTAAAAAGTGTTTTCCATTCTTCAATAAGACTAGTCATTCTCTTCAGAATTTATGAAAAGCGTTCTAGTGAGGGGGATTTTTTTGGGACTCGCGTTCCATAAGAAATTATGCTAAAAATTGTCCACCCCCATACGGAATGCAAAATACTTCAGAAATATATATTTATGTGCAGAACGATCCAAATAAATCTGATTCATTTTAATGAGTTAGCGTAACATGAGGTGGCAAAGTGTTTTAAGAACTAAGAACTAAAATAATAGTGTAAATACCAGTGTATCTACAAACACAAGAAAGTGTGTATTTAAATTCAATTTGAAACACAGAGGACGCTAATGGGCTAGCTCTTAAAACAAATTTTATTAACTAAAATTCATCAAAGAAAGAAATAAGTTTAACAAATTTTATTTCATAGTAGTTTAGGTCAAATGAAAATTATTTATTCTTCTATAAGACAATATTGTAATGTTTATGAAAATAAAAAGTTTAATGAGTTATAACAGTTGAACTAATAATAGGACACATGTGCAACTTTGAGAGATGGTAATACACAATTGTGAGATTACATACATAATATAAACACATAAAATAAATTCCAGTCATCCGGAGAGCCACAAATTGTTTGAGATGATTCGGTCAGCGAAGAGACTGGTTATAATAACTTGTTAGAGATTCCTCACAGCAAATGTTGGATGTGCCTTCCATTATCCAAACATCTCTGTTCACTTTTTACCATATTGTACGACGTTCTGAGAAAGTATATCTTCGTCGATGTTACTTATTTCGTGTGTAATGGCTCCAAGGAGTTGTTTGTATGGTGTAAATCTCAATTGCTTCGAAGCTCTCTGACATGTGTGAAATGTCGGTCTCCTATCTCAATCGACGAAACGATTTCTTTGGAGAGTTCTTCATACGTATTTGAACATTATCAATAGACCTTGCACTCAGTGATTGTCTGTGTTTACCTGTTTCACTGTTTAGTACACCAGTTGTCGCCAACTTCCTAACAAAGGATAAAATTGCTGTTTTTGTCAGAATATCGCGCACATGAAATTTTCTTCGGAATGTCCATTGTGTGGTAACCAATGGTTCTGATTTCCAATATGTTTGTACGCCACAGCAACATGCCCACACATCGTCCATGAAACATTTAGAAATGCAGCATGAATAATTTTGCCATGACGGCTGTTCTCTTCTGGTAACTCACATACACACACATATATACAAATAAAGCACAAAGAATTCCAGTTTCACTGATTTAATAAAATGAAGAAGCATTTAAGAAATTTATACAAATTACACAATTTTCACATAAACAAAATTTATACAAATCTATATATATAAAAGAAAGTCGTGTTAGTTACACTGTTTATAACTCAAGAACGGCTGTAGCGATTTGGCTGAAAATTGGTGAGTAGGAAGCTTAGAGCCAGGAGACGGACATAGGATACTGTTTATCCCGTTCGACAGCGTTCCTGTGTGAGAACGCACGTTTTTGTATGTTTGCGCGTGATTTCGCATGTTAGCGGTCATTGTTGCCTGTTGTAACCTGCGCCTGATAATAAAACAAAAAATGTCGTGTATCACAAGGTACTTAACTGAAGAGTGCAACCTATGCACCAAAATACAGGAACAATAATGAATGATTAATCTACTTAATTTTCTTATTTGTATTTTCTAATAAACAATTTAACTTAATAAATTCCAAAATCTGCTTATTTATTGCCGTTAACAGCCGGTCCCTAAGATTACAGCTTTGTATTTCTCTCTTAAACAAAAATCAATTCCAAAAAAAACGCTCTGCTACGTAATAGATTTTTTAATTATCTATTTAATATCAGAGCGTTTTTTAAAATTTTTCTTTGTTTGAGAGAAAAACACAAATCTGATATTGCTTAATTATCACGAGTGCAACAAGGATAGTACAGTTTCTCACAGTGAGTGCGACGCGAGAAAAAGATGGGACCGGCTGTTAAGGCGGAACAGAGTTCGCCGGGTCAGCTAGTTAGCAATAAATTGAACCACCTCATCTCCATGCACACAGACCACGTGGCGTGGTGAGAAAACCTCACATCACCTTACACCAACACTCTCGTACGAAATGCCAGGTTTTACAATATTGAACTCAAACTGAAATTAATGAATGCATTACAATGAAATAGTTTGGCCTTCAAGGGCCCGGTTTACCACACATTCAAGGCACCTTGATAGCGCATTGCTGCTCGTGGCGCTCACCGCTACCCGTCACGCCAACCGCCCAGCAAGAAGTGGACGAGACAAAAGCAGCGGTGCTGTAGGCCGGGTGTCCTATGGGCAATGGGGGCGGAGATCACGTGCCTACCACCTGCACACACAAAGGGCTCGCGGCTGCCGACTCGCTGTAGTACGGCAGCCACTCCGCAGGAGTGCGCTGCTACTGATCAGAAACCCCTAATAACTGCACATGGGCGTGTGCAATGTTTTTACAATAAACATATGCTCTCGAAGTGTGGACTGCTGTTGTGAACTTAACATTCACTTCACAAAGCGCCACAAACGATGGATGAACTGAGGCGAACAAAGCGCGACGTTATGCTGGAGAGGGAAGCGCATGCGCAGAAACAATCAACAATGGACAGAGAAAATGATTTCCCAGAACCACTGAAATTATTTAAATAAATTTCCCATTTCTATGAGCTTTCAAAGATAAATTATTACTCATAAACATGATTCAGATTTATATGGATCATAATATTCAAAGATATCACCATAATGGATAGAAATTTGTTTTGAAAAAGTGAAGGTCTGGAATACGTTTTCAGTATTCCAGACTCCCAAAATGTTAATTTACTTTAAAAATCTAGTTATTTTCTTTCTAAAACTCACATATTTATTTTTTATATCATAACAAAATTTTCTCTATTGTAGTACATATATACCATTATGCAAAAAAAGTTAAAGTGCTATATGAATATTACATATGGCGAATTAAGGAAGATCACATTGCTGAAGTAGTAATAGAAGAACGAATTCACAATATGAGTTCATTGATTTCAGAAACTGAACTACTATCACGGAGAGACATTCTCCCATTATCCGTGTGTACTATGTAGCACTCTTCTTCTCTAAATTGGGAATCAAAGAAAATATATTAATCAAGTGTTTTAGTGGTAAACTTATTTATTTTCTCAAATATCTCCTGAGAAGAAGGAAAAATCATTTGCAAGAATTTAAAAATATGCCATGAAATATGGTGTTTCCTCTCTGCTGACAAATTGTTCAGTTGAATGACATAAGTTCTTTTGATTGCAAAACCTTATTACAATAATTGTTACTTCAACCTATCTGAGTTAAAGGTAATTTCGTATAGATTATATGTCACAAAGTTCTCTTTTCAGCTAATGGTCAGAAGAAACAAACAACATTAATTCAAATACATTTTCAAATCATTAAGAAATGTGTACAAAACATGAAATTTTCACTTAAAATTTCCATCATTACAAGTCAGTGACTAGCAATTCGTTGACACAAACAAACGTAAACTTTCGGAGAGTACAGAAATGGATACTCAAAGAAATTTTGATTTTTTTCTTTCTTCCGTCAAGCCAATACTACGATTTTCTCAAATTCTTGGTATTACGCCTATTTTTGCGGAAAATTCGTTTCCAAAATCGTATACCTGGAAACGTAATATCTATCGCTTTTTTAATATTGGCGGTGTACCTACAATTATGTGCATTATTCTTGTGTTCACGTCCATGACGTCAGACAATACATATCTTCCCGCTGAGACAACAGTAGTTGTGAAAGTATCTATAAGGTGTCTGCGAGTTGCCAATTATATTCAAAATGGAGTTTTTTGGCTAGTATCTGTGTCTTCGAGTCCAAAACTATTAAAAATTATTAGATTCATATCTTCTGCTGACGAATATTTGTTAACAGATGTTGACTCCTCATACAGAAAAATCAACATTATTGTTGGTGTTGAGATGGGGTTATTTATCTTATTTTACACTGTTTACATTAGTGAAACCCTAAGTTTTATGTTAACATTCAGTGCTTTAATTACTATAATTACAATACTTCATTCAACCGTTTGTGTAGAACTTCTTATCATCATCTACACTAACTGGGAGGTTTTACTCATGAATCGTTTTGGTACTCTCAAGAAAAGAACTTGCGACGCTCTTCAGAAAATATTGATATTGCATCGTCGTCTGAAAATGCAGGAGTTTTCAGCAGGAAAAGATCAACAGGATACACCTGAAATCAACAGTATCCGCAAAGAACTATACAATATAAGAAAAATGGATTTTTATTTGCGTCAGGCAGCATCGGAAATAGACAGAATGTACCGATATCAAATATTGACAGAGGTGTTTTGCGTATTTCTACGTATATTAGTAATATCTTCTTTCTCCGTTTATCATGTCTCCGGTTGCAAATCCATCGTAACCATGACTGACGGCCAATCATACGGCATGTTCCTGGCCCTTTTTTGGTACGTGGCGGAGCTGCTGGTTGTGGCGTGGGCGTGCCACAAGGTGAGCGCGGAGGCAGCCGCCGTGGCGGAGGTGGCGGCGCAGCTGCTGCTGCTCCTGCCGAAGGGGGGCGCCGCGCGGGAGGCGGAGTTCCTGCGGATGCAGGCGGCCGGCAGCCCCGTCAGCTTCTCTGCTGGCGGCGTCGTGCCTCTGGACCTGTCCCTGGTGGCGGCGGTGGTGGCGGGCTCTGTGAGCTGGCTCGTCGTGCTACTCACTGTCAAGTAAACGGAGTTGCGTCAGATTGAAAAGAATAGGCTATTTGCTGCATGGAATAGCCGAGAGTACACTACAGCAAGGTTCGATGACATGCACTACAAAAGTACAAAGTGATGTATGGAATAGCCGGGAGTACACTACAGCAAGGTTCAATGACATGCACTAAAAAAGGACAAAGTGATGTATTAACTGTAACGAACTAGAAAGTAAGCTACCGTACGACACTGACCTGTGTGTAGTTTGCACGAAATATCTGTGCACTCGAAACCGTTAAACTCCAGGAAAAACGTTTTAATAGTCATCGAGTGCACAGATATCGTGTGCGAACTCTACACAAAGGCGTATTCTGATTCGTCTCCCGAATTTCAACCTTGTTAGTAATTGTTTTTAAACAAAGTATTAAACATTAAAACACCAAAACTACTTTACCTTATAACATAACTAATTTTATTGGTAAATGAATTAAATAAAAGGGAGTAAAAATATTGGTAAAAAAAGCAAATGATATTAGTCTCAATGTAAAAAGCCTTTTCTTTGAGCTATTCACTATTAGGAGAAACATTTTTTTTACATTAGAATTGGTTTTCAAGTGATATTTTAGTTTTTTCTGAAGATCGTGCAAAATGCTCCGAAATTGTACCAATTTCGGGTATAAATAGAAATCAGGTCAAAGGTCAAACATATGCATTAAACGTGAAGCTTTTAGCTTTTTTTTACACATCATTGAACAAGTCAAAATATTTTGTATCAATGGGAAGAGGTCTCGCTTTTTTCGACCAATTTTATGTGGAATTACCCATGTTAGTTTTGCGATCTTATGATAGCAAACCCATTGATTAAAAACCAATAATCGATTATTGTAGTCAATTAAATTTGGCAATCATTTTACTTTATTACAATATTTTTACAACGGGAGACTAGGTCTCCTCGGTCTGCAGCGTATATTTGAAAATGAAACTGGAAATGGAGTTTTTCCATTTGAGAGAGAAAATGATGTTTCAAGAAATATATCTTCTTTAATATGTTTGTGTTGATGGATATAGTGTTAAAAGATACCTAAATATCCTCAGTTGTAATCTCATTGTATCCTCATATATCCTCATTGTAAAGAATAAATTATCGAAAGTATCTTCTTTCTTGTATAAGGTGCGAAACTACAATTACTAAAATAAATATGTAAGAAATATACATAAACAACTACTTAAACAAAAAAAACTTTAAAAAGCATACGATCCCCACTAGAATAAATTATTTGATGAGAAAATTAAAACAAAATGTTTTCTCTTTAAGTTTATAACGTACACTTTTTAAACGAATTTGACAGTGAGCTTTAGTGTTGCACAATGCTATAGAAAAAAATTACATTTGTTTATTGTAACGTGCGTCATTTATTAATAGAAGTAACCAAATTATAAAAACATCCCAAAAATATACAATAATCAAATATAGGATATTATTATAAATGAACTTAGAATTTTAGTGAAATAGAAAATTTGGAATACATATAAACATAATTTTGAATACAGAGTACTAATAAAAGAAGAAAATTAAATGAAACACAAATAATGTAGACAAATATATAAGTAAATAAATAAATTTAATACTTGCATCAATTTCTCCATTCATAATTTCACTCATTTCATAAAAATGCTTGCATCAATTTCTGTAAAATAAATATTCTAAAATGTAGATAGAATTGACCAATTCAATTATGAAAATTATTTTGAAGAGGGTGCTTACATCAAATAACAAAATTAACTAAAACCGAACTTTAAAAAACCAGTACTCAGTCAAAATGTAGTCAGAAGGTTGAAAAATAAAATACCTAGAACTACAAAGGCCTTTAATGATAATTTAAAACTATTGGTACTACAGAATGGCAAAGACTTTCTCGTATTAGTTTTTTAATGTCTTTAGTCTGAGGTAGCTGTTCGGACTTGCCACATACCCTTCTTAGCCGCTATTCTTAGCTTCTATCGCCGCTAGTACATTTTTTTTGAAATTTTCTCACTCCTTCGGTTTACTAACAGTAGAACCTAAATATTACATTAAGAATGTTAAAGAACAGTAAAAACTTGTCCCAAACGTCAGTTTTCATTGAAAAATTTGAAGTCGTTTTCATGAAAATAGCGTTTGAGCGTTACTACAAACGTGAAATTCGAAGCTTTGTTTCACAGAAAATATTAGAATTTTCGAAAACTTCATTGGAAGTCATTTGAAGCTCCACTCGCAAACGCAATAGAGTCAATTGTTGGAAATGTGCATATTAACGGCGTGAGAGAAATACAAAAAATACATTTGTGTACTTTTAGAAGAAAGCAAAAGAATACAGCTAAATGATATTTGTATCATCGTAAGTAAAGCATTAAGCACTATTCATACAAACCGTTCAAAAAAATTTGGAGCCATTTTGGAGAAAATGGCGTTTGAGCTTTTCTGAAAATACAGAAATTTGAGCTCATTTGAAATTGTCGAAACATTGTACGTGACCTCAATAACAGAACAGGAGAACAAATTTTATTTGAAGAAAAAATCTCTATCTTCAATTTTGTAGTTGTAGAAAGATGTCCAAAAATTTCAAACTTTGAAATTTTCAAAAATTCAGAGTTAACGATGGAAAGCAGACCTATGCAATTTTCATAAGTGTATTTTACTGTATTTTTTCAAAAAATTAAAAAAAAGATTTGTAGCCAAAGATTTGTTTTTGAGAACATGTTCAAAATATTCCAGGAGATTCATGTCTAGTACCCCCAAATTTTAAATCTTCTTGAAATCGATATTCTGCAGCATTACATAACTGTTTCTATATTGCGTATATTACTCTGTATATACGTACATATACGAGAAAGTAATATTTTCATTGTAACATTGTAATTTTGCGAAACAGTACGTGCTGTGGTAGCACCGCTAGTTCTATTCCTAGGTTCAACGGTATGTTATTTGGACATTTTTGCATCTGTTGGAACTTCTGCTCTATGGATACAGTAAATAAAAAATCAGAAATAAAATATCGAATTCATACAAAACTGAAGTGAGAATGAGTTTTAGGCATAGCACTAATTACAAACCTGAGAAAAATATAAGTTTTGGAATTATTCTCGTTTGCAGGCACACCCAAAAAATGAAAAAAATGAAATTTCGACTTACCCCTTTGTTCAATTCGCCCGAGACCACGGGTGAGACTAACCCTGTCAAGCCACGCGCTCCTGACCTCCACTCACACGCTCGTAAAGTTTACCAGAGATTTCAGGAGCCATGTTCGTAGGTACTCCTGTTCATAGGTACAACTGTCTCCCCTACTATAGTCACTTACTGGCGTCGAACGGGTAGTCAAGTAGTCCTCTTTTAACCTAGTCTGAAATCGTCAATCATTGTCAGTTATTGCTTTTTATCTCTTTGGCCAAGGGTTCGTCGCCGTTATCCCCAGGTTTCCCAGACTTCCATCCATCCAGGAACCAGCGATGTTTTTTTTTGTTTTCGTTTTTTTAATTATATTTTATTTTGCCATTTGTTTGTGAACAAACATTTGGCAAAATTACATAGATTTACATAAACAAATACATGAGAGGAGTAAAATCCCATGATCGTACTCCACCAATGATACATTATTAATACAAATTAACTATTAATTATAATTTCTGAAATGAATAATTTAAAGTCGATATGGAAGGTCTAAAGTAAGATGGCGTTGAAGTCGTCTGGTGGAGTCACTATTGTCTAGTAAGTTGATGGCTAGAATATTCGGATGATTATGTAGTCTTTGTAGGTATTTTGCACTGGTATTCTTGATTTCTTCTTTTATAGTTGGAATCTGTAAGTCTTTGTGTAATGTTGCATTCGTTACGTACCAGGGGGCATTTACAAATTTTCTTAAGGCTATAGACTGGAAGCGTTGTAATATTTCAATATTAGAATTTTGAGCTGTTCCCCAAAGTTGAATTCCATATGTCCATACTGGTTTTAATATTGCTTTATACACAATTACTTTGTTTGCGATGCTTAACGATGATTTTCTTCCAAGTAGCCAGTTTAACCTTCTAAGTTTTAGGTCTAATTCTTTTCTTTTCTTCTTTATATGTTTTTTCCATGTGAGTCTTCTGTCCAGAGTAAGTCCGAGATATTTTGCCGAGTCATTTTGAGGAATACATTGAGATCCGATTTTTATAGGTGGACACGTTTCGTGCTTCAGACTGAAGGTGACTTGGACAGACTTCTTGTCATTGATCTTGAGGCGCCAGCGTTTCTGCCACTTGTGGATGGATTGCAGATGTTCTTCTACGAGACGAGATGCTTCTGCTGGATCTTCATGTCGAGCTAAGATGGCTGTGTCGTCCGCGTAGGTTGCTGTCAATGCGTTTACAGATGATGGGATGTCGGCAGTATATAATGAATAAAGGAAAGGTGCAAGCACACTTCCTTGAGGCACTCCTGACTTTATAGAGATAAGTTTTGAAGTTTCACCGTTAAATTTTATTTGAAAATATCTCTCTGTAAGATACGATTTTAACAAGTGATAGTAAGGATACGGTAGATTTTTCTTAATTTTATACAATAGACCTGGGTGCCAAACCTTATCGAAAGCCTGGCTTACGTCTAGAAATACAGCAGAACAATATTCTTTATTTTCTAGCGATTCACTAATTTCGTTTACTACTCGATGAATTTGTTCTACAGTCGAATGCTGTTGTCTGAACCCAAACTGATGATGAGGTATTATTTCATTTTCTTGTAGAAGTGGATTTAAACGTGACAGAAGCAGTTTTTCAAAAACTTTTGATAATATTGGCAGTAGACTAATAGGTCTGTATGATACAACTTCATGTGTTGGTTTGCCGGGCTTAGGGATGACTATTACTTGAGCGATTTTCCATTGATCAGGGAAGTGTCCTAGTCTTAGGATGGCATTGAAGATGGAAGTAAGTAAGGCTATTAGTTTTCTTGGTAGATGGTGTAGAATTGTTGCTGAAATCATATCGTATCCGGGAGCTTTTTTAGTTGGTAAATTCTTGATTGTTGTTTCAACTTCTCGAGCACTTACGGGTTTGATTTGGGGAGCTAGTTGCAGTGGTGAATCTAAGAAGTTGTAAATTTCTTCCTCTTCTGTAGCAGATATTTGTGAAGGAAACGGTTGAAAGATGTTAGAGAAATGGAAGGCGAAGCATTCAGTTTTTTCTTCGTCGGTTTAAGCCCATGTGCTGTCGATTTTTCTGATGGGAGGAATAGGTTGCATCGGTCTCTTCAAGTATTTAGTAGTTTTCCAAAGAGAATACTGTGAATTCGAATTCGGAATCAATTTTGTGAGTTTATCTTGTAGGGCGTGGTTTCGATATTCTTGAAGTAATCTTTTGAGGTTTTGCGAAGCTGAATTTAGTCTTCTTTTGACTGCTGGGTCTTTAGTGATTTGCCATTGTTTCTTTAATTTACGTTTTGATTTCACCTTTTCTCTTATTACTTGTGGGATATATAGCTTTTTGTTTTGCTTTATTTCTGGTGTAGAATGCCACGCAGCTTGATGGAGTTGTCTGGTTACATATTCTATAGCTTCATTTATGTCGAAAGCAGTTTTCAATGGTAGATTAGCTGTGCTGTTATTAGTTAGCCATTCTGAGAAATATTTCCAATCTGTTCTATTGTTGTGGATTGAGGTTTGCTTATTGTCTTCAATAATGATTGAGCTAATGACTAGTAGAACTGGTGAATGATCAGACGATAGATCTTGTGACCAGTAGGTGTGAATGTTTTTTTTAAATTTTTTAATTTATTAATTTTTGAAGAATTTACATAGATCAGTAAAAATAACTATACACATGTATTTACAGACTTACATGCTAACCTTAAATCTAATCTTACATACTATTACAAGGGGGAGGAAATCCCTTTTCGGGTCCTCAGTCCGGATCTAAATCTGCAATTTTTTTTAGGAATATGTGATATGGATATTTGTTTCTGATTCGTGTTTGGTAATTGGGGTTTTTGGCTAGTTTGAATGGTGATAGTGCTGGGATCTGAGATAGGTTATGATAGAAGTTGGTGGCCAGATAAGTGATGTATTGTTCAATGGGTTCCAAATTAAATTCGTTGTGAAGTTGATTGTTGGTTATATACCATGGGGCATGAGCCACTATTCTTAAGAACTTATTTTGCAAGACTTGTAGTTTATGGATATTAGTTTTAGCAGAATTGATCCAAATTGGGCTGGCGTACAACATTAATGGTCTTAAAATTGTCTTGTAAATTGCTATGGCTGATTTATATTGTATTGAGCTGTTTCTGTAAATTAGTGGTCGTAGTTGTGCTAGTTTTATTTTAGCTTGGGTCACTTTGGCATTTATATGTTTTCCCCAAGTTAGCTTGGTATCAAGATACAAGCCTAAATGTTTTACAGGTTTATTGGAGGGGTACCATTCTATTGTTTTGTTATTTAGAGTGAGAGGAAGTGGGGGAGAGTGGGGTCTTAAAGTAAAAATTTTTGCAGCGGTTTTGTTAGGATTTAGTTGAATTTTAAATTTAGCGGCCCAGCTGTCTATCATATTTAGATAAAGTTGTAAGTGGGTTAACTCAGTGAGGGTTGTACCGGAGGCAAAAATGTCTGTGTCGTCGGCAAATTGAGCAATAGTAATTTTATTAAGTGTGGGAAGGTCAGCGACATAGAGGTTGAATAGGGTGGGTGATAACGGAGAGCCTTGGGGGAGTCCAGCGTTTATTGTCCTTGGGTTGGATAAATGGTTGTTAACATTAACTGAGAAAGTTCTATTGCTTAAGAAATTTATTATTATTGATTTTAAGTATTGTGGAGTGCCTATTTGGATAAGTTTATATAAAAGAGCTTGGTGCCAAGTTCGGTCGAAAGCTTGTGTAATATCAATAAATAGAGCTATGGAGTAGTGTTTTTTTTTGAAAAGCGGAATAAATGTACTCTGAAATTCTTAATAGCTGGTGTTGCGTTGAGATTCTATCTGTAAATCCAAACTGTACCTTGGGGATAGCATTAGTTGAATATAGGTGGTTTTTCAGTCTTCGCAATATGATTTTCTCGAATATTTTGGAAAGGGTTGTTAATAAACTGATTGGGCGGTAACTCTCGGGGTTTGATGGGGTTTTGTTTGGCTTTGCTATGGGGATGATGATTGCATGTTTCCATTTATGGGGGAAATATCCGATTCTGAAACAAGAATTGAATATGTTATTTAAGTACGCAATTGCCGTTGGTGGTAGTTTTTTTAATGCCAAATTGTTTATTTTGTCGTGACCTGGGGCTTTTTTGTTAGGAAGCTTTTTTATGATTTTAGAAATTTCAATGGGCGATGAGAAATTTATTCTCTGATACGGACCGAAGAAGTTTAATTTTGTAGCTTGTAGAATATTATTATGTTGCGGGTGGGCGTTCGTGTTCTCACAGAATGTGGTTTCGAAATGCGTGGCGAGCACTTCTGCCTTCTGAAGTGAGGATAAGGCCTTGCCTGTCGTTGTGTTTAAAGGAGGGACCGTGTTTTTTTTCTTGAGAATTTTTTTAGTGAATTGCCATAATGTGTTATTACTGGTGTTGAGTGATTGTATGAGTTTATGATATTGTTCGCTGTTATGATTTCTGATAAGTCGTTTGACCACGTTGGAGATTAGGTTGAGTTTTCTCTTTAATTCTCGTGTTCTTAGCTGAGCCCAGAGTCTTTTAGTCTTATTCTTTACAGTTATTGCGTTTAAAATGCCTGAGGGTAATTTATTGTAGGGTTTGAAGGCTGTATTCGGAGTGGTAGTCAACTGAGAATTTTGGATGGTTGTGTTGATGAGGTCAGTTAGAAAATTAACGGATTGATCTATTTCAAGGGGAGTATTTAGTATTTTTATTTTGGGTACTGTACTTTTTATTGTTTCGGTGAACTTCCTCCAGTTAATTTTTAGTGAGTTCGGTTTAGATACAGGGGCATGTTGAGGTGACATTTGCTGCGAAGTAAGAATGGTATATGGTCAGAGTCAAGTTCGAATATTACCGATAAATGGAAGTTAAGGTTTGTGTTGGTTAGACCAATGTCGAGAATGTCTGGTTTGCGCGAACGGTCTTGTGGGTAGTAAGTAGGTTCACTCGGGGAGAGAATTTTAATATTGGCATTGTTTACTAATTGGGCTAGTGTTTTACCATCTTGGTTGTTGGATTGGCATCCCCAGTTACTGTGTTTGGTATTGAGGTCACCTAATAGTACAACTTTATCATTGAGGTTAAATAGATTTTGGAGGTTTGTATTTATTATTTTTGTCAAGGGAGGTTTGTATGCAGCTATGATCTTCAAAGAGTTATTGTTGATTATTATTGAGACTGCTATAGTTTCTAAGCCTGGTGTGTCCGGAAGAGTTACCTGGTTATGCGTGTGAGTAGATTTGATCGCGATGAGTACACCGCCGCCTTTGGTTTCGGTTCTGTCAGTTCTATATACATTGTAATTGGGAATATCTAATTTATTTTTTCTGCTCAAGTGCGTTTCGGTGATACAAGCTACATCTACGTTGTAGTGATGAAGGAAATGTACGAATTCAGTTTTTTTGTTGGTGATTGAGTTTGCATTCCAATTTAGAATGGTTACATTGTTTTGGGATTTATTTGCCATTGTTGGTTAGATATTCGGCCATAGAGTTCTGAATAGTACTAATTATAGATGGGATTAGAGAGTTGATGAAATTAATAATGCAGGAGGTGATGGAGTTAATTATAGTGGTGATTATTGGGTGATTGGATTGGATATTATTGGAATGGCCCGTGTGATGATTGGAATTTTGGGTGTTTTGCGATGTGCTAGGAGGTGGTTTGTTCATGTTTGAAATATGGGTGAAGTTT